>JAHRHZ010000012.1:51254161-51270924 GCA_024137785.1 Ginglymostoma cirratum
AGGAGCAGGAAAGCTGACGTTTCGGGCCTAGACCCTTCTTCAGAAATTGAAGAATTCAGAAAATTCAGAATTCTTTTCTGAAGAAGGGTCTAGGCCCAAAACGTCAGCTTTCCTGCTCCTCTGATGCTGCTTGGCCTGCTGTGTTCAACCAGCTCTACACCTTGTAATCTCTATAGTATAAACGCTGTCCCCTCCACATTTCACTTCAGCTCTGATGATTAAGTGTCATCTAGACTCGAAACGTTAACTTCCTCTATCTCTCTGTGGATGCTGTCTGACTCGCTGTGATCTCCAGCATTGGTTGTTTTCGGTACAGATTCCAGTATCTGCAGTAATTTGCTCCTAAACGTGTTTATTGACTTTGGAAAGAAAAGAGAAGTTGACACAGAGCCAGTAATTCACAAGGATAGAAGAATCAACAGTATTTCTCTCGAGTGCGGTGGCCTTGCAGGTCATGACAGCAGTTTCGTAGAAAAAGAAGATGTCAAAGAAACATGACATTTACAATGCCATTAAGCACTCCTCTTTCTTTTGACCTGTCTGGCTCCTAATTAGGAAACAATAATTATTTGGAGCACCCATCAGTTGAATGCATGTACATTTGAAGCTTGGGAAAGTAACTTGAGATTACCAAAATCAACTGTGGAAATTAACTGTGCAAAATGGTGTAAAAAGGATCACCGTTACTGACGAGGTTTCTTTTTCTACCTCTGGCGCATAAATTTACATAAAGCAACTTTCTACTGACCTGAATAAGTAAATGTTCTTTTTATTACATCTGCTCTAAACAATAATTGTTTCATTAGGCAACTGCAACTAGTTCCAGCAAAGCTAAATGAAAGGGAACAAGCACAAAACAAGTAAAGTATCTTGAAAGTTGCCCTACTATCAAAAATTCAGGTAAACAAGCTGGTAAACAAAACAAAAGTAATTAATTCTAGGAGTAGGCGCAAAACCTGAAAGCATTGTGACCAATCAAGATTTAAAGTTTGTCTTTAGGAAACAGTATATGCATTTATTTGAATGGCTGCATCTCGAGTATTTTACATTTAATCTTTGCACAACTGCAAGAAAAAGCTGTAATCTTTCAGAGGGTCAGCCCAGACATTGTGTTTTGCAGCACTGAAATTTCCTCAAGAAATCAAGACATTGCAGAAACGTTTGCTCAATCACATTTTGGGATAGCATTTGCAGGTAGAGAAGCACCGTCATGAAGCAAAGGAATCTGTTTTATTTTCATTATCTAGAAACTACAGAAACATGTGAACTCAACAGAAACTAACACAAACCTTAATTCTACTTATTTTCTATTCGTGTCACTCAAAGAAATAATAACCAAAATTTCGATTTAACATTAATAACCATGAGTACCTGCACAACTATTAATTAACAAATTAGAAAAGTTAATCAATTTCCCTATATCAAATAAATGAAACAATTGTTTATACTTTTCCCATGTTTCTGAGGTACAAATATGAGCATTAAACAAGATCTCTATCCTGTGTCCATGACTAAACCTATATGTTCATATGTATCCATCAATTAATCACTCCATTTCCCTTTCTCCTCTCCTAATTTTCTCTCTTATCTCCCACACAGTGAACACAGGACTCCTGAAGGACTAATTGCATATATTCACTAACTCAGCACAGCATGGTATTGTTAGATTACCAGATTCATAGCAACAGGTAGGAGATAAAACTCATCTTTCGGTGCACCTCACAAATAGGAGACATCGCATCGGGACAGGATGGAATTTAGGTATTTGTAATGTTGAATGGGAAGAATTTTCCTTTTCTCAAAGTTTGGGGTAATTAACTTCTAATAAGTTGCCTGTTAGTACCCTTCCTCATGAGGCAGCCGTCTGTGAAACCCTTGCTGGATCCTGGTTTCTCTCAAGCTCACACAAAGGGACCACATTGAAAGAGCTGGGTTTCCTGCTGAAACAGTCACTGGATGCAGTGATGCTATTAACTTTCACTAAACACTATATAATGAACTGCAAACCCCTTTCTGTTGAATTTTACAACCAAAACCCGGACACATTTATGAGCAGCAGCAGTTTCCCTCACCCCCTGTGAGTGCTGAGAGAAAGTAAATTGTAAAGGCGAACTTTCCCTTGCAAATAAAATTCTGGCAACCACTGAGTCTTAATAAGTAACATTAACCCTTCAGGCAAGGACTGATTTCAATCTAGAGAACTGTACTGTGTATTCTTTCTTCATTCAAAGTTTTTATTTTCAACTTTTTCCTAAACGTTCTGACACAGAAACATAAAATTGAAACAAAGGCAACAAATAGCAAAATAGATTTGTTTTCAATAATGAATGCTGAAGAACTTGTGTTCACGAATTTATATATTCAGTCACATAGAGATTGTGAGTTCCCAGCTTTAAGGCACTGTTATTAACTTCATCCTGTCCATACTGCTCTATGAAATTTTACAAAATCTTGCTTTTTACTTTCAGGCTTCAAAACTGTTTAAAAGCTAAAATACTTCAGTGTTATTATCTATACAACCTCATCGTATTTCTCGAATAAAAGCGGCCTAATGTTTATTTAAGAAAGGTTACTTTGTTCTTTATCCATAACTTTTGCTCAGCTGGAAACAGAAGATATACAGCCATTCTGAGGTCAGTGGCAATGGCTAATAATGTCATGACTGTGCATTATCCCTGCCATTGCAACATGCAATTTTACCAATCTTGAAGTCCGCCACTATCTGCACCCTTTCTTTATCAAGGAATACTGTCCTGAGCCAGTTATCCAGAGGATAGGGCAAGCTATTGTAATAGCCTGACGGTCCACAGAATTGGAGTCCCACTTTTCCATTGTTCCTAACTGGCAAGACCGAAAGCTATAACCATGCACTGTACAATATTACATTCAATTTACTTCTATATAAACAGCTTTCAAACAGAATCCTGTATTGTTATTTATACAATTACTTGAAATGTCACAAGATAATTCTAACTCATAAATGACGATAATGTTTTTTGTCAGTGCAGACATCATTTTTGTTGATAAAACTTATTGCTGAAACCTGTGGTATATCAAATATCTAGTAACCATAACAAAATCTAACTTTTTTTTAAAAATTCTAAATTCACCATATTCAAACCCACAAAAAAGATTCTGCTTTTTCCATCATTTCAACCTGGGTGAGGAAATTCTCCCAATAGTTCAAAATCCACTTTATAAATTGGAAACAGGTTTTTGCCTGATAGTGTAATAAATGCATAAAAACATGCCCTGTAACCCAAATTTGTTTATTCATCTCAGGTCAAAGTGGGACATCACCTCTGTGCGAGAAAAAGAGATGCATAAAACAAGGGAGAGCATTACTCTGGAAAGAATATACAAAATGGAATTATTACAGGAAAACAGAGACAAAGACACATGCACAAGTATATAAAGAATGGTATCAAAAAAGGGAGACCATGCAATGGAGTACACAGAAACAAAAAGACTAAAAATAATGAGAAGCACACATATAAATACAATCAAAGAAAAAGGCAGAGGTCAAAGTGAGATATAGCTACAAAGAAAGGAGGAAGTTACTAAACTGGTTGAAGGGAACAGGGATAAAGAAAGAAAGCAGAACAATAAAGTGATATACACAAAATTGAGATATATAAAGGTGAGAACAGCAGGGAAAAAGAATATTACACACACAAAAATCACACACAAGAGGGCTTGCACGCACAATGGGAGCAACAGACAGAGGGAACAACATAATGACAGATGCAAGTAAAAGAGGCCAAAAGAAGGGTACCAACCCAAACCACTAATTGTACATTTAAACTACAATGTGCAACTTAGAATGAAACAATAAAACAACCTTTTTTCATTGTACTTGCTGAATCCCTTAAGCATTTTCAAAGAAAATGAAAATGGGGATGATCATTCGACCTAGATTTAAATTAAATGCAGAGTCTCTTATTTGTTTGTAGCAAGTAGTTTTTGTTTACTTCTGAAAAGTCTTTATGCATCCTATTGTAAAGCTAAACTTCAAAATATTTTCAGCTTTGGAAGCTCAGTAACAAACTTACAGTACTGAATTTGAGAAATATTTGGCTATTTTAATCAAAATTCACCATGTGTCATATAAATCTCTGAAAAAGAAACACTGTGCGACAAAGCTGAGCGTTAGATAATAAATTCCGGACGACAATTGGTGACCAGGTTGCTAATGCTATTTGCAGCAGAGCACCAGACTTCCCAAATGTGGTGATTCCCAATACAGCAACGTTTGCAATTTGAAGTCTCCCTTACAGAAACAGGGTACTTTTTTTTTGTTTTTAATCCTCGAATTGCTTAACAATTACCTAACACATCGACTTGCATTTTCAGTTCACGTTTATGATTAAAACTTTCCGCCTCTCGATAATGAGAGATTGGTGAAGGGGCGCAGCTGCAATTCCGAATCCAGATGTTGTTCCTCAAAAGGAAAGAAATGTTTTGTAATTTTGGTTTCGGAAAGAGCAGGACAGAACGGGAGATGGGACGGATGAGTTTTCGGCGGCGCATTTTAAGCAAAAGGAAATTTGAAGAAAAAGAAATAGGAATGGTCAACTTTGCAAATGATTTTAACTGGACAAACCGCCGAGTGAAACTTGGAACGAAACAAGACCAAGCTGTTCCCAAGCATCCTGATCTGATGTTGCTCAGATGTGAGGCGGCTCCAGCCACAGACTCAGGGCTGAAGCTGATTCCAAGTTTCACCCAAACTTTTAACTCTTCTCCCCCGCCCCTAGGAACCAGCTCGCACAATCTCAGGATTTATACACCGCCCGATTATATGATTAAATATTGCACGTTGTACGTTGCAAAACTCCTGAATTTAATCACCTCCCGGGTTTTTGTTTTAAAAAGGGAATATTTTACACGCCTCTGGAGAACGGACAGTCGGGTGAGAAGTCGGTTCTATCCGATCTTTCAACAACAAAAGCAACTTCACCACCTAAATTCAAAGCAGCCTTGTGGAGGAAGCTGCTGCCACGCTAAAACAGACGGGGCTCTTCCTGTATTTCAGCAGCGGCCCTCCCGCCCCCGGCGCCAGGGGAAGGTAGCTTTCAAGCCGGCGGGACGTGGGCTGATCGCGGGCCCGCTTTGAAACTCAGTGGCTGCAGCTTTTAGCGCACAGACCCCGGGGGTACCTCAAACAACCGGAGCATGTGCTGTCTGCCTGAGCTGTAACTTGGACAGGGAGCTGCGCTTCATTACATTCCCAATACCAAGCCAGCGTCTGTTTAAGCCTCACTAGTTCACCTGAAAATACCCTCTCGCCTACACCATGGATTACACATGCCGGACTTGTCTGCTTTAAATCATTTCCCCCGACCCCTTCCATTCTTTGGGGTTTTTCTTTCTTGTGAGCGAAATCACAGTGTCAGGATGATCTAAACTCAAGGTAATCCTCGTTATCTTTTTAACTTAAAAAGAGATTAGTTAAAAGGCGGCGTTCCTCCCCCCACAACAGCCCTGTCGGGCCCGGGTAAAGCGGGCTCACTCACTGCCCCCGTTCCCGCAGCCGGCTCCCAGGCGCGCCTCACCTCGGATTGCTGCTGTTCCAGTAGACGGCGTACCGGTCGGCCACCACTTTGCTGGGCTCCTGCGACCAAACACACACCCAGAGGACGACGAAGACGACAACCATCTCCACGTTGATCATCGCTGCAGACAGGAGGAGAGCAACTCGGCTGCCTCGTTCTTTCTCCAAACTTGCAGCTTCAGATGACCCTGCTTCTCATTCACTGGTCTCCGGGGGGGGGGGGGGTGAGATCCGGAATCGGAGAGGCAAAGTCCAAGATCGGAGCAAGAAATGAGGAGGAAATGCCGGCAAACCGTGCCGTTCAGACACCGCGGAGACTTGGGAAGAAATTACAGAAGCATCTGAACGCAAAATGTGATCGGCGAACTCAAAAGTCAATCACTGAATACTCCGAGCTGACTAGCAGCGGAGAGTGGGATCGGCGCAAAGTTCTGTGCTTGTTCTGTAAAACGAGGTTAAGTCCGCAATCTGTATGCAACTGGCAGCAGAAACGAGCAAGAAGTCGGTGCAAAAAGCCCCAGGTGCGTTGCTGGTGCTGCGGGTAATATGTGCGAGAGAGATCGATATGTTTAAATTATATATATATATATTCAGTTACTGGGTGGGGGGGGAAAAGAGAACAAGGGCAGCTGGAGATTCCCAAGACGGCAGCCAGTAAGTCATAGCATCCTTTGCTGTTTCGTCTCTCTGGCCAGCCCCCTCCCCCCGCTAACTCTGATAAAATAAACACCTTCGCCCCCCCCAACACTAAAGACAGACTTTGAAAGATGTGGTTTAAAGAACTGAAACACAAAGTAGGCGCTGCAGTCTGCACTCAGTTTCTCACACATACACACACTCAGTCCTGGTTAGCGTTCTGCAAACACGGTCCGGGCAACAGCAGTCGAATGCAAAACAAGCCTCTCCAGGATTGGGGAGGGGATAGTGGTACTGTCTGTTGTTTGGGGTGGTATGTGTGTGCGCTCCTCCCCTCCCAGGATGAGAAAAGCGAGCTGCCGGGATGCAAGAGAGAAATCCGAGGCGGGTGAATGAGCGAGCGAGCGAGCGAGCGGTGCTGATGGGCGGGGAAGGCCGCCGTTTCATTGAGAGTCTGGCGGCTCGGCGATGTTTTGGAGGCAGGGCAGGGGGAAAGGGCGGATCTCCCAGCCTTTTTTTTAAGGGGAGGGTTGGGGGAAGGCGTTGAAAATTCACCCCCCACCACATGTGAAGGGGCGGGGTATGAGGAAGCCCCACCTTCCCGAAGCTTGATAGGCTGCCCCTTCTCACCAATCGCCGTGTTTACCACAAACTGGGGGCAGGGACAGCCTTTTCCAGGAGCACCGGCGCCTGCAATATCCCCTCTCCTCACACTTCACAGCTTCGGCTTAACTTTCAACACTGTTTCTCAGCAAGTTGATTCATTGTGTCGAAAATAATTGTAGACCTCCCCCCCCCTCTGATTTTCCCAGAACTGACAGTGTCTAAAATGATAGATTAACGTTCAGATTAACCCGTCCGTTAATAAATAAACTGGGGAAGAAAATAAGAGATAACAAGCATGGGGCTGGATGAACACAGCAGGTCAAGCAGCATCATAGGAGCAGGAAAACTTGACGTTTCAATACCGATTCAGTCATGTGGCTTTTTACTGTCAGGTTAACTCAACGACATGAGTGATGTGTAAAAATAAATGGTTAGTTCTTCGCCTGCTGGAAGAGACCTGGTGTCACTGCCCCAGGCGATGAGTTACACATGCAGCAACACAGGAGTGCTCGGAGGCAGGATTTGCTTAACTATAAAAAGAGCTTCACGCAAAACATTCAACAGCTTTGCTTCCCCCCCCCATCCCGGTCTGCAGTTTATCGAATTTCTCCAAATATGACTCGTCGCCCGTGTTTCTCACGTTGTGCCTGCTCCTTCCATTTCCTAGTTTAATACAGATTGTGAATTTGGCGAAATCGCCCAGTCCCCAGGATTGAGTTGACAGATCGGAAACCCTTGTTAGACAGCTCCAATACTCCTCCTGGCGGCGGATCCATTTACTACAGACACACACGCAGCGTATGAATATGTTATCAGTTAGTTTAGCGTTTTCTATCAATTATTGTGCATTTCTGCTATTTAGTACGTTTACTTCAAAATGTTATGAATAAGACCATAGAAAAGTTACTGCACAGAAAGAGGTCATTCCGCCCTCTGTGTCTGCCGCGGCTGAATAAACCAGCTCCCCATTCTAATTCCACTTTCCACCACCTGGTTTGTACGTTTGCAAGTTACAGCACTTAAGACGCAGATCCAAGTTGATTTTCAATGAGTTGAGAGTTTCCACCTCAATCATTAAACTGAGCAGTAAATTCCAGACACCTACCACCCTTTGGATGAAAATGATTTTCCTCATGTACTCTCTAATCTTTCTACCAATCACCTGAAGTCTGTGTGATCGCTGCTCATTGACCTTTTCACGAGAGGAAACAAGACTCTTTCTTGTCCATTCTATGCAGGCCCCTCAGTATTTTGTACAAGTCCAGTAAGTCACCCCTCAGCCTCCTCTTTTCTGAGGAAAACAATCCATGATCATATTCAATGTCAGAAGGGTCGAATGGCTTACTCCTGCTTCTATTTTCTATGTTGCTAATTTTTAAATTGTATCCTGTACTTTCCATTGGATGAGCAAGGAGATCAATTGTGCTATGCATCAACAGTTCTTATCTGATAACATAGGTGCAACAATGCTACAGAGAACTTTATGTTTACAAAGCCATCTAATGAGCAAGCCACCAGACATTTTGTTGCTAAGTTTGAATTGACAAATGAAGGCGGAGTTGGTTACGTTGTGGTAGATACTGACTTAATGCAACAGAGACCTGTTTTCACATCTCTCTTTTTTATTTCCATTGGAGTCAATGTGTGGTGGGAGACTTGTACTTGCAGAGATTTTTGGAACCAAGTTTTGCTTGTTTATAGTTCATATTTATTTCATTTAAGGGAGGTGAGAAAAAGAAAGAAAGGTGGGAGAAAGGTCATGTGGAGTTTAAATGCCAATGTAAAGCTTTTTGGTCAAAAGTACTATTTCGGTGCTCTAACTTATATGTACCCGAGGTTTTAGAGAGCTGACATTTGGCTGCAGCTGAATTATTTGACTTTATTAACTATACGAGTTCTAGAAATGAAGGATATCTTGCTAGGTTTCTTAATGAGGTTGCAACAGTAACAGCAAGCCTGGCAGTAAAGATCTCTGGAAGGTCAAAAAAGATGGTGAAGGAGGCAAGGACCAGAGAAGTGTTTCAGCAGGAGGGCATCTTGGAATAAGATATCATGACAGGACTGGAGCTGTAGGGAGGCAATGCTTCATTATAAAGCCAGTCTCTGATCTATGTTACCTGCTTCAGCAAGAATTGTGGGCAAAGAACAAGCGCATAAAGCCTATGGCTGTTAAGATAACTGTGCTGCTCAACATTTCTACTGTGGTCTGAATTTAGACTGTAGCAATTGAAATAAACAACAGCAGTCAGTTTGCAGATCATTCAACTATCAGGAAGATGACAGAACAGGATCCTGAGCGGGGGAAGAGAAATCTCAGACTTGCCTTTACCGCTGGTGAAAGGTTTCATTGACTGTCTAAACGCTGTCACCTTCAAGACCTAGTCAAATTTAATAACAAGAAGGCGTTCCACTCATTGAATTTTTGAATGGACTGCTGTGAATCATTATTAATTGGATGTTTAATGGTACACACATGGTAGTTGTTTACTGGGGATTCACCTGTGCTTGTATATATTGGAGCATTCGCTAGTATGCTCAAAGGCTTCCATGACCAATGGGCCCTACAAGCGATGAAATGCATCATCACCCTATCAAGTGACATTTTAATTAAGATTATTAACTTTCCTTTGAGATTTTATCCCTTGTTGCAAGGTCAGTTGGAGGGGCTGCCACCTGTTCAGTTTGTTCAAATCTGGTTTGATTTGGGTTTTGAATTCCATGATGTCTCATGGCATTCTCAAATACAAAGGTAAGGAAACCTTTCACTGACCACTGGTTCCCACCTACACCAACATCACAACCCGTGCTACCCACTCACCCCTACTTCCCTCAGCTGGTGAATCAGTACCCTTCCCATGTTGAACACCACTGGGAAGAAACACTGAGGGTGGCAATGACACAGAATGTACTTTTGGTGTAGGACTTCAATCTCCACCATACTGAGGTCTAAAAGATATAGCTGCTAGACTGGATCTGCTGCAGGCTAGTAAGAGGGAAGGAACAAGAAGCAAAAAACTTACTTGAACTCATCCTCATCCGTCTGCATGCTGTAGATGCAGTTGTACATAACTAGGTTACTAGGACTGACCACTGCACAATCATTGTGGAGACGAAGTCCCATCCTCATTGAATGTACGCTCCACAATGTTACATACTGCCATGTTAGATAGGGCAGATTTCAAACCGATCTAGCTACTCAAATCAGGGTACACAAGTACAAATGTGGGTCATCAGCAGCACTACAATTGTATTCAACCACAATCTGTAACCTCATCACCCAGCATATCCTTCATACTTCCAATACCATCCAGCCAAGGGTCAACAATAGTTCAGTAAAGAATGATGGAGGGCATGCTAAGAATAGCACCAGGCATACCTAAAAGGAAGTGTCAACGTGGTGAAGCTACAACACAGAATCACTTGCATGTCATAGTGGAAGGATCATACAGTAGCCAGGGCTAAGCAATCCCACAACCAACAGTTCTACAGTCCTGCCTCATCAAGTTATGAATGGTGGTGGACAATGAAGCAACTCACTGGAGAAGGAAAGTCCACAAATATTCCCATACTCAATGATGAGGAATCCCAGAACATCAGTGAAAATGATAAGGCTGAATGAATCACAACAATCTTCAGCCAGAAGTACCAAGTGTGTGATTTCAGCATCTTCCTGAAGTCCCTAGCATCACAGGTGCCAGTCTTCAGCCAATTCAAAACTCTCCATGTGAAATCAAGAACCAGCTGGAGGTAATGAAATACTGAAAAGGCTAAGAATCTGACAACATTCCAACAATAATAGTGAAGATTTCTGCTCCAGAATTAGCTGCAACCCTAGCCAAGCTGTTTCACTATAGCTACAACACTGACTTCTACCTAGTAATGTGAAAAATTGCCCTTATACGCCAGGCCCACAAGAAACAGGACAAATACAACCTGGCCAATTATCGCCCAATCAGCATACTCTCAATCATCAGAAATATGATGGAAGCAGTTTTCAACAGTGTTATCAGCATTTACACAGGAATAACCTGCTCACTGACACTCAGTTTGGGTTCCACCTGTGCTCCAGACCTCATTACAGGCTGAGCTCAAATGTGGACAAACTGAATTCCTGAGGTTAGTTGAGAGTGACTGCTCTTGACATCAAGGCAGCATATCATGAGTATGCTATAATGGAGTAAAACTCAATTCATTGCGAATCAGGGGAAAACTCTTTGCTGTTTTGAGTCATACTTAGCACAAAGGAAGATGGTTGTGGTAGTTGGAGGTCAGTCGTCTCAGGCCATATATTGCTGGAGGTTAATTGTCCTAGGCTCAACCATCTTCAACTATTTCATCATTAACCTCGCCTCCATTGCAAGGTCAGAATTGGCAATATTTGCTGAAGTACAGCTCCATTCAGAACTGCTCATATACTTAAGCTGTCCATTTCCATGTGCAGCAAGACATGGTTTGGGCTGATTATGACAAGTAACATTCAAGCTTTGCAAGTGCCAAGCAGTGATCATCTCTAACGAGAGAGAATCTCATAATCAGCCTTTGACATTCAATGGCATTACCATCACTGAATCCACCACCATCAATATTCTAGTGTTACCATTCTCCAGAAACTAAATTGGACCAGCCACATGCATACTGTGATTACAAGAGTAAGTGAGGGGCTAGGAATTCTGTGACAAGTAACTCACCACACCCCCACCACGTTCCCCATCAGTCTCCCCTTGTCCCCAGTGCTTGTTGAATAAAGCAGGAGTGTGATGGAATACCTTCCATTTGCCTATGAGTGGGCAGACTATCATCACTCTAGAAGATTGACACCATCCAGGATAAACTGTCTCTTTTTATTGTCTCCACATCCGCCACTTTCAGCTTTCACTGCCTTCACCACAAATGCACAGTGGCAGCAGGAAAGGCCATCTACAAGATACACTGCAGTAACTCATCAAGCATCTTTCAATAGCATATTCCAAGCTTTCAACTTCTATAATCTAGAAGGACAGCAGATGCATTGGAATACCACTACCTGCAAATTTCCCTCCCAGCCACAAACCATCTTCTCTTATCACCACTTCTTTACTGTCAGTTGGTCAAAACCCTTTCTAATCATGCTGTGGGTTCTCCACCCTGGGACAACATAGTTCAAGATGACAGCTCACCAACATCTTCTCCAAGCAATTAGAAATGGGCAAAATATGATGTCCTAGGCAACAGCATCCACAAACCATGACCGAATGGTAAAACCTTTTGCTTGAATTAACAAATTAGTGTATGTTGAAGCAGGCTAAAACTGAGATTGTTTAATCTTGACATGTCCAATGTATACGTTGTGTCCCTGTGAAAAAAAGCTTCCAATTTATAAAAACTACTTTCCAATCAGGACCTCATCCAACTAGTTATCTGCTTTAAAACAACGATGACCTTAAGCTGTGAATATTGCCGGCCTGACCTCCAGGCTGTATTCACTTTGTTGCAGTACTCAATTTCCACATTATTACCCCAGACTAGCAAGTCTCAGGCTGGAGTTAGTGGGTATCTACTCTACTTCTTATGACTTGTGGCTCCTATAAGGAACCTGGACACAGATGCTAAGGACTGATTCAATGAAGAGACAACCCACAGTACTTTGATTTAATCTGAGTTCTTGTGAGCGAACCATTAGCATTGTCAAACAAAGGTTCAGGTCCCCACATCAAACTGGTGGGGGCCTACACTATAGTCCAAAGCAAGTCTCAAGATGGAATGGTTTACTTCATGGCAGACTGCTATGCCTATCTCGTGGCCAATCCATGCAGTCAGCACAGGGGGATGTCTGAGAATAGGATGAAGAAGAGAATGATGAGGATGATCAAATCTGAACAATGCAGCCAAAGACATAAGGCTAAACAACTAAACTCTCTCCCCATCTCATTATGATGCTTCCCTGGTATTTGCCCCACTTTTTGAATAGCCTGAAACTCTTATCACCATACAGTGGGCAGTCCATCACAGTTGATTTTGTAAGAATTTCACCTGAATGGTTGTGGACCTGGCTTCAAGGATACAGGCATTTGTTTGGTGTTTCTCTTGAATTGAATCCAGAGGATGTGGGTGGAAGACTTGCTGGTGGAATACTTCTCATGCTCTTATATGTTGCTGGTATGAAATCTAAGTCTTCCTGCAGTACAGGAGTGTGATGTTGACAAATACGTTGAACACTAAGACTTTACTTGCAGAGCTCTTTCTCGTCAAACTATCACTATAGTTTGTTGAAGACAGAACTGGCACAGCTGATCCAGTTTTGAATCTGCTAGCCAATAGTAATCATTTCAGAGAGGTGGCTGTCCAGATATGAGAAGTGCTCAACATCTTCCAGAGTCTCAATTAAGCGTAGATGAGAGGGGGAGTATTTGTCTGACCAAGTGTGGATTGATTTGAGATTTGTTTTGACAACATTCAAGGACAGGCTGAGTTTCTTGTATGCAAAACTGAAGAAATCAAGAATGGTTTACACATCTGTTAGAGTGGGTAATGACTCTGCATACTGTAGGTCATGCATATCCACGGTGGTTAGTTTAGTTTTGTACTGAAGTGGTTGAGGTTAAAGAGTTCCCATTCTAGGTGATATTTAATACTAACACCAGAGGAAAGTTAAGCTTTGATGGCATGAATAACAACCATCAAGTACATTCTGAATTGTATGAAGACAATCACACAGCCTTGCTTGAACTAAGTCTGAATTTTGAGGATATCTGTCTCAGATCTTACAATCAGTACAGTTGTAGTAATATTGTCAGGAAGGATTTGTTAAGGGACGGTCTTGTCTAAGTAGCAGATTTGTGATAAGGTTTCTTGGATGTCAAAATCATTGGAGCACATTCAACAGAGCCCTGTGATTTACTGAATCAAGTACTTTGGTCAGATCAATGAATGCAGAGTTCCTGGTGTTTTCTCAAAATTTTCTTGGAGATGTCTGACAACAAGGACCGTTCCAGAGTATGCTCCAAATGGCATAAAACCATTAGATAAAAAGATACAGGAGGTGAAGTAGGCTGTTTGGCCCATTGTGTGTGCTGTACCATTCAATGATCTGATAATCATCAGCTCCACTTATCTGCCTTATTCCCATAACCCTTGATTCCCTTACTAATTAAAAATCTCTCTATCTTTGCCTTACGTAATGACCCACATTTGACAGCTGTCCCCTCAGGTAGAAGAAATTCCTCCTTGTATCTGTCTGAAATAGGTGAACCCTTATTCTAAGATAATGCTTTCTGGCCCTAGATTTTTCCACATCTACCCTGTCAAGCCCCCTAAGAATGTCAAATGTTTCAATAAAGTATTTTCTCATTCTTCTAAGCTCCAATGACAACAAGCCCAACCTACTGAACCTGACCTCCTAAGAAAATCCCTCGACACCTAGGATCAATCTGGTAAACTTTCTGTGGACTGCCTCCAACGCCATTATATCTTCTCTTACCTAAGGAGTCCGGAATGGTTCACAATATTCCAGGTGATGAATGACTATCGCCATGTCTAACTTTAGCAACATTTTTTTTATTTTTACACTTCATTCCCCTTGAAATAAAAGTCAACATTCCATTTGCTTTACCTATTTCCTGCTGAAATTAAAGCTATTGAATTTTGTGATTCATGGATAAGGATCGCAACTATGTTACAGCTTTCTTCAGTCTTTCTCCATTTACATAATATTCAGCTATTCCAATCTTTCTGCCAAAGTGCATAACCTCACATTTTCCCATTATATTACTATATCCCATTATATGCTGTCTGCTAAGTTTATACTCACTCACTTAGCCTGTCTATAACATAGCCTTTGGAACTCATGCTCAAGGCTGCAGAGGGCAACATCAATCCCCCCACCACCACCCCGCCCGCCACCTGCCATTATACAATCCTCTACCACTACTACATTTGTACTTCCTACTTCCCCCCACCCCAATAACTTCAGTGGCTCCCTGTAACACAGTGTCATGGTCAGTTTGCTAATTCCTCCTGCAGACTCCATTGTTGTCCACATAGCTTGTAAGAATCTCATCACTGCTGGACAATTGCAGGGACAGAGTCTTCTAGAGAGCAACCCTTTGGATCCTTGTTCTTTCCTCATCTACAATCACACCCTCCTGTCCTTGGTTAGAGATCAAATTTGAATTACATAATCTAAGGGGCATGATCAACTCTTGGAACAAAGTGTACAGGTAACTTTTGCCTTCCTCAATGCACTGAAATATATACAACTCAATTCAGATCTGAAGTTACATGAACTGCAAACATTTGCTATAGATGTGTCCAGAAGCTCCCACTTGCTGCAGCTGGAACACATCACCTCATCATCCATCTTTATCAGATTATAATTCACGCTAGTATCCCCCATCTTTCCACGTGAAGAATCACCACCCTTGACATTCTTGTTATTCTTTCCATTATCAACTGAAGAACTTACTTTCACCTTAAAGATAGGAAATACTCACCAATCACTTGCTTTGCTTAGGCAAAATCAACCATAAACCTCTCTGCTTTTGTCATTTCATTCCTTCAGATGCCTAACTCCAGCATTCAATTGTAATTTGCATTCTCGTGCTCAGTTGCACTAAGTTGGCTACTTCTATATGGTTCCAAAACAAAGGGTCTATCTAAGTCAGTTAATGAAGATCCAGTTTCAACTGGTACTTAGTTATGCTGTTCTTTCAATGTAGATATATTTTGGCTCAGTGGCTAAAGCTGAAGAAATTGAAATTCATTAGCTTTTCTCTGTGTAGGTTCAAATCCTGCTGGCAGTTCTCATTTTAAAGTCACATTGTCCATAGAAGAATTTCTTTATGCTCAGGAAGCAGATGGTTCAGGAGAAAAAAAAAAAATTATAGAATTGCTACAGTGTGCAAGCAGGCCATTTGAGTCCACACCAATCAGTACCCCACCCAGACCCACCCCCACATTTCCCATGGCTAATTCACCTAACCTATGCTGTCCAGGACACTAAGAACAATTTCAGCATAGTGAATCTACCTAACCTACATATCTTTGGACTGTTAGAGGAAACCCACACAGACACAGGGAGAGGGAGAACATGCAAACTCCATATAGACAGTTGCCTAAGGCTGGAATTGAACCTAGGTCCCTGGTACTGTGAGACAGCAGTGCTAACCACTGAGCTACCATACCAATACTGGCAATTCTGACTGCAGTCTTCATAGAGCTGATGCTCACTGCATGATCTCAATACCATGCTTGGTGTTACCGCACAAGTTAGATCGGACTCATGCATGCTCTGTGCCATTACAAAGAATCTCATAGGCACAGTGCTCACTGCATTTTAAAGTTAGTGGTAGACAGGGATAAATCATTGAATGTAGGTTGCCTCGTTGAAATATTCCACTTTGCCTTCGTTGCATTAGTACAATATCTGGGCCGACATGACTACACTGGAAGAGAGCTGGAATATAGAATAGTGCAAACTAGTGAACATTTATTGATAATTTACAGAAACAGATTTTAGCAGGGCTCTTAGTTCCTCAGATTTCATTTGCATGTGGTCTGACATTACTGATGACAATAAATATTAACTCTTTGTATGAAACTGCAGCAAGCTCTGTGACTGACAAGCTGTCACTGTCTAGAGCGCTCCTACGCTCTAGATCTTGCTGAGCCTCCCAATGCAGATCCCTTTAGCTGGTCCTTTGCTGCATATACAGAGTCAGTGGGGAGGCAATGGCCTAGTGGTATTATTGCTAGACTGTTAATCTAGATACCCATATAATAGTCATGGGACCAAGGTTCAAATCCTGCTATGGTAAATGGTGAAATTTGAATTCAATAAGTATTTGAAATTAAGAGACTGATGATGACTGTGAATTGATCATTGGAAATGTCCTTTAGGGAAGGAAACTGCCATCCTTACCTGAGATAACAAGGTGTGGAGCTGGATGAACACAGCAGGCCAAGCAGCTTCAGAGGAGCAGGAAAGCTTGAC
>JAHRHZ010000012.1:51271324-51362592 GCA_024137785.1 Ginglymostoma cirratum
GAAGGGTCTAGGCCCGAAACGTCAAGCTTTCCTGCTCCTCTGAAGCTGCTTGGCCTGCTGTGTTCATCCAGCTCCACACCTTGTTATCTCAGATTCTCCAGCATCTGCAGTTCCTACTATCTCTGATGCCATCCTTACCTGGTCTGGCCTATATGTAACTCCAGACCCAAAGCAATGTGGTTGATTCTTAATCTGGGCAATTAGGGATAGGCAATAAATGTTACCTAGCTAGTGACACCCTCTTTCAGTGAAGGAAAAAAAGAGTGTCTAAGCTGATGTTTACTAATGTAGATTTGAGTGACTCTGGGCCATTGTGGCTGATGTTTATTGCTATTTCTTCTTTCTTCGATTGCTCTACATTTTGTTAAGTTGAAGCCAAGTGAATGCGAAGGATAAAGAAAGGAGTAAAAAAATCTAATTATAGCTACTTAACAACTCAAACCACTTTTTTGAAATGTAGTCATTGTTGTAGGGAGCACAGCAGCAAATTTAGTAGAGCAAAGTCCCACAACAAGAGATAAGACAAATGAACAGATAATTCATTTTTGTGATATAACTATCCTAACTTGGGATTTTTTACTCTACCTGGGAGGACAGATAATATTTCAGTTTAATGTATTATCCAAAAGATAACGTATTATCCATCTCCGAAAGTGAAGTGCTGGTACAGTGCTGCAGCGTTAATCTTGATGTTTGTACTTGAGCCTGCAACTTTCTATCCACCAGTAAGAGCATTATCAACTGAACCCTCAGCTAATAAGGAGCAACAGATGAGTGGCCACCAGAAAAGAGCACTTAACTGCAATTACTACAGTAAAAATAACAGGATGTACAATGAAGTAGGATCTGGTTTAAAAAAATGTATCGTTTCCTTCCAGGTAATATTAAATATATTGGGCTGGGCATCCAGCAGCCCTGTCAGTATAAAGTGTCAAAACTCTTAGCATTTTCACAACGCAGTAATCAGATCAAAGTCTTCAATTTAAAGCAAGTCTCTAGTGTAGGGTTTGCTTCAGTCTTCTGTGATTGTATTACTCAGGATAATTTTAACCAATCACAATATTTATGAGGCAGAGTTTTTTTTGGCTATCGACTGCAGATCATTTCATGATATCTCTGTAAGGATTATTTCAATGTCCATAATAAATGTCATCATGGATCAGGGACATGGAGCACAATACTTTTGACATTTGCACTCAAGGCCAGTGCAGACACAGAAACTGAATAGAACTTTCACCCGAAATCAAAACAGTATATTTTCCAAACAGTAGCAGATACCACAAAGTAATTTCAAGGATATAATCAAATCCCAGAGTTGGATGACAGCTATTAACCTTTGGAGCTTCAGTCTTGTGGTTTGTGATGTCATCTGAACCATTTGATTAGATTACTTCCTTGTAATCACTATATTTAAAAGGCTCTCTAATTGTAAAGTGGGTCCCAGGACTCTCTTAGTTTCTGAAAACCTGTCTGTCTCATCTGACATGAAAGCAGGCATGACAAAAGTTTGCGTGTTCCTAACAAAAGTGTATTTTATCTTTTACCAAAATAAATCCATCAGACAAATACAAGGGGATATGTTAATAATCTTCACAAAAAAATTAAACAGTGAAACAGAGTTGTTGTAAACAATGTTGGAATCAGATGAGGAAGGGTGATCAGGACAGCTCTTTTTGACCTCTTTTAGTTGGTCGTAACAAATATTTCTTCTTTAGCATGCAGTTATTACACTTTATTTAAAACCTAGTTAATGGTTTTGAATGGTGAATTGCAAGGTTTGGTTGAGTGAAAGGTAGAGAAGTTCTTTTGCCTGGAATAATATCAAAATGTGACATCAAACACACGCACACAAACACAGGTAATAAGCTTAAAAGGAGAGGCAAAGGTTGTCTGTGCAGAGAGGAAAGTAAAGGCAGTTACGGTTTGGAGTATTTAGAGTCATTGAGTTGTGAGAGCAAAACCTGAGTTCTAACTGTGCAGCTGTTGTCCTGTTTCCTCACAAATGGTGAAGCTGCAGATTACCTGGATTTCTCAGTATCTTTTTTTCAATTGGCTTTTTTACCAGTGGTGGTTTCTGAGAATTAGAGAAAAAAGGAGAGAAAAGCTTTCAGTATCCTTCCTGTTATTAGTCCAAGTTGCTTTCTCTTTCCTTTGTTGTACAAAGGTCATTGTTGATACACAGCTCTTTTGTGGATTCTGGTTTCTGTGTCATTATTTAATTAAAGCTGGATTGTTATAGGTGACCTTTCAACTCTCAATTTGCAAATTTATCATGTCAGTGTTAGGAAAACAAAAGTGAATTTCTTGATACCTCACAGAATTTCAGTATCTTTTGATTAAAATAATAATTCTAATGCCAAGGTTTCCTATATTCTATGTTAATTGTTTGGGTTTACTGGATGATCACAGCAGTCTTTTTTAGGTCAAGTAGTGTCCTTTTAAAAAACATTTTTAGTCCATGAAAGTCTTAGGAATTAAAATCCAATAATGGTAGTCAAATATTAATAGTCTTATTGGATTATGGGTGTAACAAGAAGAAAGAAATGCAAACAGAGTCCAAGTGATTGGAACCCAAAATTAAAAGTCCTGCTTCATCACTAGACTATATTACAAAGCGACAAATTGTAGGAAGGAAATAGAAGAGGAACTTTGCAGTCATTTAGAAAGATAAAAAGGATTAACAAAATATTGTGTTAGAAATTTTTAATTATCCATTTAGCAGTTGGATCATCGGGGAAGCAATAGAGAAAAGTAATTGAGTCCCTTGAACATATTAAAGATTTCCAAAGCATTGCATATACGCTTATAATAGTGGAACTGTTCCTAGATCCTGTTATAAATAATGACATTGTTCAAGTTGATGAACTAATTTATGTAATTACCTTGGGAGTAGCATTAAAGTTTAAGATTTAAAGGGAAAACTAACTAGAACATAAGGCTGGATTAGGACCTTAATAAGTGAAGTAGATAAGATGGAATGAGAATGTAGCATGGGGCCTTTATACAACGTGGGATATTTTAAAACAAAAAGATTGCCAAGGTACCAACTAAATACTTCCATTATAAAGAGAATAAGTCATTAGTTTTAGAATGCTCTGAATAAATAAACAGATTAGAAGACAATTAAAGTTGAAGAAGAAACTTTTAGTGACTGAAAAACAATAATAATGAACAACTGAAGGAAAACTTGAGAAAGTGAGAGGTTAAAAGCAAGAAAAGAGAAACAAGAAAGGCATATTATTAGATACATTTTTTACCAACATTAATTGAGTTGTGAAAAGTTAAATAAGAATTTTGAGGGATGAAGTTTTTCAACTTGTTGACAAACAAATATATGGCGGAGATATCAAGTAAGTACTTTGCTAAAAAGACACATTTTGTCAAAGCTGTTCATTGTACATTAATCAGGACAATTCGGAAGACTACCAATATAAAGGAGAACAATATTTTATACTGCATGTGCACAGCATGCTGATTGGTTGGTAAGTGGAGTTATAATTGGTGATCCAGGATAATCTAAGGTAGACCAAGCACTTTCAGGATTGGACGTAGTGATCTTTAGCCATTAATAACTTTGCATTACATACAGCAAGAAACAATCTGATTAGGGTAGTCATTATTCCACAGGATGGCTTTGATGTGACTTCTTTCAAGATTAAGCTTTTTAAAAATTCATTCATGGGTGTGGGTGTCACTGGTTAGGCCATCATTTATTCCCTTTCCCTAATTGCCCAGATAGGAGTCACCCACATTGATGTGGGCCTGGAGACAAATGTAGGCAGCACCAGGTATGTATGGCAGTTTCCTTCCCTGAAGAACATTTGTAAACCAAATGATTATGTCTGACAAACTGACAATGGCCATCATTAAGCACTTAATTGCAGATTTCTATTGAATTCAAATTCCACCACCTGGATGATTCAAATCCAAGTCCTCAGAATATGACCTAGTTTGTGTATTAATAGTCTAGCTGTTAAACTACTAGGCCATCACCTCCCCTTGCATAGGGAGTAAATGGTTGCCATTCAATCCAACATTATAGTATGAAGACACTCAATGCTTAAATTGCCCAATGAATATATTCTTACCGCAGACAGTAACCCTGCCATGGTAAATGGTCCCAGAGGACCCCTTATAGATTTCTGAAGTAACACATCTCGAAAAGGAAGCTTATTTGACTGCCGCATTTCAATGATGAAGTTGACTGCTGGATGCAACCCAATAAGATGTGCAAGCAAATTTAGATTCAAATATGCATCATGTACTTACTGAAAATATGCAAGGGTGGAAGGTTTAGTATAATTTCCTTAAGGACATGTTTCTCATGTAAACCTAACAAAGATGTTAGTGAAAACTAAGCCTAGAGGGGATTACATGGCGACACGATCTATTTGGGCATACTTGATTTCATTTATGAGCTTAACTGCATGATTTTCTGAATTCATAAGTTCAATGATTACTGATTCACATAACAGTAGAAGGGACTAGGCCATCATGATATGGTGCAGTAGTGTAAATGTTTATGGTTTCCTTGATTGGTACATTAGGCGAGTAGGCTGGCAATGTTAAATTAACACATGGACTCAATATTGCTATCTATTTCCAAGATCTCAATGGTCTTTCTAAGTATGATGGCTAAGATCTCTCAAAACTTTGAACAACAGGAGAAGCTAGCTATTGCTATGTTGTGGAAGCATAGGTGGAGTTCCCCACTCATGGGATACTGCCATCAACCCAAAAAGATATTCTGTCTATCACACAAATGAGTAATGTGCTATGTGAATTTCAACGACACAGTTTGCTGCAAGGTATACACACACACACATATATCTCAAAGATTAGTGGATCATATTAAGGCATGCTCCTTTAAACATTGATACTGACCAAGCCCAAAAGCCCATGCTTGAAAACGTGCAACACAATATCCAACATTAGATGTGATTCTGCAACTGGATAACATTTGACAAATAACCCTGAATGTACTAAGACTTATACTGGCATTTAACTAACAATTTGACTAACAATTTAATATTGTTAGTCAGGCCCAGACTGTGGCATAATAACATAGAACGCAGAACAGTACAGCACAGTGCAGGCCCTTCGGCCCACGATGTTGTGCCAAACTTTTACCCTATACCTACGGTCTATCTAACCTCCACCCCTACCTTATACTATCTTCCATATGCCTATCTAATAGCCGCTTAAATGCCCCTAATGAGGCCGACTCCACTAACCTCTCAGGCAATGCATTCCATGCCCCCGCCACTGTCTGAGTAAAGAACCTACCTCTGACGTCTCCCCTGTATCTACCTCCACTCACTTTAAAACTATGCCCCCTCGTAATAGCTACCTCCACCCTAGAAAAAAGTCTCTGGCTGTCCACTCTATCTATACCTCTGATCATTTTGTACACCTGTATCAAGTCACCTCTCATCCTTCGTTCTTCTAAAGAGAAAAGCCCTAACTCTCTCAAACTTTCCTCGTAAGACCTTCCCTCCATTCCAGGCAACATCCTGGTAAATCTCCTCTGCACCTTTTCCAACGCTTCCACATCTTTCCTGTAATGAGGCGATCAGAACTGGACACAATACTCCACATGTGGCCGAACCAGGCTTTTGTATAGCTGGAGCATAACTTCATGGCTCTTGAACTCAGTCCCTCTATTAATGAAAGCTAACACACCATATGCCTTCTTAACAACTCTATTCACCGGGGTGGCAGCTTTCAGGGAACTGTGGACGTGAACCCCAAGATCCCTCTGCTTCTCCACACTGCCAAGAATCTTTCTGTTAACCTTATATTCTGCTTTCAAGTTTGTCATTCTAAAATGAATCACCTCACACTTTTCAGTGTTAAACTCCATCTGCCACTTCTCAGCTCAGCTCTGCATCCTATCAATGTACCTTTGTAACCTAGAACAGTGCTCCGCACTATCCACAACTTGACCCACCTTTGTATCGTCCACGAACTTACTAATCCACCCTTCCACTCCTTCATCCAAAGCATTTACAAAAATCACAAATGGAAGAGGACCCATAAC
The DNA here is from genome assembly GCA_024137785.1 of Ginglymostoma cirratum. Taxonomy (NCBI): domain Eukaryota; kingdom Metazoa; phylum Chordata; class Chondrichthyes; order Orectolobiformes; family Ginglymostomatidae; genus Ginglymostoma; species Ginglymostoma cirratum. The sequence continues at coordinate 51,277,365 of JAHRHZ010000012.1, forward strand.
AGATCCATGTGGTACACCACTTGTAACTGAGCACCACGTTGAATATTTTCCATCCACTAGCACCCTTTGCCTTCTAAGGGTCAGCCAATTCTGAATCCAATCTGCCACGTTTCCCCCTATCCCATGCCTCCTTATCTCCTGCATGAGCCGACCATGGGGAACCTTATCAAATGCCTTACTTAAATCCATGTGTACCACATCCACTGCTCTACCTTCATCCACATGTTTGGTCACCTCTTCAAAGAATTCAATAAGGTTTGTGAGGCATGATCTACCTCTCACAAATCCATGTTGACTATCATGAATCAAATTATGCCTTTACAAGTGATCATAAATCCTATCTCTCAGAGCCCTTTCCAATAATTTTCCCACCACTGACGTAAGATAACTGGCCTGTAATTTCTGGGGTTATCCCTATTCCCTTTTTTGAACAAGGGAATGATGTTTGCCTCTCTCCAATCTTCCGGCAGTATACCCATGGACAGTTAGGACAAAAAGATCATCGCCAAAGGCCCTGCGATCTCTTCCCTCGCTTCCCATAGAATCCTTGGATAAATCCCATCAGGCCCAGGGGATTTATCTATCTTCAAGTTCCTCAAAATTCCTAGTACATCTTCCTTACTAACATTGACCTCCTGTAGCCTACCAGCCTGTTTCACACTGTCCTCCTCTACAACTAGGTCCAACACATACTAGAATTTTTATATTATTAATTCACAGATTGAAATAAAGTATATGGGCATTGCGCCTATTTCAATTGAACAAAACAGATCACAGCCTTTCCATTATTTATTCCTCAGGGTAATGTTTTGACCAATCATAGTCAACAAAGTTTGACAATTAACTGTCAGTCATCATCTAACTGGTGCATTCTCCATGGTAACACCTGTTCACATTTAGAGTCCACTTGCTAACTAATCAGCATGTTCTGCTCATGCAGTGTAAACATAAAATACAACAAGCTTCAACAAAACATGTCTTTCTTCAACATTACTTCTGCACACCAAAGTGATTGATGACGACAGGGTAATAGATGTGATCTATATGTACTTTAGCAAAGCCTTTGACAAGGCCCCTCATGTCAGGCTGATATAAAAGGTGAAGTCAGATAAATCTATGTTGACCTGGTAAGATAGACACTGAACTGGCTTAGTTACAGAAGACAGTGAGTTGCAGTGAAAGGGTGTTTTTCTGACTGGATATCTGTGATCAGTGGTGTTACATAGGCATTAGTGCTGGGACCACTGTTCTTTGTAATACATATAAATGATTTGGAAGTGAGTGTAGGTGGGGAAGCTACAGACAGTGAGGATTGCCAGAGGATACAGCAGGATATAGATTGGCTGGAGACTTGGGCAGAGAAATGGCAGATGGAATTTAATCCTGCCAAACATGAGGTAATGCGTTTTGGAAGATCTAATTCAGGAGAGAAGTATACAGCAAATGGCAGAACTCTTAATAGCAACAATATGCAGAGGGATCTAGGCATACAGATCCACAGTTTCCTGAAAGTGGCAACACAAGTGGATAAGCTGTTTAAGAAGGCGTATGGCATGCTTGCCTTATTCAGTTGGGGCATAGAGTATAAAAATTGGCAAGTCATGTTGCAGCTGCATAGACTTTAGTTAGACCACATTTGTAATATTGTGTACAGTTCTGGTTACCACATAACCTGAAGGATGTGAAGGCTTTGGAGAGGGTATAAAAACAGTTTACCAGGATGTTGTCTGGTTTGGAGGCTATTAGTTGTGAGGAAAGGTTGGAAAAACTTAATCTGCTTCATTTGAATGTCAAAGGATGAGAGGCAGCTTAATAGAAGTTTACAAAATTATGAGGGCTGTGTATAGATTGGATAGTCAGAGTCTTTTGCCCAGTGTAGAGATGCCAATTACTAGGAGACATAGGCTTAAGACAAAAGGCGGTAAGTTTAAAGGAAATGTGAAAGGCAATTTTTTGGAACAGAGAATGGTAACTGCCTGGAATGCACTGCCAGAGGAGGTGGTGGAGGTAGAAACAACAGCAATGTTTAAGAGGCATCTTGAAACATTAATAAATAGACAGGAATAGAGGGATACAGACCACATAAAGGCAGAAGGTTTTTAGTTTAGAAAGACATCATGGGTTGGCACAGTATTGGAAGCCTGAAGGGCCTTTTCCTGCACTGTACTGTTCTTTGTTCTTTGTTCTTTGTTCAAAGGACTAAAAGCACTTTGTATTACATTTTACCAAAGAGAAGGATATCAGAGGGGATGCATATTCTGAGTTGTTGAGACCAAACAGAACAATATTACAATAGGACAAAGGGAAAATGTAATGTCTATTAATAAAGAAAAAGGAGTCAATCTGCCAGTGCCCAACATTATAATTCATTGAGAAAATGGCTGAAAAATATCAGAAGCAGAGAAGTCTCATTGCTAGTAACAAAAATGGGAGCTGACTCTGTGTTGTGGGCAGTGGGATCTCGGGTGACATTTTCAGGTCGCGGTGAATTAATAGGCTGCTGCAGGGACCACCATCCAGTTGAGGATGGCAGTCAACCTCCCAGCCCAATCAAACAATCAGCAACATTGTTTATTGAACTCATGCAATGGATGTACTGTAAATGGATTGTAGAAAAACTTTTGAAGAGGTTCAATGTGGACGTCAACAAAATATGATTAAAGAGTTCAAGGAAGATCAAAAACTAGATGAGAAATCGGTCAGAAGGGGAAAAAACTGTCAAATCAAGTTTGCACCTCACCATGTGGTAGGTTTTCTGCCAACATCCTCTTTAAATGTAAGGATCTACGTGGATTGCTAGCCAATATGTAGTAGAGGAAAGCTACTTACTGGTGTAACCAAGAGAGTCTGTTGTGTATTGAACAAGAAGTAGCTTATTGCATGTTAGCAAAGCTATGTTGTCCAAAGGTCCAAAACTATGTTGTCCACAAGTCCATCTGACTTCATCTTAGTGGCTTACAGTGCTCCTCAGTTGTAACCCTTTGAAAGGCATATAGGCAGGTGTCAGCATAATGGTATTTCCACTGGACAAGTGACCCACAATCCAGGCTGATGCTCAGGGTAATGGTTCCAAAGCCCACAGTCACAGATGGTGAAATTTGAATTCAAGAGAATCTAAGATTAAAAGGTAGCCTGATAGTAGCTGTGCCAATTGTCCTTTAGGGAAGGATCTTTGCCATTCTTATTTGGTCTGGCCTACATGTGATTCCATATCCACAGTAATGGGTTGACTCTTTAATACTCTCTGAGCAATTAGGAATACGCATTAAATACTGGCTTAGCCAACAACGCCCGTATTCCAAGAACAAATATTGTAAAGAGTAGTCTTTAAAGAGCTTGGACTGTACAGTGATGTCTCTCAGGCTTTAATTTTATGGTCATTTCTTTTCAGCATATAGGCTGCATTTTCTGGCAGCAGTGAGGTCCACAATATTCAGCAATAATGCTAGAAATTTTTAAAACTTTGTATTTGATATTGGAAGAGAGCATAAATTTGCTATCTGTGGATTGTTTTCCTCTAAATTCTGTAGTGTAATTTATCACAACAGTGAATACATCAGCAGAGTTTTCAGAGCAGGTTATTAGATGTGCTTTGGGCTGAAGCTTCCATCATGAGACGAAAACTCAATAAAAAATACTTCATTTTCAGCCCTGTAGTGACAAAGCATGAACCAGGCAGTGAAAATTCTTGTGAAAAATTTGCAAATTTGTCATAATGCTGAGCATTAATGTTGAGCACTGTCCACAGGATGGTGGAGGCAGCACTTTAATGAGTGCTCTCTTTACACGTTTGTCATACTTTCTGAGGCCTTAGAAATTCAGTGAGTCAGGTTTAAAACTGGAAAACATATTGTACTGCAACTTCTCTAGTCCAGATTTTTTGGAACCAAGTCAGTTCTGGATTTCAAAGCTTTTCTGAACTTTGGAATGATGTTAGGATACCTAACCGCAACATTTACCTGAAAGATTAAACGGTGATAAAATATTATAAAGTTTAAATGATAAATTTTTTTTTTATCCAAATGTTGTATCATCCATGTTTCCTCTCCCAAACTTCTGTACTATACTGAAACAATATCAATTACATACAGGGCCTGCTAAAACTATTTCCAGAAAACTGGTGCTTCCAAACAATAAACTTTTAAACTTTAAAGATGAAAACAAGCAGATTAGAAGTAGGTTAACAACAGGTTTGAGGTTTAGTTTAATTTTGTAGGCCACCTGACCCAAACCATCCATTTTGAAGCGATTAAAGTTTATGGTTAGTAAAGTGACACAAATCTAATTGGCAAGAGTTGTATTGCTGTGAATCCTCAAATCTTATGTTTTGTTCCAAATAAAATTGGATTCTAAAAGAAATTGCTTTACATTAACTAAGCTCAGCTATAGGAGCTTTGGCTTAACTGTGGTAACCCTGGGCTAAAGAGAAAACAGATTAATATACTTCCCTTTTCTTCACTTAGAAATTTAAAAAAAGGAACTAAATTTGTTTGGTTCTCTTGCTAACCCTATTTACCAGCCCAGTGTGGCGTGGGTGCTTGTTACGTTCAGAAATGATCTGTCATCCCACTAACTGCACAGATTTTGACAAGGTCATTGCCAGAAGTCACTGGTGGGCACAATCCTGGTTAAATGCCAGAAACTTAACCTACATAAATTTAAATTTAAAGAATTTGATCATCGTTTATTTAACTCTTTAGTATTCATTTGCAGCAAGCTCCAGACAAAAACATGACAGACTTTCACTCGCATTGGGAGTTTAATTACTGCAAAATCATAAACAGAAAGAAACTAGAAAATAATCCCATTTTTTAAAAAATTGAGTGGAATAGAAGACTACTTAACCTTGAATCCACTGACTGATACATGAGTTATACGAGACAGCCAGAGATTAGAAGGAGGAGATTGGAAAGTCAATACTTACTTGACAACTTTCCACCCTGAAGCCCATTCTGGTGCATTAGCTGAAAGGTTAAAGAGTGAAGACAGTGTAAATCATGCTGATTTCTGATTTAATATGTTTTCCAGGTCCTTTTTGAACATTTTCTACTTTTTTTAATTTTTTGAATATTTTCTACAAAATGAATCAAAGTAATGTTTGTGAATAATGACATTCATGTAGTATGATTACATAAGAAACAAACAGTTTAATGATGAAGGCAATTGGGCACATAATTAGTTCATGTAGTGACCTGCCTACTCAATGATAATTAGTCTCATGCAGTTCTCAATTTAGCAGGTATGATGTGGTCAGCCAATTTCACCAGGTAAGTAAGGACTTCAGGTTTTGATAACAGCATTCAATTCTGGCCTCCCTGCTATTGGAAGTATGTTGTGAAACTTGAAAGGGCTCAGAAAAGATTTACAAGGATGTTGTCAGGGTTGGAAGGATTGAGTTACAGGGAAATGCCTCATAGGCTGGGGCTATTGACCCTGGAACTGCGGAGGCAGAGGGATGACCTTATAGAAGTTTATAAAATCATGACGGGCATGGATAGGGTGACTAGCCTCCCAGGGTAGGGGAGTCCAAAACTAGAGGGCATAGGTTTAGGGTGAGAGGAGAAAGATTTAAAATGGACCTAAGGGACAACTTTTTCACACAGAGGGTGGTCTGTGTTTGCAGTGAGTTGCCAGAGGAAGTGTTGGAAGCTGGTACAATTACAACATTTAAAAGGAATCTGGGTGGGTACATGAATAGGAAGGCCAAATTCTGGCAGATGGGACTAGATTAATTTAATATATCCGGTTGGCATGAATGAGTTTGGACCAATGGGTCTGCTTCCGTGCTGTACAGTTCTCTGTGATTATTCTGGTTTTGACCCCAGGTTTAACTGATGACAGGTGCATTTGGCAGCTGGTGCCAGCCTCACTAGGCATACTGGGTACAAGAAGGTAACCGGTATCAGAGAAAGAAAGAAGGTAAATTAGTTTTTATTAAAAAGAGTTCATTTTGGTCTTATGAAGAGCAGGAGTGCCTCTCCAGGCTTCACAAGGTAACATAGGGCTTTCATCCCACAGTCACAGTCAGAAGGTTTGGGAGGTTAAGGTGGTAAATATGAATTGCAAACAGGCATTAACATTTGTACTTCTGGTTTAATAATGGTGAGACTGGGTATCCGAGAAGCCTACTCTGGAGAGTAATTGTATTTGAATGAGGTTCCATTTCTCAGATTTTGGCAGCTATTTAAATTTAATGCTGGACAGCCAAGATTTTCAGGGCTATGGATAGACAACAGCCAAAAGGAGATAGGAATGTCCAGAAGCTGAATGCTTTTTGTGCATTTCGTACAGACTGGCAGGAGCAAGAGTGGTTCCCCATCAGCTGTTCAAGTCAACCTGTTGCTAATAATGACCTGCCTCCCAACTTTCTTAAAACAATATGTGATGTTCCAATACTCCCTTCCATCTTCACAGATCCCACTCTGCATACCCTTATCTTTTCCACTCTCCTTCCTGCTAGACTCTGGGTCCATACAAGCCATGACCCAATATTTTATCATTGGCAGTGACTATCCCCACCATTTCTTTCCTGCAGTCTTGAATGGCTGTTTTACCTGCTTAGCAAATGCTCGGCTCTCGCTGTAGCTGACTGGTGGGTGGGAAATGGAAATGTTGCCTCTGGTCAGTTAAACAATTAGCACGAATGACCAGCTATTGTATTAGCATTCAAAACTTGCACTTTGCAAAGTCCTTTACTGTCTGTTCTGAGTTAATGACTTCTCTGTTGGATGACACCTTGTCTAACTTTGACATATTAACCATCTACATAGTGTTTGTAGCAAGCTAAATGCAAAAATCCATCCATATTCATACTCTAATTTTTTTTTATATTCAAAAAACAATATATTCTTTAGCCTCGGAGATCAACTAGGCATTGCCTTTGGATTTCAAAGGAGTAAAATTTAACTACCAAATGCATTCATACTCAGAAAATTAATAGGGCAATTTGATGTATCTTAATTATTTTGATCTAATTATTGGCAGATTTAGTACTGGTCAAATAAATATTACTGAATGATAGAAATAGGTGGATTGTTCATAAAACAATTATGAAATCATGAGGAGAAAAGTTAAATAATATAATTTTGAAATAAACAAACTAATTTTGGGACAAATAGCACAAAACAATCTTGTTGCTTTGATACTGCTCATATTTCATTGATATTTTAAATAAATGGGTCAAGCATTAGATCAAGTTGTCCAAACTGTTAAATATTCCAGAACTTTTCTTGTCGGCTTTAACTTTGCCCCAAGTATCCTGCAGAATTATAACATCCCACAAGAATTCCTTGTTGAGCAGCTCATATTTTATAATGATTGTTAAAAATTCTGAGCATATTTAGAGAACAGTTAATAAATCATATAGTGTCCTCGGCTTTTTTAACAGGGACATGGAGTGCAAGAGCAAGGAGGTTATATTGAAACATATATATAAGGCACAAGTTCATCCTTACCGCGAGTATTGTACAGCAATTCTAGGCCATACTTCAGGAAGGATATGAAAGCATTTGAGTGGGTGCAGAACAGATTCACAGAAATGGTTTCAGAGATGAGGAATTTTGGTTATGAAGATAGATCGGAGAAGAGCAAGCTGAGAGGAAATCTGATTGAAATATTCAAATCATGAGATGTCAGGATAGAGTAAATAGGGGAAAAAATCCCCACTCATTGAAATAAGAACAAAGAAAATTACAGCACAGGAACAGGCCCTTCAACTCTCCAAGCCTGCACCAACATGCTGCCTGTCACAACTAAAACCCCCTATCCTTCCGGGGACCATATCCCTCTATTCCCATCCCATTCATGCATTTGTCAAGAGTGAGAGGTCGTACATTTAAAGTAATTCATAAAAGAGGCAGGAGTGATGGGAGGAAAAATGTTTTCATGCAAATGGTTAGCATCTGCCTTAGACCATAGTGGAAGCAGGTTCAATTGAGGATTTCAAAGGAGAATTAGATGGTGATTTGTAAAGGAAGAGTGTGTAGGTTACAGGGAGTAGGGAGGGAAATGGCTGTAAGTGAGATGTGTATTTACAAAGATGGTGCAGTCATGATGGACTGAAAGGCCTCCTTATATTCAGTACAAATTCTGTGCTTCTGTAGTCTTTAAAATGTTACAATCTTCATCTTGCTATTCTGTGGTATATTTGATTGGAGTGGAGTTTATAAACAATTCTGATTTAATTAGCTGCCAAATATCACATGTAGAACTGCTCCATAACTTTGGTGGTAAATTCTTTTGTTTGTACCATCATGCAAAATTATTGGTTTGTATGGAGAGATCAAAGGATTAACCTGGTTCAGATTCTATTAAATTGATAACTAGAAGGAACACTTTATACATGCATTGCTGAGGATTTCAAAGAGGCAGAAATTTTGTTGGATTGATTTCTCACAGGTCTTTTAGTTTCTCCAAAATGTTCACATATGCCCTGTTTATTTAACCATGTTATTGATACTGGAACTATCCACAGAATTTGGTTCTTCTGCAGCCTATGTGCTGCGAAAAGATAAATGGCTCAATATTGTCTAGGAAGGGAAAACGTACCAGATTGACCTGGGATTATAAACTTTAATTCTTGAGGAAAGTGGAGCTGCTGGGTGTTTTGATTATATTTTGGGTTGATGCTAAAACTCAGTGAGGGGTATTTCCATTAACCACCATCCTTGAAATACTGACCTTTTTCAGTGCATCTTACAGTACAGGAGCTTAATGGCACCGATTGTCAGGTGGAGATGGATCCAATAAGCAAGGTATAGCCACTTTTGAGGCAAAGTATGACTTGTATCATTTAAGATCATGTCATTTAAGCTTAAAATGCCTTGGGGAGATTTGAAATATTGATGGAATAGTTCTTAAGAGGCCTCAAGAGGAGAAAGCTGCTTAGTCTGTTTGCTATTATTTTCTCCAAATTTTGAACAGCAGGATTTAAAGCAAATCCCTGCAATAGTAAAATATACCAGCAGCTGCTTCTTAGAAGGTATACAAAATTGTTCTGTCATGTTGTACAGTTGCTGCATTACCCCTGTGTGATTCCTAAAGTCTTTGAAAATGGGGTAATAAAAAGAGCTTCTTGGATAATGGGATAATATTACAGTTTTGTGCCAAATGACTTGGTGATTGTGTAGGCCTTGAACGTACTGAAGAAAAGTGTCTGAGTTGAAAGTGCACCCAAGGGATGACAATACTTTTAAGGTCCTTGAAAGTGAATTAATTGAGAACTTCAGTAATGGGACATCCTGAACATAAGTCATCTTTTGTCATTCAAACTGAACCTAGCATATGTGATTTGGGAGATGTTCTCTGGCAGAATCAAAATAATAAGGAGAAAATTTTAACTTATGTTTGTAATACTTTAACAATCTCAGAAATAAATTACAGGACAGCAGCATAACTACTGTTTCTGTTCTGTAATTTATTTCTGAGACTACTGTTGCTGTTACTTGTCAGCATTAGCAAGGTGTATACATTTGGCATCTTTCATTGGCTACTGAAATAACTCCTCAAAGGCCAGTATCTCATCACCAAGTCACCCTTTATTTACACGTAGAGAGCCCTTGACACTGATCCAGCTCCATCAGAGTCACCTCTCAGGGAGAACAGGATGTCTGACACTCCTATTCCTTTCTGTCAGCCAGTGCTCCCTGATTGGAATCAGGGAACTCATATTCTGTAATGTCGACCTGGCTGACCTCATTACAATCACAACATCCCTTCCCCTCTGAGTCCAAGGACATGGATCAGTTCTTTTTCTCTCTAGCTCCTCCTGAGACATTTTAGCACCAGGTCACGTTCCTCCAACTTTGCCTCTGATACAGACAACATAGAACGTGCAGCAGTTCACCTCTTGGACCCAGAGTGTCTTGAAAGAAATTTATTTTATTTTTCGAGTGACAAAGATATAGAGGTGGCAACAACCACCATGTCCATCTCAGATTCTGAGGTACCTTCAATGCTTGATGGAGAAGGAGAACCCATGGGTTCTAGAACAATCAGAAAGGCTGCCAAGAAGCCAGCCACATTTTTCTCCCTCACTGTTTGCAAGTTTGCAGCTTTTATATGGTCCACGTGCCTGGTCAGGACTGTCGCACCTACCCAAACTTTTTACATCACTAGACCTGACCTCACGTCAACCAAGCCAGTTACCCATGCAGGGCCATTCCCATGGTTCCTACACCAAACTTCATCCCCTAAAGTAAGCAGTCTCTCTCGATTAGCAGAGTCTTGAGTTCAGCATTGGCATTCCTTATACCGTTTCACCCTTCTCCTCAGGTCCAGGAATATTAGATTTAACCTGGTGCTGAGTCTTCTCCCCATTTGCAACTCTGCTGGAGCTATCCCTGTCGTTGTTTGTTGTATCTTTTAGCCTAAAGGATCTTCAGCCATAACTTAAAGGATGTCAGCTTCTCTGGTTTGCCTTGCTGTTTAATGTAGAGGAAGAGGCAAACATCTTGTCACTCTCTGGAACACTGAACAGTCAAGAGAGTGGGCATATTGATACATGGCCCTGAGCTAAGTCAGTATTACACCTCCAGCGTGTGCCAGCAGCTCTGGGGACCATGGTTAAAATTGTGGAATGCGAATTCAAACAAATTCTGGAATTAAAATACGGCTACAACACTAGCATCTACCTGGTAATCTCCAAGTCACTTGACATCCTGACTTGGAAATTTATCACTGTTCCTGTGCTGTTGGGTCAAAATCCTGAAGCTGCATCCCTAACAGCATAATGGATCTACTTACAGCAAATGGACTGTAGTGGTTTCAGAAGCCAGCTCACCATCACCTTCACAAGGGATGAGCAACAAATGCTGGCCCAGCCAGTGAATCCCAGATTCCATGAATTATTTGAAAAACCTCAGCTGTAAAATAACAGGACAAAGCTCTGGTAATACATGCACAGTGTTCAGCATAGCTTCTGTTTTGCTGTTTGAATGTAGACTATTGTTGCAACAATATAAACCATTCATGCACTGATTCCGTAATGCCATCAAATTGTATTGTATTGAAAGCTCATTCTTTTGGCAACCATGAATTTTACAAATGATGGCCTCGTGAAATCATGACCACTGCAAACTTTGCATCAGTAGGCCCACTATCATGTCAAATAAGCAAAGCCATGCAGACACATGGTTCAACTGAACTTGCCATTTCAGCATTGATTTTTATACCTGTCACTGGAGTACAACATTTCAGAGCTGCACTGTTCCACACCTAACTATAAGTGTGTGATTACTTGTTCTGTGACGTGAAAGGAAGATTTTTTATGGGAGGAGGTTGCAATCACAGTGGAGAAGTGCCTGTATTTAACTCAACCAAAGCAGCACTAGTGCTTTGATTCTGCAGTGTACATCTCCGTAAGGTTACATAGCTCAAAACTGTTTCTGTAGGTATCATATTGGCCTCCTTCTGAAAATGAAGCCTCCATGATGCAAGGTGGAAGGCCATAAGACACCATTTCATTGTAATTGATGTGAGAAGTCAGGAGATCCATTACTGATATAGCGTTCTAATTCCAACCTGCCCCACAGGTTACCTGGTTACTCATGTGAGATGGAACCAGCACCAGAGGATATCATGTGACTTTGCTGACCATTAGATATCACTATTGAAGAAGACTTTAACAACAGAATCATCACTAAGACCAATAAGAACTGAAACCTCCAGAAGCTGCTGCACAGCCTCCAGAGGGAGTACCAGCAGGTGAAAATGCCCCAAAGAGGCAGGATGACATTGATGTAATATGGTGCCATACAGTGAAATGTCCAATCCCTTTGATTGATCACTGCTGGCAACCTTGAAAAGCTGCCTTGAATTGTGTCTGCAACAAAAGGGATGTCAAGACAGAAATGCGGTGAGCTTATAAATTCTTAATGATGCAGCAATGCACAAAATGACAAGGGACAGATACAGTGAGCATCCAAATAGGTCCAAATGAGTAAGCTTCAAGTAAGCAAGCCTAGAGCCTTGAGATGTACCTGCTCTGATGTCTGAGATGAGTGCTTGTCCCTATACTCAATGTGGCCTATCAACAGTACTTAACATTTCGGGTCCAGCAACTCTTCTTCAGGACTTATGAGGAAGGATCACTGGACCTGAATCATTAACTCTGATTTTTCTTTAACTATGCTGCCAGACCTTTTGAGCTTTTCTAGCAACTACTATTTTTGTTCCTAATTTACAGCAAACACAGTTCTTTCAGTGTTTAATAAGTGTACATTGTCATTCAATGAGATCATGGCTGATCTGACAATCCTCAACTCCATTTTCCTACCTTTCCCTATAAAGTTTGATTCGCTTACCAACTAAAAATCTGTACATTTCAGCCTTGATTGTACTTAACAAACTATCCTTGACAGTCCTCCGCACGAAAGAATATTGAGGTGAAATTAGATAACTATGGAACACTAATGCACACAACTTGGTCCCTCATTTCTCACTAGTGAGATTCTCATCTTGCTATTAACACTTGGGGTGAAATATTGGATGTTCTTTTCTCATTTTTCTAGTTTTGCCATATTTTTCCAACTGACTTGCCATTGCCCACATCATTGAGGGGCTGGGAAAATTCTACCTAATGTATTATTCTAGGGTTCTCACAAATAATAGTATGATCAATGCTGGAGAGCATCAACAGGCACAATCATGGCCAGTGGATCTTCAGCTACAAGCTATGAATCTTCCCACTGAACATGCTAGAATCCTCTAAGCCTCAGACACCCAGAAGGTAGTTTCCAACATTGTGTCCAGCAGCCTGCTTCCATCTCATAAATAAGTACTGTTGTAACTGGTATATGTTCTTCTAGGATCTTCATTGTGCAGATTTGCTGCCATCAGCCCTTCTTATAATACTGGACTCTTGGGTTTCATTGTATTAATTGTGGAGGATTACTAATAAGTCTCAGCAGAAGAGACCACACTTGAGTAAAAAAAAACATTACATAGTGGTAATATAACAGATTAATTAGCTTAAGACCTGTTAACTAGGTAAGAGAAATAGCTGTATCCTAAGATAGTAACTACCCTGTGCTACTCGCTATGGACAGTAAAAACAACAACAAACTGACTAGCTCCTCCCAGAGACAGGCATTTACTTATCAGTGAAAGGAGCTATTCCAAAGCTTCTGTGTCAATCCTTTAAGTCTGTCTCATTCAACATCACACCCATTCCCCACTCCCACCACTACTGCTACTTTTTCCTTCTTTAACCCATTCATTACACAATAGCCTGAACAAGTATTGCAACTTTACTTCTATCTCTTTTTGACAGAAGTCTCTGGCTTTACAAATTCTTCATGACTTGAATGAGTAGGTCATCATTTGCTTGAGGATGATCTACTCAGATGTTGCTCTTTGTCATTCCATGCCACTGCCAGTCCTTTATTTCTTGAATATCTTTAGCTGAAGATATTTTTTGGTGTTGGTGATGCTGGTGGACTGTTGTCCTGACTGGAGGCTCTTTAATTTCCTAAAAGCATGTAATGGAAGACAGCTATGTTGCAGAAAGAAGTAATCTTCTTTTGACTTTAACCAGGAGGTAGATTTAGATCAAGATCTTCTGCTGTGATGCATTTTCTTTTAACCGCAGTCAACGTTTTGTTTGGTCTTGTCATTGTCAGAGACACTGGCTTTGCAACGTTGACAATGTCTTCTGTGAAAGTCTGTTCTGGACTGATAGTACTAAGAGTTTACCAATGGTGTCAGATGGTCAAATCCCAAAGGTTTTTTTTTATGGGTGAAGGAAAGTAAATAATTCTTTCAACAGTTTCTTCTGTGTTGGTAATATGAAACAGATATTTAATATCAATGTAGTTGATCTCAATTAGTGTGTGTTTCTTTCTAGATTCAACCAGCATTTCTTTGAGACCTGAAACATCTCTCTTTCTTTCTGGATGATCTTAAAGCTTCTTTCCTTCAATCTTCATCAAAACTGTTTTCTCTCATTCCAAATTGCAAAAGGTTTTGTTTTGTAACGTTATGTCTTCAATAAAGCTTTGAAAATGATGTTTAATTGTTTAAAGACTGCAAAAACGCTTTAAACTGTTAACCCGTCTTTTGGTGAGTTCCCAATCTTTTCAACAATGTGGATGAATTGGGCCATCTCTGCTTCTTCCTCAACTCATTCACACTTCTTTTTTAACAGAAACAAATAGCCAACAAATTGGCTTTGTTTCTCTCTCCGTGGATGCTGAGTTTCTCAAGCAATTTCAGTTTTTATTTTATATTTGTTAAGGTTGGGTAAGTACATCCACGCTAGGTAAAAGTCATTGTTACCTCCTAAAAGACAGTTCTGTTTTCTTAGACTGTCATAAACACAGCACTGTAAACATTCCATCAATTAACAGTGCAAGTATTCTGCTAGCAATTTGAATGAATTACACATTTCTTTGCAAATGATGTATATAGGTCATTCTTCCAAATGACTTTTTAAAAAAATTAAAGTAAGAGAGTTAGGTGGAGAGGGGAAGGAAATGCTGCTTTGCTTTTTCTAACTCTGTGCAGATTGATTCTTACTGTGGTGAAGAGGCTAGCTATTTGGTGACTATTGGATAAGTGGTTACGGTCTATTCGGTTCCTAAGATTTATAATAGTATAGCAATTGGTGGTAGGTTAAAAAATATAAAATATTAAATACGTGAATAAGATAGTTGAATAGTTAATTAAACTGCATTAAGAATGGGAGGATGGCAGAACAGGTGATGTGTCACAACTCTAGTTTGTGTGAACTCCTGGATGTTGGGAAATACAGGGCAAATACACTTGCAGTAAGTGCTCATAGCTTGAGCACCTTCAATTCAGAGTTTGAGCTGGAGGGTGAGATTCTGATACTGTGTTACATTAAGGAGAGTTAAAGTTACCTGGATATTTTATACCATGAGGCAGACACACCCCTTCTGGTAGAGTATTCTGTACTGATCAATGGTCAGTGACAGGGGAGTATGGCAGCATGTAGCAGGGCCCAGAGGGCAGGAGGTAGGAGCTTCAGCTATTACAATTGTCCAACAGAACTGAAGTTTTTCCAGCTTGAATGAGAGTGAGGGCTGAAGAGTTCAGTGAGATAATTTACTATGGGACCATTGTACAGGAACATTCGGGTGGGGATTGAGTTAAAAGGATTGTAGTGGTAGGCAATGTTACAGTAAGAGAGATTGACACTTTTCTCTGCAGCAACATGTGAGAGTCCAGAAGGCTATGTTCCACGGCTGGTGTGAGGATTTGGAACACCTACTCAGTGTTGAAGAGGAACTTGCAGCAGAAACAGAAAGATCCTCTTATCATGGTCCATGTAGGCACCAACAATATAGCAATGATGAGGAAAGAAACTCTTCACAGTCAGTTATTGGATTTTTGAATTTTAACAAGTGTCACATGGGTTTTCTGTGTATCTGAATGGGTTTCACTATTGAGTTATTAACTATTTAATTTAATAATTAAGTTATTTAAGTATTTCTGTAACCATAGTGGTTTATTTTAAAGCACAGTACTATAGAGAGATCTGCCAGAGAGTGGTGGGATTTTATTTACCATGTCGTGCATGAGGCTTTCAGATAAAAGATTCTGGAATTTGTTTTCATGGACATGGGAAAGCATCCGTAGCTTGAAAAAAGAGCTTTTTGGTTCCATGTGGGCAGTTTTGCTGAATCTGGATGTGTATAACAGTTGTTCGTAAAAAAGGGAGGCAGTTTAGGACACAAAGAATGACATTTACCGCAGAGTAAGGGGCTAAATTAAAGCCTCCAGACGTGTTTGCTTAAAATCCTGAAGTGTTATGAAGCTGAGAATATCAAGGCATAGTTATATAATAAATCAAGAAACAGCCTGTCAGATTCACACAACAAAGGATTGAATCTATGGCTAAAGCGTGCCCTTTGTAACATGGAGAAGGGATTCTCTCTGGTATTTGAGAATTGGAATGGAATGCTTTTCGGATTAATGGGATTGTATTCTTACCATGTGTGTGAAATCTTTAAATATTTGTTATATGTAAGTAGTTTGGTTTGTTCTGTTGTGGAGCTGGAAAAGCACAGCAGGTCAGACAGTATCTGAGGAGCAGGGAAGTCAATGTTTCAGGCCGAAACCCTTCGTCAGGACTGGGGAGGGGGAGGAGAGCCCAGAAATAAATGGGGTGGCGGGTAAGGCTGGGGGGAAGGGACGTGAGATGGAGATAGGTGGGTGCAGGTAGGAGGTTATTGTGGTTGGTCAATGGGAAGGGTAGAGCAGATAGATGAGTCAGAAGATGGACAGTTTGGGGGAGGAGAGATTTTGAAGCTGATGACGTCAATATTCAGGTCATTGGGTTGTAAGCTCCCAAGGTGAAATATGAGGTGTTGTTCCTCCAGTTTACGCTTAGCCTCACTCTGACAGTGGAGGAGGCCAAGGATGGACATGTTGCCAGGGGAGTGGGAGAGAGTGTTAAAATGGATGGCAACCAGAAGGTCAGGTTGGTTGGTGTGTGCAGCGCACAGGTGCTCCACAAACTTGTCCCGAGTCTGCGTTTAGTCTCCCCGATATAGTGGAGACCACATTGGGAGCAACGGATACATTAGATGAGGTTAGGTGAAGTCAGGTGAATCTCTGCTGGATTTGGAAGGATTGTTTGGGGCATTGGATGGAGGTGAGAGGGGAGGTGTAGGGACAGGTATTGCACCTCCTACGTTTGCAAGGAAAGGTACTAGGTGTGATGGAGGGGTTAGTGGGGAGTATGGAGCTAACAGTGGTAGAGAATGAATCAATAGTGAGTCTTAAGGGTAAAGGGAAATGGCACTTGTCTTAACAAGATGAAATGTATTGCATGACAGCAATAGGTATCAGTTAATAATGAAGACCTATCAGGAGACAACAATCACAAATCTGTCTTCATCTGAATCACAAGATGGACTCCACTTGACTCTTCCCTCGACATTAACGCTTTCAGCTGTAACTTCACTTCACCTCCTCCCCTAGGATTGATGACTGTTTGCTAGGAGCTGGTTCCACGAAGATGTACGACCTGATCCAAAATCCCATATTGGTGTGTACCTAGACAGTGAGTATCAGCAGGGAATTTGACTATGAGAGCCATTGCAGCCAAGCTCAAACATGTTTTAATTCAACACTCAAAAATACACTTCTGGCAAAGGTTACTCAGGCTAGTCATCTGCCATGGGATGCTAAAGCTAATTATAATGTCCTTAGTGTTGTTCTGGGTGGGTGCAGTCAACACACTACAGATTAAGGACTTAAATGATCCGTTGGGCTCTACTATATTGTCTAAACCCATTTAGACATGAGCGAAGGCTTAGTGGTAATTGTTTTATGTTGACTGATCTGAACCGACATTCCCTTCAGAGTATCAAAAGCCCGAGAAAATAACTGATCAAAGCTTTGCAGGAAGTCCAAATTAGGGTTCATTTTAACAGTATTCTTCATGCAGGAAGACTTCCATTCCTGCTCAGATAAACCTGAATGCAGATTCTACCTTGATTTCCATAATTATTATGTTACACAAATGAACATAAACACCATGTGTGGAATTTAATTCAGATCTTTGGAACTGAAAACATAGTGGGCTATTGTGCAGTGGGTGTACATAATACCACACAAAGCCATATGTCAAAAGCTCAATATTGGCAACTCAGAGTCAAATTATAGGCAGTATTTTGGGCAAGCAAAGCTGAGATGCTGCAGAAAACCTGCAGGAAGATAGCTGGGGTTTTGAAAAAGGTAACTGCCTGTATACCTTTTATATGGAATTAACTGCTGCTCTCTGAACTAAAAAGGATTATATCTCAATAAGATCCCTGCCCATTCAAAGATGGTGGTTCCAAACACCGAGTGGAAAGTTACCCATTCAATTTTGTCTTCCACAAAAGTGCAAACTTTGAGGGAAAAGAGAGAGAAAACCAAAGAAAGTCTGTAGGATAAGGGAGCAGTTGGGGAGCATGTATGTGAAGGAGGAGAGAGTGCCAAGAAACTGGAACAATTCTGATGAAGTCACACTGGACTCTTTTTATCTCTCTCCAAAGACGCTACCAGATTTGCTGAGCTTCTCCAGCACTTTCTGTTTCCTTCTTCCTAATTACTTGATGTACCAGGACGCCAAGCTTTTGCAATTCATGCACTAAAACAATTAGGTCCTTCTGCATCTCAGAGCTCTGAAATATCTCACCATTCAGATTATATGCTTCTTTTTTATTCTTCTTGCCAAAATGAGAAATTTCACATTTTCCCACATGATTCTCAATTTGCCAGATCTTTAGCCACTCATTTACACAATCTATATGCTTTTGTACTCTCCTAGGGCCTTTCTCCAAATTACTTTCGATCGGTCTGTGTCCTCTGCAAATTTAGCAACCATACCTTTGGTCCCTTCATTCAAGTCACTTACATAAATCATTAAAAAGGTGAGGTCTCATCCAAAACTTTCAATTTTCTGGGAAATAATCTCGTATGAGGATAGCCGAAAAGCCCTCTGTTTCTTTCTCTCCCGTGGGCCCTCACAGGCCCCATCCACCGACACTCATTCGCTTGGCAGAACTGGTCCTCACCCTCAACAATTTTCCTTTGATTCCTCCCAATTCCGACAAACCAAAGAGGTGGCTATGGACACCCACATGGGCCCAAGCTATGCCTGCCTCTTTGTAGGATTTGTGGAACAGTCCCTCTTCAACAAATACTGTGGCACCACCCCCCATCTCTTTCTCTGCTATTTGGTGACTGCGTCAGTGCTGCCTTGTGCTCCCACGGAGAGCTTGAACAGTTCATCAACTTTGCCAACACCTTCCACCGTGCCCTCAAATTCACCTGGACCATTTCTGACCCCTCCCTCCCCTTCCTGGACCACTCTGTCTCCATCTCTGGTAACTTACTCATCACTGACATCCACATCAAACCCACTGACTCCTACAATTAGCTCAACTACACCTCCTCTCACCCACCGTCCTGCAAAACTCCATCCCATTCTCACAATTCCTCCACCTCTGCCGCATCTGTTCCGAGGATGAGGTGTCCACTCTAGGATTTCCCAGTTATCCTCCCACTTTAGAGACTATAGTACCCCCTCCTCTGTTACGCAGGATGCCCTCAACTGCATTTCCCCCATTTCCTGTGCTTCTGTCCTGAAACCCTCTCCTCCCCATAACAATAAGGATAGAGTCTCCTTACTCCTCACATACCACCCCACCAACCTCCGTCTACAACGCATCATCCTCTGACATTTCCGCCCCTACAATCAGACCCCACCACCAAAAAGATATTTCCCTCCCCACCCTGCCTGCTTTCCACAGGGACTGTTCACTCCGCAACTTCCTCGTCACCCAAATAGGCTTTTAGACCTAGGACAGGAGAGTGATTCAGCCCCATGTTTCTGATCTCTGAGTACCTCGTGTGGGAAAGGCCTGGTAGGTCAGATGGCGTCCTCATGAGCCTACTCCTGGGCTTGCCAAAGTGTCCATTAACAGGTCCAGAAGCCATGGAGGAGCCCATTGTGCCTCACTGTCCTCCCTCTTTCGCAGTTACATCCACATTCGGGAGTCTATTGAGAGCAGGCATACGATGTCCACTGGCACTATCTTTAGAGATCAGTGAACGCCACAAGGGCTGGAGTGTGTCAGCACCCCAAACAACGTTTTCGTTACAGTTCCCTATTGGGGGGATGTTTAACTAGTCATTAAGTTTGTTTTAAAGAGTGGAAAGGAGCGTTATGGCTCTCCTTTGACTTCAGCTATGTGTCTACCAAGTTAGTAATAAGTTAGAGAAGAGGACTAGCTTAGATGGGGCTCTTGTGGTGCAATGCCTCTGAAACAGGATGTCGGATTCATTTCACACCTCCCTGGACATGTGTCATAAAATGTCCAAACAGGTTGATTAAAAACTGTAATTACAAAGGAGTGTTGGTGGCAAAAACTCACCCCAACCACAAGCTAGTTGTGGTTAGTTCCACAGCATGCCCAATAGAGGAGGACAAGAAACAATGCTTTTCGAAATCAGGAAGACTGACAAAGGAAATCAGTGAATGAAATAGCACAGAACAAGAAAGGAATTCATTAGTTTTTGATATGAAGTGAACTAGTCCTGACATACACTACTGCATTGTCCTGTATTTTAAAATAAAATTCATAAACGTTCAGTGTTTTGTTAGCCCTATGATTACAGGTAGTACCAGTAAGACGTTATCTGGAATAAATACTGCCTGCTGCTGTGTGAATCTTACTTTTTTACTCCTTCTGAAGAGTATGTGGGAGGAGTTTTCCAAAAGCAGCTATCCATTTTTCATTAAAGCTGTTTCTATACTTTATCCATCATAGTATAACTGCTTTAGGAAAGTGCTTTTTGCAAGCTTTCTAGTAGCCTGATTCATAAGTTTGGGATATGCTTTGTGGTGAACTACCCTTGGCTCATGCGTTAACTTATTGTACATCAATTTGCATATTGGAGCATGGATGCACTTCAATACACCATTCCTAAAATGACTAACAAATTTCTGCATGAAGATCAGGTTAATAAAGTGCAGAACTTGTTGCAGACAAATTAATAGTTTCAGTTATTAATCTGAAAACATAAACAATCAGTTTTGATTGACCTCATGTTTATATGCTTCTCCTAATTATTATATAACACCATGCCATAGAGCAAATTGTCAATTCCATGTTTGAAGATATCCATTCTCAAAGACCGATCCATAATTATATGCAATTTTTTTATCAACAAAAAAGATACACTTGTTTTTTTTGTTTGTAATATATGAGTGTTTTAAATAAGCATGCAAAGATAATCAAATGAAATTAATCATAACACTGACTTCGACATATAGCTATGGCTGGAAGTTTAATTTTAAATATGCAGTTGATTGATCTGCTACTGTTTTTGGTTCATTAACATGCATATCTTATCAGACATTTTATGACAAATACTTTGTAGCTGTATTTTTGTGGAGAATGAGGATCTGCCCCAACCTTTTTCACAATCAGCCATGGACAACCTTCTCTGCACTGAACCCCTATTGGAAAGCACTTCAGGCCTTTTATTTATTTTAGGCCACTGACTTTGCTGGAGCACACTAACACAATCATCAACAATTCTCCAATTGCTTCCCTGTATCCATCACAGCAGAGCAAAATTCTATCTGCTCTTAATATAGAAACATGATAGTATAGTGGTTGTACTATTAAACAAATAACCCAGAGACCTGAAATAATAGTCTAGTGACATTAATTCAAATCTCACCATTTTAAGGCACTCACTAAAAGCTTTCTTGTAGCTCAGTGTCATGTTTTGTCTTACTATGTGTCTGTGAGACACCTTAGGACTTTTTATTACATTAAAGGCAATATATAAATAGAAGCTGTTGTTATGACTGGTGGGGAATTTAAGTGCAATTAATTACTTAATTATACACCTACAATGATCAGTAATAGTAACTATGAAATGACCAAATTATTGTAAAAACCTATCTGGTTCACTAATGTCCTCTAAGAAATGAAATCTGCTGTTCCAACCTGGTCTAGTCTACATGTGATTCCTAACCAGAGCAATGTGATTGACTATTAACTGCTCTCTGACATGTCGTATTCATTCTCAAAGTAATATTCATGAATGTGGTCAGTACTAACTTCTCACAAGGAATTAGATATGGAAAATATGCTCATCCTGCTCCCAGTGTCTATATCATTGGTCTTATAGACAGCAGAGAGATGGCAGAATGGTTCTAACTTTACTAAATATGTCAAGGTGTGTTTCAAATACAAGATGTGTACTCGCAACAGATGTTTCTTATCACAAGCTGGCTACTGTCATCTGATCATATTATCAGCTTTCCATGGTCTACATGGATAGTCTCCCATCATGTTAGCATTCATACCAAATGAGGTTTGAATTTTGCCCATTTACATCTCCTTGTGATATGGTGGTTTTGCTTCAAACCTATTTTATGGAATTTCAACCTGCAGACATTCAATATGAATACTGTATGTCAGTTTCTGTGGAGGTTCAGACAATTGGAGCTGTTAACCACAGAGGATAATTTTTTAAATGTCTCTTCAATGAGATCTGCGAAATGGTTTTCTGCATTTTGACATCCTGTCTAGGCAGCAGACTATTTTCAGTCTTAGGCAGCTTTTTATGTATATTGGACTCCACCTTGTTACAACACAGCTTGTTCATTCAGTGAAGACAGCTGGAATTGGATATTTAGTTGATTTTGCTTGCATCCTTTTTTTCAGGGATTTTTTTTGTCAAACAATACGCATTAGTTCATAACATTTGTGAAGATGCATTGCACAACAATTAAACATGCCAATTCACTATTCTCCGGTATGGTGAGCCCTATCATAATACGGCTGTGATTGTATTCATTGAAAACAGCTGACATTTTCTGATGAAGGGTTTAGGCCCGAAACGTCAAGTTTTCCTGCTCCTATGATGCTGCTTGACCTGCTGTGTTCATCCAGCCCCATGCTTGTTATCTCTGACATAAGAAAGATTAGGTATTGAACCTGACACCATCTGATCACTGTAGTCTAGTATGGGATAATGGGATTAGAATGGATAGATGGTTGAAGACCAGCAGAGACACAATGGGCCAAAGGGCATTTCTCCATGTTGTAAAAACTCTATGAGTAGGAAGTTCATTTATCTATGAATCCATTGGAGAAGCTATTGTAGGTGCCTTCTCATTTGGAAACTCATTTCATTGTTGAGTGACTTTTCTTCATTATAATATATAATTAGCATAAATTATTAACATTGAACTCCCAAATGGTAGAGCATGTAATTGTAATACCCAATTTAGTACAGTGCAACACAGGTCAGAAAGTTCCTAAGTTTGATTCCACAAGTGTTGAGTATTTAAATATATGCACGTGATAGAGCTAAGGTATCTCAAAAACAAAGGAATACAGCAAAGCTTTACAGTCTTGCCACATCAGGCTTTTAACTGTGATGGACAACTAAACAACTACCTGAAGGATGGTACTCTACAAATATAACAACTTCAATAATGGGGGAGCCCAGTATGTCAGTACTACATTTGCATTTACCTTCAGGTATAAGTGAAAAGTGAATGATTAACATCCTCTTGAGTTCGCAGCATCAAAGAGGTCAGCCTTCATCTGATTTGTTTCACACTTCATTATATCAAGAAATGGCTGAAGGCATTGGATATAGCAAAGACTAAGGCTGTAATAGCATCCTGCTTGTAGCATAGAAAACCAATGGTACAGAACCAGGCTCCAAACCATGTCCCTAGTCAAACTGTCTCAGTTTACAATGTGGAATATTATCCAGATATGTCCTGTACACAAAAGCAGGTCAAATTCTATGGGAGCAACACATGGCCCATCAGTCAATTTTCAATCATCAGTAAGATATGATGGCCCTTATGCTTTTGGGGAAAAGTAATATTTTATGTTAGGGAAATAACCTCTTTAAAAACTAGCTTCCCGTGGAGAGTGATTTCTGTTAAAAGCACATAGCTTCAAGGAACTGTTCATGTGACCAAGCTATCTGGGAGATAAACAGCAATAGAAAAGGTAAAGATGAAGTTAATAATATGTAGGATTAAGTTCCTGTGGATGTGGTTCTGTTTCCAAGCAATTTTAGTTTACAATAACTGTTGACAGGGAACAACACTTTCAACTAGAATTCATTTGAAGTTCTATGTGCAGGTTAAAAGTGTTCAAAAGTATTTCACAACTGATAGACTCTATTAACAGTGAGCTGAACTTCTGGAACAGCTAAGCTGAGAAGCGAAAGAGAAAATTTCCAGGATGTGAGACTCCAGAGTTAAAGAACATTAAAATTAGGAGAGCTCTTACAAAGGGTGGCTGTGCTTGAACACAAACGATTCTTGTATTGCATGGGGAGTCTACATCTGGGTAGATTTAAAGGAAGAAAATTGCCAAAGCAGGCAGAAGGCTGCAGAAGTCTTTATTCTCATGCAAATCTTTGAAACTCTACTCAACCCAAGTGACTGATCTCCCAATTTCTGATGAGCATCTATGTTGACTTTTTGTGCAGGGTGCATGTCAAATGAGACAAGAAGAAAATTTCAGTAAAGAAGTTTGGTTTGGAGTATAAATAAACTGTTTTCATTGTAGTTTTAACTGCCTATTTAACTTAGTGTGCAGTTATTAATATTGATGTTCTTTGACTTTTGTGCAGTAGAATTTTATGTTAGTGGACAATTGTGAACCTTGGGCTCAATCCTTTTAGTAAAACATGGCTTTTCAGATTTTCAAAGATATGATATAAACAGTTCTTGTATGTTCCAAGATCATAACAAAAGTGATGAAATCTATTGTAGAAAGTGTTATAAAGTAGCACTTGTACTGCAACACGCTCTTACTAATGCCCAGTTTGGGTTCGGCCCAAGGCCACTTGTTTCCTGATTTTTGTTTATTTATTCACAGGCTAGCATTTATTGCCCATCTGTAATTGCCCAGAGGGTAGTTCAGAGTCAACCACATTGCTGTGGGTCTGGAGTCACATGTAGGCCAGACCAGGTAAGGATGGCAGTTTCCGTCCCCAAAGGACTTTAGTGAACCAGATGGGTTTTTTTCTGACAATCAGCAATGGATTCCTGGTCATCATTAGACTCTTAATTCCAAATTATTTTATTACAAATTTGTCCAAACATAGACAAACGAGCTGAACTCCAAAAGTGAAATTGGAATGAATATTTGGCACAAAGCCCGAATTTGACTGATTTTGGTATAAAGAAGCCCTAGTGAAACTGAAGTCCATGGGATATTCAATGTTATTTGGCGTCATAGCTCACACAAAGGAAGATAGCCGTAGTTGCTTGAGGCTAATCATTTTACAACATAGGACATCACTGCAGGGTTTCTGCAGGGCAACATTTTAGGTCTAAAAATCTTCACTTACTTCATCAATGGCCTTTCCTTTACTGTACAACCAGGAGTGGGATGTTTGCTTTTGATCCCAAGTTTTCGGTACATCCACAACTTCTCAAATACTGAGGCAGTCCATGTCCCAATGCAAAAGGATCTGGACAACATTCAGTTTGTTCTGTTAAGTAAAAGCAAAATATTGCAGATAATAGAAATTTGAAACAAACACAGAGAATGCTCAAGAAACTCAACAGGTCTGACAGCAGCTGTGAAGACAGAGAAAGAGTTTACCTTTGATGTTAGTATGACTTCTTCAAAACTGACGCCAGCCAATAATCATCACCAAGAAGAGAGTATCTAACCATCATCCCTCAGTATTCAATGGCACCATTTTCATTGAATCTCCTATCATCAGCACCCTGGTGGTTACCATTGACCAGATATTTAACAAGACTAGCAATCAAAAATCTGTGGCTACAAGAACAAGTCAGAGGATGGAAATTCTGAGACAAATAATTCACCTTCTTATTTCTCAAAACTTATCCACCATCTGCAAGGCGCAGGTCAGGAGTATGATGGAATACTCTGCACTTGCCTGGATAAACGCAGTTCCAACAATCTGTAAGAACCTCATCACCCATCAGCACAAAACAATGTCCCAATCACCACCATCTGTCATTTTAAATATGCACTGCTTCCAGTGACAGAAGTGTATTCCATCCACAAAACGCACTGTAACAACTCACCAAGGTTCTCTAGATAGCATCTTCCAAACCCATAATCTCTGCCACCTAGAAGGATCAAGGCAGCATACATTTAGGAGCACCATCATCTATAAATCCCCTGCCAAGCCACACACCATCCTGACCAGAAATTGCATCAACATTCCTTCATTATCACAAGGACACCCTTCGAAACAACACTATGAGTGCACATATATTAAATGGGCTGCGCTGTTCAAGAAGATGGCTTGCAACCACACTCACAAGGGAAATTAGAGATGTTTGACAAATGGTGGCTTTGCCAGAGATGCTCAAATCCCATGGAAGAAGGAAAGAAAGTTAGTTACTGGGGTGGAGGAGGGAATATGCTCATGCAATTAATCCCAGCACCACTGACAAAGAAGTAGTAAAACTGATAACTTGGCACCCACAAAATAGACGTTCCTGTGGGCATAAAGCTTATCAGGGATGGCCCATCGGTCAAACAGTTTTCAAAATCTCAGTCACTGCATTCGTGGATGAAGAACCACCACTCAGGTGAGATCTAAACTTATAGTGGTGTTGTCTGGTTCTTCTTTAAACAAGTTACAGACAACTCCAAACAGAATGTTATGAATCAATTTGCTAAAGTGTCCCACAATACCAAAGCAGTCAAATCAATACAAACATAAGCTGGTACCAAAACAAAACAGTCCCACTTTATTCAGAGCAAAATTATAATAATCTTTTAATACTTAGCATACTATCCTAATCTTATTTGGCCCCGTAAGGTTACAATACTTCCTGAGTCTCTTGTAAAGTTACACAGTTGCTGTCTTTGTGGCTCTGTCTCTATGTCTGCAAAGCTGCTTTCTTCCTGTAGCTCTCTCTGCATGGTCAGCTGGTCTCTGCCTCTTATCAAGCTGGTCTCCTCAGTAGGCCTCAGTCGGTTCCAAGAGCAGTTCCAAGAGTGATTCTGAGAGAGATCTGCAAGTGAACCCATGCTTTTATACCTTTTAAATAGTTTTCTGGAACTTTCTATAGTTCTGGCCTATCAGGGAGGTACACTTAATAGTTTGAAACAAGAGTCAATCATTTAGACGTGGTAAGAATTTCTGAAGAAGGGTCCCGACCCAAAGTGTCAACTTTCCTGCTCCTCTGATGCTGCCTGGCCTGCTGTGTTCCTCCAGCTCCACACTGTGTTATCTCTGACTCCAGCATCTGCAGTTCTTACTATCTCACTTCCTGCCTATATAGTGGTCCTGCCCCAGTTTACAGCTTTTCTAGACTGAGGTTCACAAATCACACAAGCTATGATATTCTCCTGGGCACTACTTCATCAATGCTTGGCTGTTGTTGATTGGACAAGAATCCCTATCATTCATGCTTACACAGATCTCACTGTTGTCATTGAGGAAATACATTCCCTTGGCATGAAATGTTCAATGTGGCATCCTATTACAAACACATGAAGAGCATTTGGGTATTTGTCAGTGAAAACAAGTAGTTGTAGGCAACACTAATAGCTTGGGCAAAGTCAGGGTAAAGGAGAAGTCTCTGAACCAGGCAAACTTCCACTGACTCAGTTATCACAGCCAGGCTGATATTGGTTAAATACTTCATGTGCAAGAGGACTTCTGAGGTGCCTAGCATAGGGACTTAATTGCAATTCCAGTTTAGTCCATATTTAATGCAAGGTGCCATCTTAGTAAATGAGTTGAAGCATGTGAAAGGAATGGCCACATGGAAACCCAATTAAGCTAACTGACAATTGCATTGCCTGCTAGCACTCATTATGTGGGAACTGGATTCTTTCACTCCTCTCTATCAGTAAGTGAAGAAACAAGTTCTTGCTGAGGATTTTGAAAGCTAGATAGCCTCAAACTCAGCTTTTAATACTCATTTGCTGATTGAGATTTCCTGACGACCCTGCCATTGCAGAGGGTAGTCGAGGCATATTGCAAGATTTTCAGGGATACTTCGAGAAGAAGTACCACTGGATCAATATTTTCCCTAAATATTTGCTCATGTATTCATCACAAAGACTGAGTGAAATGACCCCATAGAGGCCAGTATCCCATCACCGAGTCACCCTTTATCTACATGTGGAGAGTCTTTGATATTGATCCAGCTCCGTCGGATGAGCTCTCAGAGTAAACAAAATGTCGGACACTCCTGTTTACATCTGTCAGCCAGGGCTCCCTGATTCGACAAGATTAACAGCCCCAATCAGGGAACTCATATACTATGGGGTCCACCTGGCTGACCTCGTAACTATCACTACAATGGGAGATCCCCTTTGCTCTGTATTAGAAACTGAAGGAGGCAATGGGGTGATGCTAATCAGTATTAGCTCCTGTAGGAGAGAAGGAGAGGGGAAGAAATAGGGGAAAAAAGTTCTCAGCAGACAGCCCTAATCTCAGAGTATTCTGTGAGCAGTGCTGTTAAATTCACATAATTCAAAACGAGTGGATGAGGAAGCTGTATCTTACCAAGGACATCACCATAGAGATCTATGGCCTCAAAGAAAAAAGATTCCGGCTGTGAAGTCAGGACTAAGTTGTTTGAGGCAGTCAAGGTCATAGTAATACTTAGCCTTTATTTAACTGGAACCTTCCAAACTGCCCCAGACCGACTCTGCTTCCGATTAGTTAGTCAATTTCTCTATTCTTCCCTTCCTTTAACTTTCAGTTTTTCCCATATATTGTAGGGTTACCATAATGCTGATGAATTATTTTTCATATCAACCTTCATTTCCTTTTGGATTTGGCAGGTGGTTTTACAGCCAAATGTCTTTCTTGCCATAAAGCTTCCCCATTTATCTGGGCTCAGTACAGGCACAGGTACATACAAACACATCTAATATCTGGGTTGCCATTTGTTATATTACCTCCAACTTCTTGGGCTCTTATGTTGCACAGTAACCTTTTATCCTTATTCATAAGTAATGATATGTATCTGCCTATTACATCTTTGAGGGACTCTAATAAATGTTTTAAACATAATTCCCTTTGCACAACACCATAAGATTGCTGATTATGGTGAAACAGTTATTGAAGTGGTGTGTTTGTGAAATGTGATCTTACTTTGACCACTCATGTCAACTCATTAAAGGTATTGTGCCACTGGAATCATGTGTTACCATTGGGGCTGCTAATTGCAACTTCCAAAACAATCTGATTTTATATCATATCGCTGTCTCTGTGTCCTTTTCCCCTGCAGCCAGAGGACATCACCCATCCTCTATTGGCATCTCCAGTGCCACATTGCAAAATATGGGTCTCCTTTCTATTTCTGCTTCAGATATCCTCCACTCCCAGCCATTATATTCCACACGTTCAGTGGAAATGCGATAATGCAGGCTGCATCCATGACTCCTGTCAGCCATCTACAAGGCACAGATCAGGAGTGTGATGGAATACCCCCCACTTGCCTGGATGGGTGGCGTTCCAGTAACACACAAGAAGCTTGACACCATCCAGGACCAAGCAACATGCTTATTTGGAACTACAACCACAAACTTGCAGTTTCTCCACCACTGACTCTCAGTAGCAGCAGTTGTATCGTGAACAATATGCACTGTAGAAATTCACCAAAGATCTTTAGACAGCATCTTCCAAATCCACAATAACTATAACTGAGATGGATAAAAGCAGCAAATGCATGGGAACACCACCACAATCAAGTTCCCCTCCGAGCCACTTATCATCCTGTAATAGAAATATACTGCTGTTCCTTCAGCGTCATCGGATCAAAATCCTGGAATTCACTCCCTAACTCCCAAATTGTGGGTGTGTCCCAACAGCAAACGGACTGCAGCACTTCAAGAAGACAGCTCACGACCACCTTCTTAATGGTAACTAGTGTGGGAAATAAATGCTGGTCCAGCCAGCATCACCCACATCCCATGGATGAATAAAATAAAACTGTGAGAACTCCCGTTACACGATGATTGATTGATGTCTGCCTCAATGGGAACAAGACAAGATCTACATTGTGTGCAAACCAATGTTTAGCTCTAAGCCTCCATGTTTCAGGAAGAGAATAATTAGGGTTCCTGAGTTATATATAAATATATACATTAGGTTCAATTAGCAGGTGGAAGTAAAAGTGCATTCTCAGTTAAGTAGCATTTTTACATTAAAAAGTTTTGAGGTTCAGTCTTTAACTTATATAAATAGCCTCTGCTGGTAAATCTTCCTTTACATTGTTTGATCAATTTTAACTGGGCACTTTAGTAAGCTTATGATCAGGTAGACTTTTATTTGGTTTATAGTCTTCAACAAGATATATATCTCCGTGTTCAAAGGATGATATGGATGCAAGAGAGTTTACTGTTGGAGCACTGTGCAGTCTTTTAGACGAAATAAATATGGCAAGGCTAACGCTCCTGAGGAGCGAGGTCAGAGGGTGTGTGTGTGAGTGAGTGAGATCAATCAATACAACTGCAAACTCTCATAGTCAGGCTTCTAATACAAAGAATACTTACTTGGGCAATGTGCTGAACAAATCTGTATCTAGCATAATCCAGCATGAAGGAAAAGGGACAAAGTGTCCTGGTCAGGATATCCTGATGGAGAATGAATAGGAGAATTGAAAATGGATAGACACTGGCACATTCTAATACAAGTAACCCCAATACTTTCTCATCCTATATAACTTTTTTTAAAAATGAAAATTTGGGAGTTTTTATTTGTTATCTGTACATAGCAGACCACCTCAAACATTATACTGAGAAACCTTTGGGTTCCGGAAGAGTGGGGCCTGTACCTATTTATTGGAATCTACTGTAAAGTGCAGGAGTCAAAGGATAAAGTAGTGTGCCCCAAGGCATCATTAACTTTCACTTTTCCATTAATAATTTTGTTAAAAAAGCAAGCCCTACCTTTGAATTGTTGTACTCATTCCAATAAAAATGATAACCTTTCAGTATTAAGTTATGTCACCAAATTAGGTCAGAATGAATGCGTCGTCTTATTCCATATGAGAGAAAATTGTTATGCATATCAATCTCCTTCAACTATGATCAAAAATTCTTTAATTTTTTTTATACAGCACTTTTCCACAGTTTAAAAATGCGTGAACTGCATATCTAAAGATGTCTACCCTTTTTGAGGACTGTGATTACAGAGCAGACAAGGACCATTAGTATTTTATACCAAAAACTATTCAAATCAATAAAAAACAGGAGATCTGGCCACATTTTCCAGGTGCAGCACTAAGCCTTCTTGGTGATAGATTAGGCAATAAACACACTAATAACATGAGTGTAACAAATTGACACTCAGACGGTGGTACTACAATCTGTGATTATTTAAGTTGTAATGGATGACCACCTACACTGGAGAATTGAAGGCAGGCAGTTCAAGTCCTTCAATCAGTGACCTCAATACTCCATTAAAAAGAAGATGGGTCAGTTATTAATATTAAATCTTTGCAGTTAAGTGAGAAAACACTGGCCTTTTGCTGTCTTGCCGATCCTCTCTGGACTTTGATAGATAAACCAGCATGTTGAACAAGTGAAGATGTGATGTTTTGTGTCTCTTACTGAGAACAATCATTAGTTAAGAGCTGCAGTTGTTCATTTTGTGGGATACTTGGAAAAACAAATGTGTTGCCTTTGTTTTGAACATGTCCTTCAATGAGAAAATGCAACTGCGGTAGATGTTCAGCATTTAGGCTGCTCCCAGATCACTGTCAATAAGTTCTATGGTCAGCCAATATGAAGAAGCCCAGTGGATATTTCCTATATGATCTTTCAATATTTTCCCTTTGGCATCTCCTTTTCACTACTGTTTGGGATGAAGGATTTAGCTGACAGTAGATCAAATCTACATTCATGTAATTTTTGTTGCGACACACTGAAGCACCACATAGAACAATATTTGCGAACTTGACAGGGGAAGATGCTTCCCTTTAGCTGGAGAATTTAGAACTGGTGATGATAATCTCCTGCTGAGAGTTTGGCCTTTTAGGATTAACATGTGGAGGAATATGTTCGGAATTATCTACCACAGAAAGCAAGAGATATTCAATGATTGAGTAAATTCAGTCTGAAATTGATAGCATTTTGGACATTAAGGAATCAAGTGATATAAAGATAAGGCAGGAAAATAGAATTGAGACTGAAGCTTAACCATTATCACACTAAATGCCAGAGCAGACTATGGAAGTCATATGGTCTACTCCTGCTCCTTTTTTTTATGTTTTTACAGTGTAATAATAAGCCTTGCTCAACAAAAGAAAGTTTAAATAAAGTCAACAGTGGAATTTTAGCTTAAATGTGATAAAAATGTTCACCCCAGCGCATACCAAAATTTGTAGCATTTTGTGTCAGTGTGGAAGTGATATGAACAGATCCTAACTAGACTTGATTGAAATCATGTGGCTTCATTTCTTAACAGTAAACAGCCAACTAGAAGGCAGGTATTTTGATCGCTAAAATAAAGTATGAATGTTCCCAAAAGAATTTCAAATTGTTTGTTAAAACATCAAGACATGTGTAGATAAGTCAGACTTGTGCTTGATTCAATATACTATAATTCAAAGTAATACAGTGCAGTAGTAATGCTTTACCTGGCACTGACATCCCAGCACCAAAATTAAAATTTGCTACCAGATGCTGTCAGAACTGCAGAGTTTTTCTAGCAATTTCTGTATTAGTTTTTGAAATTTGCAGTAACTCAGAGTAATAAATGACAAGATGACTCGTAAAAAAAGGTTGTAGTCGTTTGTTTTCTTTATGTTTTTATGGGAAAGGGTATCACTGGTAAGGTGAGTGTTTGTTGTCCATCCCTAAATGGCCTTGCTAGGCCATTTCAGAGGGCAGTTAAGAATCAACCACATTGCTGTGGGTCTGGAGCCACATGTAGTCCAGATCAGGTAAGAATGGCAAATTTGTTTGCCCAAATGAGATTAGTTAGATTGGTTTTCAATGGCAATCATTAATAGTTGTCATGGTCACTATTACTGTTCCAGTTTCTTTTGTTGGTTAAATGAGCATCAACATTTATGTTCCTGATATGTGATGATGCAAGCCTTTTGCTAATATAATCATAATGCCAAGTTATTTTTGAGATTATGACACATGCTTAAGAAGTGCTGAAATATTACAAGTACACAGACAAAAGGTGGGAGTCTTAGACAACCATGGGTGATGAAGTATGTTGGCATCATTTTGTTTTCCCCTTCAAGGAGTTGTGTTTTAACCAGACAGATAGTTTGTAGATCTCCCATCTCTGTGGCCTGTAGCTCTGACATGAATGGATTTGGACAGCCACAATCAAGAATTCAATGAGTGCAACTGCACAGGTCAAAATTACTATTATCCTGCACTAATTTCAAGGCCATGAAATTGGCTGATGTGAGAAATTGAAATGTCACATTGCTAATGTAGCAGGTACTTTCCTGAGGTTGCAGATAATATGCTTTATTCAGACAAAGCAGATGCAGCTTTATTCACATCTCACAATGTTGCGCTGGATTTTTAAAATCTTGACACTTACTCATGTTGTCATATTGTAAAGTGCTCTCCTTCACCAAGACTGATATTATTAAGTCCAATAAGTTATCTCAGTCAATGCACATACCCAATTGTTAGAATTAATGCATGCATGCATTATTGGGAAGAACTGAAAAGTAAGGGAGTAGGGGTTAGAAGACACAGTAGAACTCAATATTCCATAGATTATTATTGCTGTGCTGAGAAGGTTTAACTTTGCTTAATGATTTGTTGTCCTGCTTCTCTTCCATTATCTCCAAAGAAATCAAAACAACATCATTAGCAGCATACTTATTCAATATTAGTATCCTTGTATGACCAAGTGCCACTTCTAATCGTGAACTGAAATCTCTACATAACTTTTGAAACTGCATTTGCACTGACATGCCCAGAAGCAGTTTGATTTTCATCGAAGTGATTTCTAAGATATTGTGTTTAAAAATGATAAATGTACAAAGACGGAAATCTTATTGGTTTTAGTGGCCAACGTGTCTGGGAAATTGCACTTTTGTGCTTAATCATACTGTGCTCATATTAAATACCCACAGAAGTCATAATTTAAAGGAAGATATGGATTTATATTTCTCTTCTCATGGCTTCAAGATGTCTCAAAACAGTTTACCACCACAAATCATCTCAGCTACCATTTTTGATATTACCACTAACCATTTTATCCTGATTCATGAATAAATAAGCAAATAAAATTCAATCAAATAATAATTCATTCTGTTATGTGCCCAGCCAAAGTAGGAAGTGGATCATTGGGGGAACAAGAGGAATAGTAGTTATGTCAATGGACCAGTATTCCTGAACTCTAGTCTAATATCCTGGGGATATGAGTTTGAATCCTACTATGGCAGATGGTAAAATTTGAATTTAATTTTGAAAATTTGGAATTGAAGAGCTAGTCTAATGGTGACTATTGTTGATTGTTGTAACAACCCACCTGGTTTATTAATGCTCTTTAGTGAAGAAAGTCTGTCATCTGGGCTGCCTACATGTGACACCAGACCTACAGCAATGTGATTGCCCTTTGACTGTCTTCTGGGTAATTAGGGATGAGCAATAAATGCTGGCCAACTAATGATGCCTACATCCCAAGAGCAGATAAAAAAAGAAGTTGCTATCACATCCTTCCAAACTAGAATTCCAAGATAAATAAATATCTTTTATTTACAACTACATTATATGCTTTATATAACTTACATTCCATTATCATCTCTTCAGAATCTGATCTTAAGCTAGCACCAGCTATGACTGAGTTGAAATGGACCTGGCTTCAAATAATGTTCTGCCATGCATTAGTTACTGTCCACACATTACAATGACTGGTACAATCATCTTTTCATACCTTTATGAGCTAATGGTGAGTGTTGCACTCTACAATTAAATTGATACATGAACTGTACTGAAGTTTGATTTAAAAGTTATATTTCTAATATTGTGCATTGGCTTTGTTAGAATTGAGTTTCATTTTGTTCAAATATGCCTCTGCACCAAAAAGAACATTACAGGGGAAAAAATACATTGTTAAATTTAAGGTGAAAATTCTACATTAGAATAGAATTTTGTAAAACCTTCTTTTTACCAGTACAACAGTCTATGTAGCTGACACAGTGAGGTAGTGACTATGTAGTTGTGGTCAGTTGTATCACTCCCCACCCTTTTCCTTACTGATGCAAGTACACATGATGATTGCCTTGAGTCTTTTCCAGATCCTAATATTAGTACAAAAGTCAATGTTACAGAGGTATCCTACTTCACTTATATGTCACATCTATAATAATGGTTTAATAATCAATTGCTCATCAGGGATTAGTTAAATCAATGCGTTAATTTATTCAAAGCAGTAAGAAATTACAGCAAACAAACTGAGCTCAGCTCACATAGTTTGCAAGTCCGCAGCAAACAAACTGCCATAACATTGCATAGTCACAACACATGTAATCCTTAAAGGTGACCTCTCCTGAAGGCAAAGTATACATGCAACATCCCCAATCTTTCCGAGTGAACTAATTACAATAACAAGCGAGCTTATGAGTCTCTATAAGGTATAGGTAATTTGTTGATACATCCAGACTTTGTCTGGAAGTGCCATTGAGTGAGTGAATGAGTTAAACTGGCCTCAGGATTGGGATTTTTTGATTTACCAATGAGCTGTGTTTTTCAATATGCTGTTGTTGTAATTGACAAAGACGTTGGAGGTTGTCTCTTACATTTTTCCATGATTTAAAACTGTTGACTATGTGGTTTTCCTCCAGGTTACCCTACTTGCTGATTGTTCAAGTACGATAGGACTTAACCAGCACAATGTTTACCATCACTGTTCACCGTGTCATATGAATGATAACAGTTTAATAATCAGTCAGAGATTGATTAACTATGTGGGTTAGTTTATTCAAAGCAGTTAAACATATTACAAGTGATGAAGCAGATATTATAGCAAACCAACTTTTTTTGTGCGCGCAGCTTGCAAATCCACAGCAGAGAAACTGCCAGGCACAATTGCAACATTATTAATACAGCATATGGAGTCTTTAAATGTAAGCTTTTTTAAAAGGCACTCTTTAGAGTCAATCTTAGAGTCTTTAGAGAACACACACTCTTTAAAGTCAATCTCAAAGCACAGTTACTTTGGAACTCATAGTGACTTGTACTTGACAAACTTGTCAACAAAGCTGCTATGGGCCTGGGGCTTGGGGTAGCGAAAATACAAGTCCTCTTTCGGATTTTCAATATTGAATCAAAGTCAAAGCTTTTTGTCTTGTTTCAACTATGACAGTGTGTTTCCATTTAATAGGTGTTTAAATTCATCCTGATTTATGAATAGATTGACAGACAGAACCATATGCCATCATTACATTGCAAACATTACATACATTTTGATTTGATTCTAAAAGAGATGGTAGGAAACTTAAAATTTCAACACTATTCAGTACAACAATGCAGAATGAGCTTCAACATTTCTGCTAAAATATAAATGTAGATAATGCATTTTATTATCCTTTTCCTGCATTATTCACTCCTGACTAGTTACATTTTATCTGATATTTTCATGATCTCAGCATGATTGAAAGCACACTGTTCCATGGAATATTTCATCATCTCCCTTTCTACTTAGCAGTGTAATGTGCAATCCAGTTCTCAAAGACAAATTATTCATCTAGTTTGTTTTAAGAAGTTAATTGACAGCATGAAACTGTTTCGATGATATTCTATTCAACATTAGCTACTAATTGGTGATGAACTCTCATTTCCAGTTAGCTTGAGGCTTGACAGTTTTGAACTTGTGTCCCTGAATTCTGTGATCACAATTTTAGGTAATCCACATGTCAATATAATCTATGGATTTGAACATAATGAAAATTGTCATCAAACTTCCTCCAAAACTTCAATTCATTGAAGAAATGTTTTAAGTTTTGATATTATAATTGTCAATGAACATGCTCCATTGTATCAATAATGCTTATAAGGTGAGGCAAACAATGTCACTTCCAGTTCCCTGGCCCCCAGTGCTTCATCTTTACTGTGGACAGTCAATCCCTATACATGTCTATATCCTACAAGGGCAGCCTACGGACCATCAGTTTTTTCCACTCTAACAGACCCATCTAGTAGACCCCACCAATATGCTCCTCCACCTCACCAAACTAGCCCTCACCTTCAATAACTTTTCCTTCAATACTTCTCACTTACTCCAAATCCACAGGGTTGCCATGGGCACTCGCATGGGCCCCGGCTACACCTGCCTGTTTGATGGTTATGTCGAACAATCCCTCTTCGGTATGTACACCGGTACTGTTCCCCAACTCTTCCTCCATTACATCAATGACTGCATCGGTGCTGCATCCTGCACCAACTGGAGCAGTTCATCAACCTCGCTAACAACTTCCACCCCACCCTCAAATTCACTTGGTATGTCTCGGACACCTCCCTCCCCTTTCTGGACCTCTCCATTTCCATTTCTGGTGACAGTTTACAGGCCAACATTTACTATAAACCCACAGACTCCCACAGCTACCTAGACTACACCTTCTCCCACCCTGTATCCTGCAAAAACTCCGTCCCGTTTTCCCGATTCCTCCATCTCTATCGCATTGGATCTGACGAGGAGATGTCCCACTCCCAAGCATCCCAGATGTCCTGTCTTTTTC
Source organism: Ginglymostoma cirratum (assembly GCA_024137785.1). Taxonomy (NCBI): domain Eukaryota; kingdom Metazoa; phylum Chordata; class Chondrichthyes; order Orectolobiformes; family Ginglymostomatidae; genus Ginglymostoma; species Ginglymostoma cirratum. The sequence continues at coordinate 51,314,548 of JAHRHZ010000012.1, forward strand.
AAATAACGTTCTTTTCCACCCTCTGTCATCCAGACAGCCCTTTGACGTGCTTCCTCCATTTCCCACTCCATAGCTCTTAACCACCCATCCCCTCCAAACATAATAAAGATAGGGTCCCCTCTGTCCTCACTTTCCACCCCACCAGCTTTCGCATCCAACATATCCTCCTCAAACACTTCCACCAACTCCAGTTAGACCCCATCCCTCTCTGCCTTCCACAAGGACCATTCCCTTTGTCACTCCTTAGTTTGTGCTACACTCCCCACCAACCACTCAAACCCGCCCAATACCTTCCCCTGAAACCATAAAAGATGCAACTCCTGCCCACACACCATCTCCCTCACCTCACATGTATAGGGATTGAATGTCCACAGTAAAGATGAAGCACTGGGGGCCAGGGAACTGGAAGTGACATTGTTTGGCTCACCTTATAAGCATTATTGATACAATGGAGCATGTTCATTGACAATTATAATATCAAAACTTATACAGTTCTTCCAAGTGAGACAGTTCTTCACCTGCATCTCCTCTAACCTAGTCTATTGCATCCAGTGCTCCTGATGTGGTCTTCTCTACGTTGGTGAGACCAAATGTAGACTAAGTGACTGTAATACCCGATACGTTGACTGCTCCTGTCCTCCAGATGCTGCCTGGCTTGCTGTGTTCTTCCAGCCTCCTGTTTGTCTACCTTGGATTCCAGCATTTATAGTTTTTTTTTGTCTCTAAACAATGTCAATATTCGCTTTTAGTAAGTGACAGTGGGGTAAGATAATTTGTTTCAATTTATAGTCAAGTGATAATGAGATGTATTTCATATTTGCCTAGCTTGGTTTGATATTATTTCTCATCCCAGTACATGCTGCCCTTTGGCAACATAATCCAAAGATAAAATGCTACATTTCACAGCTATACGGACAGTGCTCAGCACCATTTCTCCCAAACCCTCTGCTACCTTGGTATTCATATTTTATTCATTCATGGATTGTGAGCTTTGCTAGCTGGATCTGCATTTATTGCCTACCATAATTGCCCTTGAGATGGTGGGGTGAGCTGCCTTCTACGATACCTGTAGTCAAGTTTGTGTGGGTGGATCCACAATGGTGTTGGGGAGGGAATTCTAGGATTTTGACCCAGTGATACTATCCTGAGGAAGTCCTGCAGAGAAGTGCTGAAACTGAGATGACCGACCTTTAACAACCACAGTCATCTTTCTTTTCACTCAGTCCGACTCCAACTAGTAGAGAATTTTCCCCCAGATTCCTGTTGACTCTACTTTTGCTAGGGGTCTTTGATGACATATTTGGATAGTATGGTTTTCAAGTCAAGGGCTGTCACTCTCACCTCACTACTGGAATTCGGCACTTTTGGACATGTTTGAACAAAGGTTGTAATGAGGTTCGGAACCAAGTGGCCCTGGAGGAACCCAACTTGCACTTCCTTAAGCAAGGTTATTGCTAATGTTTCGATATGGAGACAGACAACTAAATCAAATCAGCCTCCCTATTCCTGTATTCATAACACAGTAAAATTCAAATATTCAATGGTTCCTGACCAGACTTTTGAAATAGTCAGGCAGTTACCAACTTTATAACTTAATCAAAATAAATAACCATCTATTAATAATACGTTAGCTTTGGCACAAGGTAATCTAGTTAATGTCTATGATTTAACCCCACTCACACAAAGACAGTCAGACAAACTGGCATAGTTAAGAGATAAATAAAAAAGAAATGAGATATAACTAGCCCATTTACTTAATCAATTCCACGATCTGTAATATCACAGGCACGTGAGAGTGTATCTTGCTTGGTTTCTGAAGACACCAGTCAATGCAAATGACTTCCAGTAGGCTCCGAGGAATGTTCATGTAATACTTATAACTGTAATTCTATTTTTCAAACTTTCAATAAGTTGATAATGGAAGGAAAAACAGGGAGCATTTAAACCTCCATCCTGTAGTCTTCAACAATCACAATCCTGCACACAATTCAAAACCAGTTCAAACTTTGTTTTTCCTTCTTAGACTAGTTGATACTGGTCTCCCTGTGAATCCTAGTTAATAATACGAATATCCGCCACCTGATGCAGCATAATGCCTGAAGTGTTCTTTGAACAAAAATCCATCTGCAAAATTAACTTCCAGACCTGGCCTCATAAACAAATACCAAAACCATACATCAAATTTCAAACAAAATGATTGTTTGTTCTCATTCCCAAAAAAAACAGGCTGCTGCTCGCTGCTCAAAGGTTACCTTCAGCACTCAGCTCACTGTTCACAGCTGAAACCAAAAATGAAAAAATGAAAAAACATGGGTTATAACACTAAGCAAGTGCTGTTTGATAGCACTGTTGATGACATCTTTTATTATGTTACTGATAATCAAGAGCAGATTGATGGGTGATATTTGGCCAGGTTGGATTTATCCTGCTTTTGGTGTACATGTCATATCTGGGCAATTTTCTGTAACTACTGGAGCAGGCTAGAGGTGTGGCAATTTCCGGAGCACAAGTCTTCAGGATTATTGCTGGAATGTTATCAGGGTCTTTGCAGTATCCACTGCCTCCAAACATTTCTTTACATTATATAGACTGAAACAAATTGGCTAAAGACAGGTACCTGTGATGTTAGGGACCTCAGGAGGAGACCAAAATGGATCCTTGACATGGCATTTCTGGATGAGGATTATTGCAAACATTTTAGCCTTATCTTTTGCACTGTTGTGTCGGGCTCTTTAATTATTGAGGATGGGGATATTGGATCTTCCTCCTCCTGCACTGTTGTTTAACTGTCCGCCAACATTCACAACTGGAAGTGGCAGGACTGCAAGCTAAGATGATCCATATGCTGTGAAATTACTTTGCTCCGTTTATCATTTGCTGCTCGTGCTGTTTGGCACACAATGGCTGTTTTGTAGCTTCACCAAAGTTGACACTACAGTTTTAGGTATGCCCGGTGTTACTCCTGACATGCTCTCTTGCACACTTCATTGAATCAGGGTTTATCTCTGGCTTGTGGGGTAATGCTAACCTTGTAGATTCTATTTGAGTATAATTCAGTTCTGTAGTGGCCAACAGCGCCTCTTGGCTGCCCAGTCTTGAATTGATGGATCTTTAAAGTCTGCCCTATTAGACACGGTGATAGTGCCACACAACACAATAGAATGTATTCTCAATATAAAGATGGGACGTTGTCTCCACAAGGACTGTGTGGTGGTCAGTTTTGCAGATGCTATCATGGACCGATGAATCTGCGACAGGCAGATTGGTGAGGTTGAGTTAAAGTATGTTTTTCCCTCTTTTTCGTTCCTTCACCTCTTACCACAGACTCAGTCTAGCATTTATGTCCTTTATGACTCGACTAGCTCAGTCAGTAGTGATGAAGCCAAGCCACTTTTGATGATGGATATTGAAGCCTCTCCATCCCAAATACTTTCCATGTCATTGCCACCTTCAGAGACCCACGTGGCTTTCAATTTTGACGACGTCTCATCCATTAGCCAAAGGGATGTCATGTGATCAGCAGGGGGTTTCCCTCCCCAACTATGATTTGATGAAACTTATGTCCAGAGTCAATGCTGGTGATTCCAAGGGCAACTTCTTCTGACAGCATCCCATTGTGTTGCCACCACTCCTGGGTCTGATAGGATACACCCAGGGATGGTGATTTTTACAATTCTGGGAGTATGGGAAAGTCAGGTTGTTGTTTGACTAATCTATGAGACAGCTGTCTCAATGTTGGCACCATCCAGCTATGTTAATAAGCATCAATTTGCATGTTTGACAGGGTTGTGATTGAGACTTGGTGCCAAATTTAGGTGTTCCTCACAGTTTTATCCTTTTTTTGAAATTTTTTCATGATTTGGTACAACGGTCGATTACTAAGCCATTTAAAAGTCAGTCACATCTGGACCAGAACAAATAGGAATAATTGACTTACAAGAGCATTAGAGAACCAGATAGGTTTTTACAACAATCAATAATGGCTTCCTGGGCATCATAAGACTTTTAATTCCAGATTTTAGTGCATTCAAATTACACTGTCTGCATTAGTGGGATTTGAACTTGTATCCTCAGAGGGTTCTGGATTTCTAATCCAGCGATAAAATCACTATGTTGTTACGACACAGGAATAGCAAGCCAAACAAAATCAGCCTTACTATCACTAGATTCACAACACAGTGAAACTAAAATATCCAACAACTCTCAAAATTTATGCAAATTGTCTTAGCCAGACTGTATGAATGCCAGATCTTGGTCACCTAGTTTATAATTTAAACAAAAATGAACAATGTATGATTAATACTGCAACTTTAGCAGGACAAAGCTAAACAACAAGGTAAAATAATTAATACGTATGATTTAAATCCAAACTTCTTTGATCCTAACTCCCACTCACACATAGACAGATAGAGTTAAGGGCTAGATTAGAAAGAAAATAAGACAATTGTAATTTGCCAGTTCAATGAAATAGTTTCAAATGATGATGTCAAAACTTCATGAAATCCTTGCATAATGAGTTATTCACAGGCATGTAACTGTATATCTAATTTCGAAGTCACCAGTGAATGCATACATATTTCTCACTACTGGGATTCTTCTCTCATAACATTTAACAATTCTTTAACTAGATAAAAACTAAGAGTAAAAACAGCAGTGAGTCTCAAAGCTTCTAAAATTACTCTGCACCTGCCAAAACCAGTCTGAACTGGTTTTCTCTTTTTTTTCCCACTTTTTATCAATATATTTCTGTGTTAAATTTGTCTCCACATTTAGAGTCAATAGAGTCATAGAGATGTACAGCCCGGAAACAGATCCTTCGGTCCAACTCGTCCATGCCAACCAGATATCCTAAATTAATCTAGGCGCATTTGTCAGCGTTTGGCCCATTTCCTTCTAAACCCTTCCTATTCATATACCCAACCAGATGCCTTTTAAATGTTGTAATTGTACCAGCCTCCACCACTTCTTCTGGCAGCTCATTCCAAACATGCACCACCCTCTGCATGAAAAGGTTGCCCCTTAGGTCCCTCTTAAATCTTTCCCCTCTCACTCTAAACCTATGTCCCCTAGTTTTGACTCCCCTACCTTGGGGAAAAGACCTTGACAATTCACTGTATCCATGCTCCTCATGATTTTATAAACCTCTATAAGGTCACCGCTCAGCCCCTGATGCTCCAGGGAAGATGGCCTCAGTCTATTCAGCCTTTCCCTATGGCTCAAATCCTCCAAGTTAAAGCACACAGCACTTCAAAGTTCTACTAACCCTAACCTCACTCACAGTTTCATCAAAAGAAATGAGCAAAATAAAGTAAAATAATGAGGGCCTGTGTAACATCATCCCCTCCCCCACTTGCCTGACATCCAGTCTCAGATGAAGCAACATTAGCTCCCATTAAGTATTGGTAAGACCAAAGATATTAGGCTGGATTTTCAGTGTGTAAACACTGCTTTTTTTTTTAAAGTAATTCAGACGATGAGCCTTATATCTGTTGTAGGAAAAGTTTTGGAAAGGATTATAAGAGATAGGATTTATAATCATCTAGCAAGCAACAATTTGATTGGAGATAGTCAACATGGATTCGTCAAGGGCAGGTCGTGTCTCACAAACCTCATTGAGTTTTTTGAGAAGGTGACCAAGCACGTGGATGAGGGTTGGGCAGTTGACGTGGTGTACATGGACTTCAGTAAAGCCTTTGGTAAGGTTCCACATGGTAGGCTATTGGAGAAAATGCAGAGGTATGGGATTGAGGGAGATTTAGCAGTTTGGATTAGAAACTGGCTTTCTGAAAGAAGGCAAAGAGTGGTGGTTGATGGAAAATATTCAGCCTGGAGTCCAGTTACTAGTGGTGTGCCACAAGGATCTGTTTTGGGGCCACTGCTGTTTGTCATTTTTATAAATGACTTGGACGCAGACAGAGGTGGATGGGTTAGTAAGTTTGCAGATGACACTAAAGTCGGTGGAGTGGTGAACAGTGTGGAAGAATGTTGCAGGTTGCAGGGAGACTTGGATAAACTGCAGAATTGGGCTGAAAGGTGGCAAATGGAGTTCAATGCAGATAAATGTGAGGTCATGCACTTTGGGAAGAATAATAGGAAGGCAGAATACTGGGTCAATGGAAAGATTCTTGGTAGTGTGGATGTGCAGAGGGATCTTGGTGTCCAGGTACATAGATCCCTGAAAGTTGCCACCCAGGTTGATAGTGCTGTTAAGAAGGCATACGGTGTGTTAGGTTTCATTGGTAGAGGGATTGAGTTCCGAAGCCATGATGTCATGCTGCAACTGTACAAAATGCTAGTGCGGCCTCACTTGGAATATTGCGTACAGTTCTGGTCGCCCCATTACAGGAAGGATGTGGAAGCATTGGAAAAGGTGCAGAGGAGATTTACCAGGATGTTGCCTGGTCTGGAGCGAAGGTCTTATGAGGAAAGGCTGAGGGACTTGGGTCTGTTCTCATTGGAGAGAAGAAGGCTAAGAGGGGATTTAATAGAGACATACAAAATGATCAGAGGATTAGATAGGGTGGACGGTGAGAGTCTTTTTCCTAGGATGATGACGTCGGCTAGTACGAGGGGGCATAGCTGCAAATTGCAGGGTGATAGATTTAAGACAAATGTCAGAGGCAGGTTCTTTATTCAGAGAGTGGTAACGGCGTGGAATGCCCTGCCTGCCAATGTAGTTAACTCAGCCACATTAGGGGCATTTAAACAATCCTTGGATAAGCATATGGATGATGATGGGATAGTGTAGGGGGATGGGCTTAGATTAGTTCACAGGTCAGCACAACATCGAGGGCCGAAGGGCCTGTTCTGCGCTGTATTGTTCTATGTTCTATGTTCTATGAAACTATAAATCACAGCTCACTCACCACATGACATCAAAATGAATCTTTTCCTTCAATTATTGAGGCATATTGAAGCAACTTACGACGTCTTTCTGCTCAGCGTCAAAACAAGTCTTCTCACTTATAATAACAAGTTTAAGAGAAAAATGTTGATGAACTTTCCATATTTCTATAAACTGGCTTAGGAAACTCTCACTGAATTGCTGTGGTGCATTTTCTGGTTGATGATCCCAGGATACAGGATATAAGGGTACTGTTTGTGATAATCCACTTTTAGTTTTTGATCACATGGTCTCTATTAAAGTAATGATTTTTCTGCATGTTTCACCTTAGCTAATACTAGTTAAGAGATGGTACAGCAATAAATACAGCAAAATCATACTGTAGTAGCAAACTGGCTGCACACTGCATTCATGCACTGTTTTTTCAATCTATAGAGATACCAGCAGAGTTGTATTTGATCAAATCTCTCTCTCCCCCTCTCTCTAAACATTAGACCTGATTCTGGGCGGTCTTCCCCATTTCATAGTGAATACAAAATAATACCGTAAACTACATGATTTGCACATATTGATCTTGCACAAACATTATTATTTAATTGTCCATAATTGTGATTGGTGTGGAAAGTGGAAAAGATTTCATTGCAATGGTAGATTGGATGTGAGGCATACTTATCAGACAACATAGACAAATAAATTGTTCTGCGGAATCTAGGAAGAAAAAGGGACAATTGTCCTGTGAGGGTTATAACAGATTTTTCAATTATTTCGCTGAGTCTTGCTTTATAAGATGGCTATCAATCAAAAAAAGTCAGAATATACTTTAAATTGGAATTTTGAATAGTAGTATGAGTATTTATACTTTCGTCCAATAGGAATTCCAAAGGACCTGCGATAGGATTGTTTTGTGCACAGATGGTGAATTTGTTGTTTATAACCTTTATTTGAATAATTTGGGCTGGATTACAGCAAAAATTTCAGTGCCACTGAGATACCTGCATCGGGGGAGGAGGGAGTAAAAAATGTCATTGATGCAGACCCTAATCTCTGGTTTCCCCAGGTTAGATGAAAAAGAATTCGAAGCTTTGTGTGTGTAAGTATTGATGCACTAGCCCAATCAATTAGATCATATGATAACTGACTGTATTTAGTTAGTCTTTATTTAAAATTTGAGACCCCACCTCTCCAGCTGGCCAACAAGGACAAGTGGCATCATAAATAGATAGCAAACTGTCTATAAAGCATGTACAGAGTAGAAGTACATAGTAGTTGTTCAGATTGGATAAAGATAAAAGGCTTTGATCCATCATTATAGATGCTATTCAAAATTTACGTTCATGAATTATATTTAGCAACAAATAACTCCTTATTAAAATTTGCAGATGATATTAAATTGGATGTTAAACTACCACCAAGCAAGAATATATCATGACATTGGAAAACTTCCAGATTGACCAGTGAAGTAGCATATGAACTTTAACATGGACAAGCATTAGGTGATGTGATTTGGTGGCAGAAACAGAAATATCACCTGTCCCTTATTAATTCCTTTCTGGGATATGTATATCACTGACAAAAATAGCATTTATTGTCCATTTCTAATTATCCTTATGAAAGTGATGAAGTGCTGTTTCTTTAATTGCTGTAGTCTGTGAGGTGTTGATACACTCATGATTCTGTTAGAGAGATAGCTCCAGGATTTTGAACTATGATGGTGAAGAAACAGTGACATTTTCCAAGACAGAATGATGCATAATTTAGACAGGAACATGGAGGTGGTGGTGTTTGCATATATTTGCTATTTTTTTACCTAGGCAGTAGAGGTGAAGAACAAGGCAAGTACAGAAATAGATGCTTTGGTGAGTTGCCTGAATGCATTTTATAGATAGTACATATTCAGCTACTATGCGGTAGAGTGGAGGGAGTGGAATGCTCAAGGCAGTGGATAGGATGTTGATCAAGGAGACTGATGTGCCCTGTACGGTAGTTTATTAAGTGATGTTTGAGCTACATTCATCAAGTAGAGAGCATGCAATCAATCCAGACTTGTGCTTTACGGATATTAGATCGTCTTTGGCGAGTCAAGAGTTCATTGCTGCAGAATATGCAACATCTGATCTGCTTGCTCAGCCATATTAAATATATGGCTAGGCCAGTTATGTTCCTAATCAATAATGACCACAGGATGTTGAGAGTGAACAATGAAGAAAATGCCAAAAGTAGCAGCAGACCTGCATAAAATTTAGGTGTAAATCTGTTGAAGTTACAACACAGCATGACATGCATGCTAAGGAGCAGAGGTAGCATTCAATAGGCAGAGCAAACAATTCAACAACCATGTATCAGAACAAAGCTCTGAAGTCCTCCCACATGCAGTCAGGAATGGTATTCGTCAACTGAAGAGTTAATGGGAGGAGGAAGCTCCATGACACCACTTCAATCACGGTGGAACCCAGCATCTAAGTGCAAAGGACAAGTGCAAAGTGCAAAGACTTTGCAAACATTTTCCGCCATAAGTGTCAAGTAGTTGATCCATTTCTGCCTCTTGTTGAGGTCCCCGGAATCTCAGATTCATCAACAGTCAACTGATTCACTTGACATGATATTGAGAAACAGCTGAAGGTAATGGATATAGTGAAAGCCTGACAACATCCCAGCTGGAGTAGTACTGGACATGTTCCAGAACTAGATATGATTCTAGCCAATTGTTCAACACTGACATCTACCCAATCATGTGGAAAGTTGCCCAGCTATGCCCTGCCTACAAAAGACAAAAAAATCCAACCTAACTAATTAGCAGTCCATTGGTCCATCAGTGATGGAAGGTGTTGATGATAATGCTGTTAAGCACAAACTCAGCCTTCTGTCAGAGCCACTTGGCTCCAAACCTCATTATACATGGCCCAAAGATGGACAAAGGAACTGAATTCCAGAGTTGTGATGACAGTGATTACCCTTGACATACAAGCTGTCTTTGGCTAGCAGTGACAATACTGCTCGTTGTCAAGGGGGAGATGATGCAAATGTTTTTTGCTGAAAATGTTTCCTGCTAGGCACCTATTTGTGGTGTGAATTTTACTTGTCACTTATCAGCATGAGCCTGAATGCTGTTCAGATCTTGCTACATGTGAGCACTGGCTGCTTCATTGACTGAGGAGTTATAACTTAAACAGAACTCTGCACAACTATGAGATGGGAGGTGGCATCTGAGAACTGGTACTCATCTCTGCAATGTAAAAGTCAGAATGCCTGACAACAACAGCAGCACTCTTATCTCTCCCTGGAACATCACCCCACTATTGAACACCAGGCTATAATGTCCACAATGGTCACTAATTTCATCTGGTGATCCCCCTCCACTCCCTGCAAGCTCACAGTCCCTCAATCCCACACAGCTCGCTTCTACTACCTTCCCAAAATCCACAAACAGGATTGCTGGGGCAAACCCAGTGATTCTGCCTGGTCCTGAGTCACAGAACTGATCGCTTCCTACCTTGACTCAGTTTTTTTCTCCTCTTGTTCAGTTCTTTCCCACTTATATCCATGATTCTTCTGACATTTTATACCAGTTTCAGAATTTCCAGTTTGTGGGATCCAGCTGCCTCTTTACCATGGACATATCCATCTCCCATCAGCATGGTCTCAGTGCTCTCTGCTTCTTCCTAGAAAAATGGCCTGAACTGTCCCCATGCATCATCACTCTCCTCTGCCTGGCTGAGCTCATCTTCACTTTGAATTTCTTCTTTTAACTGTCACTTTCTTCAGGTCAAAGGTGTGGCCATGGGTACCCGCATGGACCCCAGTTATGTCTGCCTCTTTGTAGGGCATGTGGAATAATTCATTGTTCCAGTCCTACTCTGGTACCCACCCACAACTCTTTCTAGAATTGTAGAATCCCTACAGGAGAAGAGGCTATTCGGCCCATCAGGTCTGCATCATCCCTCTGAGGAGCATCTCACCCATATCCAGTCCCTCCTCCCTATCCCTGTAACCCTACATTTACCATAGCTAGTCCACCCTAGCCTACACATCCCTGGACACTATGGGCAATTTAGCATGGCCAATCCACCTGATCTGCACATCTTTGGACTGTGGGAGGAAACTGGAGCACCCAACAGTAACCCATGCAGACATAAACAGAACGTGCAAACTCCATACAGTCACCCAAGGCTGGAATCAAACCCAGGTCCCTGTTTCTGTGAGGCAGCAGTGCTAACCACTGAACCACTGTGCCCCCCACTTCTCCGGTACATTGATAACATCTTCAGTGCTGCTTCCCACTCTCATCTGAAATTGGAAAATTTATCAATTTTGCTTCGAATTTCCACCCTGCTCTCACCTTCACCTGGTCCATCTCGGACTCCTCCATTCCCTTCCTTGACATCTTTGTTTCCAACTCTGGGGATAGGCTAGCCATTGATATCCACTACAAACCAACTGACTCCCACAGGTACCTTGACTATACATCCTCACACCCTGCTTCCTGTAATGACTCTATTCTATTCTGTCAGTTCTTCCTGCTCCATCACATCTGATCTGATGATGCCAACTTCAACAAGGGGGCCTCCAAAATGCCCACCTTCTTCGTCAACCATGGATTCCCCAGCACAGTAGTTGATAGGGTCCTCAGCCGGGTCCAACTCATTTCCCATACTTCAGCCCTCACCCCCTCTCTTCTTTCCCACAACAGCAATAGGGTCCCCCTTGTCCTCACCCACCATCCCACCAGCATCCACATCCAAAGGATCAGTCCGCCAATTACACCACCTCTAGCAGGATGCCACCACAAGATACACATTCCATTCCCCTCCCCTCACCTGTCAGCTTTCTGCAGGGACTGTTCCCTCCAGGACATGCCTCATCCACTCCTCCACTCCCAACATGTTCGCACAACCCCAAAGCTCCTTCCCTGCAATCGCAGAAGGTGTAACACGTGCTTCTTTTACTTCCTCCCTCCTTATTATCCAAGGCCCCAAATACACCTTCCAGGTGAAGCAGCACTTTAACTGCATTTCACTCAATCTAGTCTACTGTACTCACTGTTCACAATGTGGTCTCCTCTACATTGGGAAGACAAAATGCAGGCTGGACAACCACATTGCAGAACACTTACATTCTGCTCACAAAAATGATCACTTTAACACTATCCTGCTCCCTGGCCAACATTGCTGTCTCAGCCTTGCTGCAGTGCTCCAGTGAAGCTCGGTGCAAGCTAGAAGAACGGTACCTCATTTACCACGTGGGTACCTGCAGCCTTTTGGGCTCATATCCACTTCAATAATTTTATGGCCTGAGTACCCTCTCTCATGTCCTTACCCCCAGTCCCCACACCAGATCTTGTCATCATATGGAGTGCTACCACAACCAACCTATTGTCAACTACTAATTATCTCCATTAGCAGCTACTGATTCTCCTAGGCTGACCTTTACCTATTCCTTTGTCTGTTATTTTCTCTCTCTCTGTACGCTTTTTCAACCTACCGTTTAGCCTTCTGGCTCCCCACAACCTATCTTCAGCATAGATACAACCTTTTCCTAGCTACAGTCAGCTCTGAAGAAGGGTCACTGAATTTGCAACGTTAACTCTACTTTCTCTCCACAGAAGCCACCAGATCTGCTGAGCTTTTCCAGCAATAAAGGAGCTAGCTTTGAGATCCTTTTGTTGAGTGTGAGAATTGGGAAATTAGACATTCCCTGGATTGAGAGCGACAGGTGTCCAAATTTAGAATTTACTTCAATGGAAAACCCATTTAATTATCCCAATAGCTTTAGTTGTCGGAAACCTACCCAACAGTAATTACTTATGATACATGAGCAGATAATTCATGTAGTGAAATAAATATATGAATATATAATTGCAACAATTTCCCATAATTTTGAAATAGTGTTTATTGGACAATCTTTATGTAACAAATCAGTAAGTAATTTCCAACATTTCATTTTCTCATCTTGTATCATTTTGATGTTACAAGTGACAGATTACAATTTACTTTCATTGAACAACTTCCTAGTAAAATAAATCAAATTTACACTGTTGGAGAAAAAAATTTCTATCAATTAAAAAAAATGTGTCCTAAGTCACTTGGAAATCAATATTTGTTGAGAATCAAAGAAGGCCAGAATTGAGAAAAGGCCAGTCAGCCCGTCAAACATTCCTTTCACAAATCATGCATATATAGTTCTCTATTTAGGGTCATATCAAACTTAGCTAAACAAAAGTTCTGTAAAGTTTCTCACAGCTTTCCAAAGAAAGGCAAATGAAATGAAACCTCAGACTTGACAATAAGCCCGATATTAGTTATCTATGTCCAGTTGCCATGACGTTCCATTGTTTCAGCAAAACAGGATCATCTTGTCCCATTAATCATTTCTGTCAGTACTCATTATTACAACTCTCAATCTCATTCCTAACCGGATACTCACACAGCTCTTCTGTTAAAGGAAAGCAGTAATAACACTTCATCATTTGAGAATCTAGTCCAGATATCCACTAATTGGATGGGAAATCCTTGTAATCTCAAACCTTGCTTGAGGCTTTGTTAAGACTAATTTGTGTGAGTGAAAATTATGGGTGCACCTATTCCAGTCAGCATCAATTTTCCATACACAAGTAACATAAAAGATCAATGACTTACTTAGAAATTGCATGTGCAACTTGCGGATGAAAGCTAGATTTGTTCTCAGCTTGTGTATATTTATGCAAGATAAAATCATCAGGTTAACTCTGCAGTCCCAACTGATATAAAAATAGGAGAAAAAAAAATAAAGACAATCAAAAGAACAGAGGATACTTTTTATCAATGAAGCTACATACAAGATTTCAAACAGGCTTCTGAACTTTAAAATTCTATATTTTGAGAAAAATTGTCCATTTTAAGTATCTTTAAAATGTAAGATTTGGGGATTAAACAGTCCTAAACTGTTTTGAACTTATTACTGTTTGGAAAATCTATAGAATTATGGAACATCCAAATCTTTGAAAAGAAATAAAAATCTGTGCAGAACTTTCTGTTGAAAGGATTTTCACATCTCGATAGGGTACTGCATTGCAATGCCATGAGTGACAGAGAGACTTGTCAGTGACCAGAGCCACCAGGCCACCCTGACGCAAAAACACGGTTGGCTAGATACTGCCAAAAATGGGTATATTGTAAAGAAGCAATTCCAGCTGTCTAGAAAGACTGAATAGATTGGTGGTTTCTTCTTTAGAAAATAGAACACTTAGAAAAGACTTTTTGAGAAGAATTTCTAAGGGTTTATAAAGGTAAATGAGGAGAGAATATTTCCACTTTTGGGAGAATTCAAAACTGAGGCCAAAAGTGCAAATTAGTTAAGAGTAAGTTCAATTCAATAGGGAACTGAGAAAAGTTATCTGCCTCAGGAGATATTTTGAGTGTAAACTTAATGCCATTGGATGTGGCTAAGCCAAATAGTTTAGACACTTTCAAAAGGCAACAGGACCAGTACATAAACATAGAAGTTGGGAGCAGGAGCACACTACCCAGCCCTTGGACCTTGCTCTGGCATTCAATAAGTCAATGGCTGATCTGATCGTAACCTCAACTCCACATTCCCAGCTACCCCTGAGATAAAAGAGAATAGGAAACATATGTTGAAAGACAGATTTAAAGGTGATAAGACATGAGGAGACTTGTGGGGTAAAAATATCAACACTAGGTGAATTGCCTGTTTTTCCATTGTCTATCCTCTGTAGAATCATAGAATCCCTACATTGTGGAAACAGGCCTTTCGGCCCAACAAGTGCACACTGACCCTTGGAGCATTCCACCCAGACCCACCCCCCCATAACCCACCTACTCTACAGACCCCCGAACACTATGGGCAATTTAGCTTAGCCAATCCACCTAACCTGCACATCTTTGGACTGTGGGAGGAAACCCACACAGACATGGGGAGAATGTGCAAACTCCACATAGACAGTCGCCTGAGGGTCGAATTGAACCAGGGTCCCTGGCGCTGTGAGGCAGCAGGGCTCACTCTGAACTGGCTCACCTTCCTACATGACACCACTGGAATGGGTACGCCATCCAAGATTCAACAGGCTGTTTTGTACAACTGAAAGTATTGACGCAGCAAGGAAATGAGGATAACTATAATGGTGAGATTCCTTGCAAGCAACAAATCTTAAAGCACAAGCCCGGTAATTTTATAACTATCATTGCTATTTGGGTAGAAAGGGTGCAGGGAACTACGTTAACGAGTAAATATTCCTTCCCTTTAATCAGCAGCCTTTGGTAATTAACCTAAAATTGTGTAAGGTTGCATTCTAACTAGCCAAAGCCCTTTCACAGAAACATTGCAAAGCATTCCCCAAATTGTTGGTACATCCCCAAATTAAATCATTTCCATCAGTTGTGAATTCCAAAATTCTTTAATACATTCCAACACAGAATTAAACAGAAAGATACAATATTGGGAAAATGGTTTGAGTCTCAGAAAGAAAATTAGATGATTCTTCTAAGCTTGAGAAAAATCAATCTAATGGAAAATTGACAAACTTGTTTAACGTGTTTGTACAGGATCTGAGACAAGACCCACAGAGACCTCCAGTTAGACACATTACTCTGTTACTGCCAGTTATCTTAATCTGCTCAATTACTGCATGGGTTCTCAAAGGCAGTATTTACCAAACACCTTTTAAATTGTCTTTTCTTTCTCCTTCATTCTTTCGCTTCACTTTTAGAACAGCCATGGAACATTAAAGTCCATTCTCCAGCTAGCTTGAACAACATGTTTTTCGAAACACTTACATTTAAAACACACACATCCTCTTTTAGATCCCTACGATGTCCTGGTAAGATGGCTAACACCTCGTTGGCCCTTTATTTTTAAAACATACATAGATTCACACATTGCATACTGCATTTTCTAATGATACTGTAAGTAACTCAGGAGCTCGTAGATCGCAATTATCATGTGCAAGAAAGAAAGAATTATACACTTGCTCTGTATTCTAAAGTTGGATCACTTTGGTCAGAAACTGAAGCCCAAAGTACTGAACTTCTTGACTTTTGAATATGAAATACAACATAATGTGTACAGTCTTTTTCACAGAAGTTGTTCATTTAATGACAAATATTAAATAACAGAGTAATCCAGCATTATTCCCTCAACTTTTAACTATTACCATTTGAAACACTTTTCAGCTAAATTATTAATAAAGTGTTCAGACATGATATTTACAACAATTTTATAACTGACAAAAGTTAGTTTTATTATACTTTGACCCATGTTATAAAAACTATGTCCTGCTCAAGCCAGTTCTTAATAACTGTGTATGTAGAAAAAGAACATACAAACAGTAATAAAATGTCAGTCATTATTGTATACGCTGGCCACAGTTAAAGGTTTGGATCTAGGGGAAAACACTCCATTGATTCTTATGTCTACAGTGAAATCTTATTAGGGCTGTTGCTAGTCTTTATCATCAGTCGTAATTGATTATTTCAAGGATGAATAAAGCTTAATAAAATGAAAATCAGATTTTTAACCAAGCTTATAATAAAATGAGATGTAATCTGAACAGATTATCTGAAAAAGGATCTGTTGAACAAGAGAATAACAGGATGCATTTAGTTGAAGACTGTCATTCCTGAAAAATCCCATTACATCTATTAGGGGCTCAGATGTAGCTTTGAGCAGAAAATGAGTTAGGAAGGAGACAGATCTTTCATTTAAACTTGCTGAATGCACATTCCAGTAAATTTGATTACAGCTGTTTTAAAAAACACAAAAAAAGGACAACTGGTATCAAATAATTCATAAAATAAAACTACTTTGAGATAGAATTGATACCTGCCCTGAATTGTATTTTTTATCTCCCTTCCATGGATATTGGAAAATCCACGATTTAAACATTCACAGGGCAAAGATTGTCAAAACAGGAACATAAAAGTGGAAATGTACTGTTTTTTGTGATTATTAGATTAGTCCAGCAGAGCCAATACTTGTGACTTCTCTTGTACTCACTCTACGTTACTGTATTTAAGAATTACTAGAACCACAAAGTGATAATACAGAAGATTCTTCACAGCATTACGATGCCGTTGATGTATTGGGAATCCACCCCATCTGATAGGCCCGTTCTAGCGTCCGCTTGCAATCTTGCATCACAGTGCTAAATGTGATATGTGGATATTCTTGAACTAGACGTTCCACTGTATCTTCATTCACCTGCAAAACATGGATTTCAAGATGGAAGGATTAAAAACAAGCCTAGCTTTTCCCTCACATTTCATCATTTCTCAAGCCACAGTATAGATCTTCAAGTACTACTGGTTCTCCAATGTCTCATCGAAGGGGTTATTCATCAGTTATCAACCACAGTAAATCTCAGCAGTAATTTTAGTGCAATGTCATGGTCCAGTCCAATGCTGGCTACTTCTGACAGCTATGTGTGTACATTTTCAATTAAGGTCATTTTGTAGAAGTTTCAGTTAAGGTCATTTTGCAACATGTAGGTAATAAAATGGTCAGTATCTGAACTACAGGTCAAGTATATATCAGCTAACACAGCACAGGCAGAAAATTAAGCCTGTGACCTTCCTGGTACTATAGTACATAACACAAGTAACCACTGAACCATCAGGATATTTTGCCAATGTAATGACACAGCAAATCAACCAATTTGACAGCTGTATAAAATATGGAAATACCATTCATAATCACACTCTTTTAAATTGCCTAAAATGATTCAGAAATAAGAACTGCACACAGCCTGACAGCAAATGCTCAAGTTTCAGAGTCAGGAAACCTGATGACATCATTGTAGTAATTACCTTGTTGCAATCGGCTGCAGAAACACATCTTGTTGGTTAATTTCACTGGCACCAGC
The DNA here is from genome assembly GCA_024137785.1 of Ginglymostoma cirratum. Classification (NCBI taxonomy): domain Eukaryota; kingdom Metazoa; phylum Chordata; class Chondrichthyes; order Orectolobiformes; family Ginglymostomatidae; genus Ginglymostoma; species Ginglymostoma cirratum. Next base: position 51,332,244 of record JAHRHZ010000012.1, read on the forward strand.
TTTTCATTTCTAGATTTACAAAACTGCAAATAAATTCTGAGAAATGCTTGGTGGGATCTGAACTTATTATTTGGAATGTTAGTCCAGGACTTTAGATTATTTCTCCAGTAACATTGTATACATACTGCTGTACATCACATTGGCCCTAGTCAGTGCAGGAATCAGCCACTGATTTTCTACATCAAATAATTTTAACACAAAGACATTAACCTTTTTTTTTCTATTTGAAATAATTTACATGTTAATGCATAATTTGTGGCCTGTGCACTCATTTACACCTTGGAGATCTTAAACTATTAATTGTTCACCTAAACTGGGCCATCTTAACATCTCATTATTCAACGTCAACAACAGTCTTGCCAATGTCATTTTTCTAAAAAAAACAAAGCTCTCTTAACCTGTACTATTATTTAAAATATAAAACCAACTTCCTATGAAATCATACCCTATATGGAATTATACACATTGCATGATCCTGGTAAATGTAAAATCAGTTATTGTATAGAATTGTGTTATGTAAAGTTTTTAGCAAAATAGGAGCAGCAGTGGATGATTTTACCCAATGAGCCTGCTCTACCATTCAATAGGATCATGACTGATATCCACTTCAATTAATGCCTGTTTCCTGCACTATCCCCATATCCCTTTACATTATTGATAAATTTCTAAATACCAATCTGTAATATAAACACACTCAATAACTGAATTTCTGTAGCAGCAATGTAGGGCGCATTGCAAACCTCTGAACTCAAATGAAGCATAAATGAGTCAGTGCAGGCTCTCCAGGGTAAGTCCAACAAGTGCAGGAAAGTTGAAGGCTGGATGCCTTCTTCTTTATGGCACTAACTACTATATTCAGGTAAGCTTTAAAAGATATCAAATCTTTTCATGAATGAGTATGGGTTGGTGTGCAAGTAGATGCATGAGCTTGCAAGTGGCTACGTGAGCATGCAAGTGTGGTGGGCAAGTGGGTGCGTGAACAGATATGAGGGTGAGTGAGCAGGTGGGTCAGCAATCTGGTCAACAGTCAATTTGGAGTGTGTGGTCAGTTCAGGGGGTCAACTGGGTCAAGATGGCTGTGACTTCAGGTGAACGGTTGTGTTAGATGGGAGTCAGATCAAGTTTGGAGTTGGGGGAATGGTCAGGTCTGGTCAGGTGGTCAGTGATGTCAGGGAGTAGTCATGTTGAGTGGGTAGTTGAGGGAAAGCAATCATCGGATTAGGCACAATGTAAGGTTGAGAAGGGCAGGTGGATTAGGTAAGTAGTTGCTCAAAGGCAGTTAGGTTGCATTGGGTGGCTAGTCAAGTTGGGTTGGCATGTATCGTCAAGTCAGAGGGTGGTAATGATGGAAAGAAGTTTGGATCAAGATGGGGATGAGGTTGTGGTACTTAGTTCAGTTCAATGGCTAATTTCTAACTTAGACCCTATGGTGTAAGCTTTGTTGATTAAGTGTGCAGGTAAGCACTCTGTATCTAAACCAAGATTTTGATACTGAACTAATGTTAGAGACATTCACTGAGAGTCCTGAACAGCGCAAATCAGTTTAAATTTCCCAGGCAACTATGATGCATATATGGTTCAGAACACAGTCTTACATCCAGATTTCACCACTCTGGACATTGGAAGATCTGGACCAAAGTGTGTTGCTAGTTTATGTTAATGAGAAATGAATTAACTAGTTCCCAGCAATGAAATATAGTGCCCTGATTTGTAATACAAAGTTCAATGACATTTGTTGAACTGCTTCCTAAAATGGCTCCGTAATACTGGTTCTTTCACCTGTTCTTGTAAAAACTGTCCCATTTATAAAACAAGAGATGGTTAATAATCATAAAACGCTTGTTGCCATATGGCTGGGGGTGTAAAACCTCTTGCCTGTTTCAGTCAAGAATGAGATATTTCAGCTGCTTCTTGCCATTGGCCACAAAGCATAATCTGGCAGGAATCCACTCCATGCTGATGCTGATTAGCTAAAAAATAATAATCAGCAAGCACTAGTTATGGAAATAATATCAGAGCTTGGAGAGTGGGAGTACTGCGCATAGTACTTCACCAATTGAAGCAGGACCATGCCAGGTAATAATCTACACTAGTGACTTGCTTTCAGAAACTGAGTCTCTGTTGGTGAAATTTGCAGATGAAACTAAAATAGGAAAGGGCAGCTGACTTTGAGGATGCTACTCACAAAATATAAATGAGTTTGAATAAAAAACATAAATGGGCAGACAATAACAAAAGAAATGTAATGCGGACAACTGTGGTGCACTGAAATTTGGAAGGTTAAGTGGATGAGACACAGCAAATTTCAGAGACCTAGAAGTCCTGCTAGACTCGGTACTTAATATTAAAGGTCAGCAGAGGTAACAATTGACAAAACAAATGTAAAGTTGAGCAAAATAGCCAAAACAGTGGACTGTGAGGTAGAAGTAATTACGATTAAACTATATTATACTTTGGTCAGACTTCACCTTGAATACTGTGTGAAGGAATCCAATTACTTAAACATAGAGATGCTTGCGTAGTACGAAGGTAATGCAGGAAACAATCATGAGGTAAATTCCTTTGTGAAGACTGTGATATGACAGACGGGAAAAGTTGGTTCTGTCAGAAAACAGGAACAACTTGCACCTAGATTTTGAAGTGTTCATTATCGGAATAAACAAACTTGAATAATGACAAGAATTATTTGGCAACATTTCTAATAGCTAGGTCAAAAAAGTGGGCTTAATGTAGTGTATCTTTTAACAGGAAGAAAGAGAAACAGAAAATTAGAATTCGGAAAGAGAATATGAGAAAGTAGGGCAGAGGTGACTGATTATTCTACCATGAATGACAGGGTGGTGTTCAACTATCAGGGTTAGAGCATCAAAGAATCCAACATTGGGCATAAAGGTTAGAAGAGTTTTCAGAGATAGGGTAAAATAATGCCAAGGGAGGATTTAAAAAGAACAGTAAGTTTTTCAATTTTAATATTTTAGGAGATATGGTATTTTAATGTCATTTTGGTAATTGGCAAGGGGGTATTGTGCAGGTTGAGACACTGTCATGTAAGGTTTGCATATATTTGAATGTAATTTATTTTAGAGTTTGGATTTGATCTGGTGTCATGTGGATTTTTGTTTGTATGTATAAAGGGGTTTCATGGTTAACTTGTAAGTATTCCTGTAGCCATATGGAAACAGTCTGAGAGACATAGCTTTTGGAGGCTAATGGGAATTTGTTTACATTGGAAAATGCAGAAAAAAGTCCTGTGGGTCACTCCGAACAATCAGCACTAAGAATTCACTCCTTATTACCACAACCTACACTGGACTGAAAGAAAACAAAGAAGCACACTTGGTCAGGACACAACCCACCATCCAAAACATTCATTCCCTCCAATACTGTTGCACAGTACCTGTAATGTGTTCCATATACAAGATGAACTGCAGCATCTCACTACAGCTCCTTCAACAGCACCTTCTGAACCTGTGAAAGCAGACAACTGGAGGACAGGAACGAAGGTGGATGAATCCATCATCATCATCAAGTTCCCCTCTTAACCACACACCAGCCTCAATTAGAACTGTACTGCTACTCTTTCACTGTCATGCATCAAAATCCTGGAATTTCCTCCATAGCAACATTGTTCCTACACCACATGGGTTGTAGTGGTTCAAGAAGGCTGTTCACTGTCACCTACTTGAGGCCAATTCTGAATGAGCAATAAATCCTGGCCATGACAGCAATGCTCACACCCTGTAAATTAATTCAACAAATGTAGAAATGGATTATTTTAGTAATAACACAAATATGCAGTTTGAAGCTCACCTTGGACTCGAATATGAGACTAAGATCACAAACATAGAATCACAGAATCCCTACAGTGCATAAAGAGACTATTCAGCGCATCAAGTCTGCACTGACCCTTTGAAGAAAATCCTTCACACCCCTCTCCACCCATCCCGATAGCAAAGACAGTGAATTGGTCATTCTAATATTCAAATGAAGAAAATTTATGCTCCAGAAAAGGCAAAAACAGAAGTGAAGATAATTTGGTTAAGAGAGAGACAGAAAGAGTCAGAGAAGGGAAAACTTCTTTTAAAAAACATAATTTAAACATTTTTCAGTCTCCAATAATGAAGGAGTATAATTCCACACTTGTAATAATTAATTGTCAGTCTTAAAGATACCGAATGGCAATATTTACCCTCCACACAAGGTGCTAAGTGTGTGGCAGAACCCAAACACAGTGTCAATGAGTAGGTTATTGTTAAGCAAAAGGTGCTTGATATCAGCGAGGACTGATGGAGTGTTTATTCGCTGGGTTGGATCAGTTATGTATTTTGTGCACAGGGCATACCTAGACAATATTCCACATAGTTGGGTTGATGCCAGCATTGTAACTGTACTGGAACAGCTTGAATCAGGGAACAGCAAGTTCTGAACAATTTAACTTCAGTACTGTTGCTGGAATCTTATTAGGATCCATAGCCTTTGCAATATCCAGTGTTTCCAGCTATTTCTTGATATCACATTGAGTGAATCAAATTGACTGAATACTAGTGTCATTGATGCTGAAAACCTCTGGAAGAGCTTGAGATGGATCATCCAGTCAGGAGCTCGGGCTGAAGACTGTTGCACTTGCTTAAGACTTCTCTATTGCTCCCATGTTAGACAGCAGATGACTGAAGGCCTCAGTATATTAAGGCAAATTGGTTTCTACTGTGGGGTTTACAACACAAGAGAGAAAACATCGAAAGATATTAGTTTACATTTTTGTTTAGAATAATCAGGGGTGATTTTCTTTTCACTTATTCACAAGGTATGAGCATCACTGGCTGGGCCAACATTATTGCTTATCCCTAACTGTCCGTGAGAAGGCAATGATGAGCTGCTTTCTTGAACCACAGTAAACCATTTGGTCAGGAAGATCCACAAAGCTGAAGCAGTTTCAGGATTTTGACCCAGCAACATTGAAAGAACAGCGATATATTTCTAAAACAGGATTTAGCTTAAGAAATCCCAGAGACTGGAAAAACTTTGAGTAGTTTGAAGGGGAACTGAGTGAAATTTAGATGCCACTATAGTACCTCCTAGAAAAAGGAGATTGTTCAGCGCAATTAGGAAATAAGTAACCTCAAGGAAGGAGTTTAGTTTGTGAAACTTCAGGCTAGGAGTTAACACCAGTTTGGTTAGAGTTCTATAGATTATTAAAAGACTGGATCAGTCTAAGATCTCAGTTGTGTGAATTGTCCAAGGAAATAACTTCAATTGCTCACAGGACAGCAGTCAAGTGTAAAAAACGGTGTCAAACCTGCATCTGGACAGGGAAAGAAAATGTATCTGGTTTTTGAGTTGTTTTAAAGTGATGATGTTGGGAAAAAATAGGATTTTGTTTTGCTATGTATTTTGAAATCTTTCAAAGAGTGTTATATTTAGCGAGCTTTGTTTGGTTTATTTTAGTTTTATTTATTTGGTGAAATAAACTTTTTTATTGTGAAAACCAGACCTGCAGTCATGTGTGTGCATTTTTCCATGAAAGACTGCCACATTAAAAAATACAAAATATCAAGTCAGATTTCATTCTGGGATCTGACTGTTCAGTAGTAACATCAGCTAGGATCATAATATAATGCATGACACAAAAATTTGAATTTAAAATTTGAATGGTAAAAATTCCAAAAAGCTGAATTAAATTAACATGAACCACATATAACTTTAAAAGAAAGATTTGTTAATACACTATCATGTACTTGGTTTCAAAATGAAAATCATTTTGCTCACATACTTGATGATGTCAACTCAATTTTCTAATCTCCTGCCAAGTCTGAATTTAGCAACTCATTCTTCAGGATATGAAATCACACTGTGTTTTTCCCGAAGCTTCATAATGGGCAGAACACCAGCAACAAACAAGGTTGTTTTCCAGAGAGTGTATAGTCTCCTTATTCTTCTCATCAAAACATACTACTTACATTTACCTATATTAAAGTTCATTTGCTAATGATATACCCATGCGACAAGATTATTAATGTCTTCTCGAATTTTCTTGCAGTCCCTTTCTGGATTAACTACATCTTCCAATTTGGTGTTATCTACAAATTTTGAAATTGTACTCATATTAGAATCCAAATTGTTTACAAATTATAAATGGCGAGAAGCAATGTGGAACACAGTTGACCAAGTTTTATTCATCTGATTTTCAAGTCCCTCTCCAGAGGTGTGTAACAACATCTCTAAACAGGTTGATTAGTTTAATAAAAATAGGTTAACAAAAATAAACTTCAACCTCTACTTGGTGCTTTTTGTAGCCAGCTTGCTATCCAGTCTATAACTTGCCTCTTAACACTATACATCTGTTCTGCTTTGTGATAGCTTCGTAGAATCCCTACAGTGTGGAAGCAAGCCATTCGGCCCATCATTTCCACATCAACCCTCAGAAGAGTATCCCACATAAACACACCCCCCCATACCTATCCCTGTAATCTTGCACTTTCTATGGCTAATCCACCTAGCCTGCACATTCCTGGACACTATGCAGCAATTTAGCATGGCTAATCCACCAAACCTGCACATCTTTGGACTGTGGGAGGAAACTGGAGCATCTGGAGGAAACCCACACAGACACACTGGCGCCCATGGAGAATGTGCAAACTCCACAGAGTTACCCGAGGGTGGAAATGAACCCAGGTCACTGGCACTGTGAGGCAGCAGTACTTACCACTGAGCTACCATACTGCCCTTCTTGTGGAAGGTCTTTTGAAAATCCAAATATCTTACATTGCATACATGACCATTGTATACCCTGTTACTTCTTCAAATAATACAACACTTTTGGTAAAAGCTTGACCTTCCATTTTGAAACTGTACTCACCATACTTTATTATGGTTTCAGTTTCTAGAAGCTTTTATACATCATTTATCAATTAAAGATTTCATTGTTCTTCCTACCACTGATGTTAAGCTAACTGGTCAATAGTTCCCTAGAGTTGTTATCCTTTTTTTAATTATAGGAGTCACATTAACTATCTGCCAGCCCTCAATCCCCTTTCCAATTAATTTTTATATACGTGTAATAGTGTCTCTGCTATTTCTTTCCCAAAATTTTCTCATGCATATGCATGCAATCCATCTGGATCAGGATTTTTATCCTCACAAAGTTTGATGGTAAACAAATCATGTTCTGTATTTCCATCTTTAATAGATCTTTAAATCTTTTGATTTTGCCTTTTGATTTTACATCACAATGTTAATCTCCCTAGCAAATACTGAGGCAAAGTAATTATTTACTGCTTTTACCATTTTGCTAACATGGACCTATGAGCCAGTGACCCAGTCCATATTTGGATTTTTTTTTCCCACCATTCTCGATGGTAACTTAAACATGACCAGTAGAGAGCAGGTGGTCTCTGGACGGCAGATCAGAAGGGCAGTGCTGCAATGGGCTTTTGAATTTTTCCTTCCTGAACCACTGTTACAACCCCCAGGGAACCTGATCTTTTTCCCACGTGTTCATTCGTCCGGCATCTGCTTCCGATAGGGGCCCAGAATTTTTCCTGAAGTCGGGTTCAAAAGGAAAATCCTGCTCCAAGAATTGCAAATTATTGAAATGTGGGCTTGTGCTCAGAATTTTCCTCAAGTTTGTATCTGTACCTAAGTGATTGGGATGGTGTTTTACGGAAACTAAGGACTGGATCAGAGGAAGTTCACACAGAAGACTTCTCCTCACCATCATCAACAATGATAATACTAGCTTTCAAATGTAGGTCAACAATTCTATCTCTGCAGGCAGCTATTGTACTACCCGAGAGATTTTTCAAGTTTTGAAGGATGTCAAATGCCCAATAATCCTATATAGTAAAGAAAAAGCCATCTATATCAATGGGTCTTGTCTGCCATTTGTTTTCAGCTCCGATGCCTTCACCTTTTCTTCCTGCTGGTTCAAACTGAAACTAATGGTACATTTACCTGATCATGGGAGTCTAAACTCGCCTTTTAATTCTCACACCTAGTCTGTCACAGCAGCCTTTTTCTTTTGTGAAATGGAGAACCTCTTTGCCTTTGTGGAAGTGGTGCTGGAGGCCTGAATCTGGAAATCCAATCCCTGAACCTAGCCCTATTGCTTTTACAGAGTTAGAGTTTGGGGAATTTGGTAGAATACTGACTGTGTGCTCATGAACACATCATTGATCATGGAGGCAGCTACACATATAAAACTGCAGCTCTAATCAGTTAGGTCTGATTTCTATCTGTAAGATGTCAAAATTATGATGTGCACTTTCATCCTGATCAGAAAGTGTCTAAACTTGCCATAGTTCTTTGCAGTGGTAAGGTATATTTTGGGCATGGTTCTGGGTCAGATTTTGGAAAGGTCAAATGCTCATCCTAATTGTTTAAATGAGACATAAATGTATGTAACAAGTGTACAAATATATGTAACAAGTGCATGAATTCATCAGAACAGACAAACACTCTGAAGTCAAAAGAAATTGTCAAGACATTGAGCTCTCCTTCCCTTGTATTCCTTAAATATTTGAAATAAAAAGACTACCTGCAGTGTGGAAAACAACCTGTGCTAGCTATTTCACTGTGCTGAAATAAGCCTGAAGGCTATTTCACTGTGCTGAAATAAGCCTGAAGGCTATTTCCCTGTAGGATGCCTGTCAGTTCACAGTATGATTAACAGCTCCAAGTGCTTATAAAGTCTATGAAGTGATACTATGAACACAAGTTTTTTTTTAAATTATGAGGCTTTAAATGAAGTCAAATGTAGTGAATGGGACTTTAGCAAATTTTCTTAAATGTCTTTTTATAAACAGCTGAATTCATCACTAGAAACATAGCAGCATACGAATTAGAAGTTGGTTGATTCGCTGTTCAAGCATATGAATGCATCAATTAGAATCAGATGTACAGCAAGCCTGCCCCAATATTCAGTAAGATCACACCTGATTTGGCTGTGATTTCAACTCGACTATCCTGCCAATCTCCCAAAACACTCAATTCCCTTATTAATCAAAGAAAATCTACCTAATTCTACATGAATAAGTTCAATGATCCAGCCTCTAACTGCTTTCTGAGAAGAATTTCTCATACTAACTACTCTGACAAAAAAAAACCCCTCTCTGACTAAAAGGTAGGGTCCTTATTCTTATACTCGTGCATTGCTGAAAGAAAATTGTTGACACTTTTTATCTTGTAATCAGGATAATTTGCATAAATATAAGTTCAAGCAAAAACCAACATTTCTATGGCAACAAAAGAGAGTGCTGGTTGGTTGGCAAATGCATGCTTTGCCAGAAGCATTGCCATGGAGAATGCACCATTAATTGTTTAAAAAACGAGAAAGAACTTGCAGATGCTGGAAATCAGAAACAAGAATAGAAATTGCTAGAAAAACTCAGCAGGTCTGGCAGCATCTGTGGAGAGAAAGCAGAATTAAGATTTCGGGTCCAGTGACACTATTTCAGAACTGAGTTCTGAAACTGACCTGAAATATTAGCTCTGAATTCTGAGTCCAGGACCTGAAATGTTAATTTTGTTTCTGTTCATCTATGAGTTGTGATTTACAGCTGACAGCCAGGCCTTGCCTAAATTTTAAACCAAACAGTTTGACATAGATTTCTCAGGGCATTGTGCTGAGAAATGAACTAGCAAATGGCTTCACCTATTTTAAGAATTGAAGCAGGCCTAGTGCCTGCCATGTTGTTTCTGTCTGCAAAGAACAGGGCTCGGTATAACAATGTATGTAGTTTTCAGTACATGTAAGCTCGCTATGCTGTGTGTTTGATTGGCAATCTTAAATTGGTTGTCAGCATAATCCCTAGCATATTCAGAATTATGTCGCAAATGTTGTCCAACTACAGATTCATATCTAATGTTGGTCACTTACATGTTCTGCAAGTGGGCTGGTTTTGTACAGTTAGTACTTTGCTTGTCGCGAATAGCTGAAGGGACATGCTGTTTGGTTTGATTCACCAATCTTTGGGACACACAGCCTATATACTGGTATCACACCAGCAATAAAACTTACATTTCAAATTACTTACTTGTGTGATAGGCAGACCATCATTTTTGGCTTGATATCAGCATCCTGTCAGTGGCAAACACCACTCCTATTGCTACTGCATTGCAGCTGCAGAAACAGCTAGTTCACCTGTTGCTCTTTTCTGGCCCAAAAGGCCAAATAAATTACTCCTGTTCCTAAATAGAGATAACACAGTGTGGAGCTGGAGGTACACAGCAGGTCAGGCAGCATCAGAGAAGCAGGAAAGCTGACACTTCTGAAGAAGGGTCCTGACCCAAACGTCAGCTTTCCTGTTCCTCTAATGCTGCCTGGCCTGCTGTGTTCCTCCAGCTCCACACTGTGTTATCTCTGACTCCAGCATTGGCAGTTCTTACTATCCCTGTTCCTACATGTTTTATTTGCAGTATCTTATCCTTCCAAGGCAATCTGAAGTAAACAGAGCACTATTCAGGACCAAAAGAGACCGTCTTAGGTCCTTGCATGAGTTTATACAATATACAGTGAGAAATCATCTGATCAGAGTCGCCATCATTCTGCAGGATGACTTTGACTAGCCCCAAATCACATCACGTTTGTACAGTGAAGAAAGGCTGAGGCAGCATTGCTCTTTAAACACCTCCCCACACCCTGTGAAATATTTTGTTGAGTGCAAGATGAAAAGCTTCGACTAAATGCATCTTCTTTTAGCAATGTTCAAGTCCTGTACTATCAAATAATGATTTGTATTCTCATACTGAGTCTGCTGGTTCTGGAAACCCCACAAGAAGGAACATCTTCCCAGTATCCACCCTATCAAGCCCCCTCAGGATCTTGTATATTTCATTAAGATCATCTCCCAGTTTTGTAAACTCCAAGGGGTAGTGGTCCAACTTCTTCATAACAAAAGGCCTTCAACCTAGGAATGACTTCCGTGAATCTTCACTGAACTGCTTTTAATGCAATTATATATTTTCCCAAACAGAGTCACTAAATTGTATGGTACTGCAGATGAGACCTCACCAAAGCCCTGTATAAATGCTGCAGTGAAACTTCCTTGCTTCTTTATTCCATTCGCTTTGCAATAAACATCAACATTCAATTTGTTTTCTTAATCACTTGCTACCCAGCATACGATCATTATATGATTCGCATAGCCAAATTGCTCTGTACCACTGACTTCTTTACTCTCTCTCAATAAACACTTAAGTAGTTTATTGAATCTCAGTGAGATTGAGAGGTCTCCACATGCCAGATGTTGGGCGAATTGGCATGGAAGGTATAAGGGCAAAAGGTGGACAGCATAAGTTGGAGCTAAACTGGAATGGGGTTTATAAAGGACCATAGATGAGCATGGGTCATTAATAGTGGATTTGAGGGGCCATGCAGATGAGTAGAGGGGAATAGACTGACATGAAAGGTATGACAAACCGGGGGGGGTGGTATTTAATGTGGTGCGAGTTGGCATGGATAGCGCATGCAGCGTGAATGAGGGTGATATTAGGAGTGAGGGCTGTTTTTTGTTTTTGTCTCAAAGCTGCAGCAAAGTCCTTAGATACAAGCCATTTAAATACCCCATGTCTGCACCTGTCTTCTCCAATGGTTGTCTCTGATCTCTTCCTGGGGACAGCAGGTACAAATCCCATAAACACCCAACTTCCTGAAATGAATATCTGAATTTGAGGACAGAGTTTTCTTGGATACAGTTTCCACAGCCTGAAAATTTCTCAGGAATTCTCCTGATCCAGAAACAAAACCGCAGGTCAAAGACTGCTTTCTATTACAGTAATGTGCTTATCCCAAAGTATGTATAATCCTTATCTGTGACTTGTAAATTTGTAGTATGTATTACTGTTTTACAACTTCGATCCCCAATTTCCATAACCTTCAACTAAGTCAAAATATGCATTCTGAGTATTCCCCTCATTCAAACTTCCATAAGATCATAAGACTTAACAGCAGGAATTAGGCCATTCGGCCCATCAAGTCTGCTCCGTCAATCAATGATGGCTGATAAGTTTCTCAACCCCATTCTCGCGCCTTCTCCCCGTAACCCTTGATCCTCTTGACAATCAAGAACCTATCTATCTCCATCTTAAATATATTCAATGATGTGGCCTTCATAGACTTCTGTGGCAGTGAATTCCATTGATTCACCATTCTCTGGCTGAAGAAGTTTCTCCTTATCTCCATTCTAAAAGGTCTTCCCTTGACTCTAAGGCCGTGCCCTCGGGTCCTTGTCTCTCTTACCAATGGAAATATCTTCCCAACATCCACTCTGTGCAGGCCATTCAGTATTCTGTAAATTTCAATTAGCTCCCCCCTCATCCTTCTAAACTCCATCGATTATAGACCCAGAGTCCTCAAACGTTGCTCATATGTTAAGCTTTTCATTCCTGGGACCATTCTCATGAACGTCCTCTGAACCCGCTCCAGGGCCAGTACATTTTTCCTGAGATATGGGTCCCAAAACTGCACACAATACTTGAAATGAGGCCTGACCAGAGCCTTATGGAGCATCAGAAGTACATCCCTGCTTCTTGATTCAAGTCCTCTCAAAATAAATGCCAAAGTTGCATTTGCCTTTCTAACTACTGACTCAACCTGCGAGTTTACCTTGCGAGAATCCTGGACTAGAACTCCCAAGTCTCTTTGCCGTCCAGACTTCGGAATTTTGTCCCCATTTAGAAAATAGTCCATGCTTTTAATGTTTTTACCAAAGTGCATGACTTCACATTTTCCCACACTGTACTCCACCTGCCACTTCTTTGCCCACTCTCCTAATCTGTCTAAATCCTTCTACAGCCTCCCTGCATCCTCAATACTACCTGTCACTTTACCTATCTTTGTATTGTCTGCAAACTTAGCCAGAATGCCCTCAGTTCCTTCATCTAGATCATTAATGTATAAAGTGAAAAGCTGTGGTCCCAACACTGAGCCTTGTGGAACACCACTTGTCACTGGCTGCCATCCTGAGAAAGACCCTTTTAACTCCACTCTCTGTTTTCTGCCAGACAGCCAATCTTCCATCCATGCTAGCACATTGCCTCAAACACCATGGGCCCTTATCTTATTCAGAAGCCTCCTGTATAGCACCTTGTCAAAGGCCTTCTTGAAGTCCAGGTAGATAACACGCATTGGCTGTCCTTGGTCTAACCTGCTCGTTACTTCCTCAAAGAATTCTAATAGATTTGTCAGGCATGACGTCTCCTTGATGAAACCATGCTGACTTTGCCTTATTTTACCATGCACTTCCAAGTATTCAGAAATCTCATCCTTCACAGTGAACTCTAAAATCTTATCGACGACTGAGGTTAGGCTAATTGTCCTGTAATTTTCAGTCTTTTGCCTTATTCCCTTTTTAAACAGGGGTGTCACGTTAGCGATTTTCCGGTCCTCTGGGACCTTTCCTGACTCTAGCGATTCCTAAAAGATCACCACTAATGCCTCTACTATCTCTTCAGCTAACTCCTTAAGAAGCATAGACAAAAGGTACTGCAGATGCTGGAGAATCCGAGATAACAAGCCTGGGGCTGGATGAACACAGCAGGTCAAGCAGCATCATAGGAGCAGGAAAACTTGACATTTCGGGCCTAGACCGAAGGCTCCTATGATGCTGCTTGACCTGCTGTGTTCATCCAGCCCCACGCTTGTTATCCTTAAGAAGCATTACTTGTCTCCTTTCTTTACTAGCTTGCTTTGTTACTTATTTGCCTTTGTTATAGGTAGCCTGAAATGGAGCATTTTATCCAAGAAGAGAGTCAGGATGGGCTTGGGTTTCTTTCTTTGAAGCACAGTAGACTCAGAGGGAACCTGATTAAAGGTGCATGGACAGGAGGACAAGAAGCAGCTGTTCCATTTAGTTGAAGGGTCAATAACAAAGGGGCATAATTTTAAGGTGATAAGCAGAAGTTTCGAGGGAATTTAAGGAAAAGCTTTTTCACCTAGTAGGTGAAGGGGTCTGGAATGCACTGCCTGGGAGGGTAGTTGAGATGGGAAACCTTTAAAAAGTATGCAGATAAGCACTTGAAATGTCACATATTTAAGGCTATGGGCTAAGTGCTCGAAAGTGGGATTAATGTAATTAGGTTAATATAGACTCGATTGGCCAAAGGGTATCTTCTGCGCTGTATGACTTTATGACCCTATTTCTGGATTCTCATTTTCAAAGTCAAATGGACTGATGGGCTTGGTCCTTCATTACTCCAGTTTTGGGTTACTATTCATTTCCATCACCACCGGTTAGAAAACACATTAAAAAGTCAAATAAGCATTAAGCTTTATCTCTAGAAGGACGTGATTGAAAAGGAGGGAGGTTTATACAAAATCAATATCAAACCTTGGTTTAACTACACCGAGTACTGTGTACAGTTCTAGTCACCATATTATAAGAAGGATACAGAGGCACAGGAGAGGATACAGAGAACACAAGATATGCAACTGTATATTTATTAGGAAAGGATGAACTAACTAGGTTTCTTATTTACTGGAAGAAGGCTGAGGGATAAATGACAGAGGTGCTTCAAATTATGAAGTTTTGAAGAAGTGAATACAAAGAAAATGTTTTCACATGTGAGGAGCATTATAACCAGAATTCATCAGTAGAAGATAGTCACCCAAAAAATTCCAATCGGATATTCAGAAGAAACATCTATACCCAAAGATTGCTGACAATGAGGAATTTGATACCACAGGGAGTTGAAGTAAATAACATAGATTTGTTAGAAACTCACTTGGGGAAGAAAAGAATAAAGGGCTGTGAGGAAATTTTAGATCAGGGAATACAGGCAGTAGAGCATGGACTGCTTGGTCCTAATCTCATGCATTCCTCTTATTCTGCAATCCTTCTCATCTCCCACACCTCCTGTACTCTCAGTATGGGGTAATGCTCATCTCCTACAATCCCCACTGCTGGCTCTGTATTGATGTCCATCTCCTTCTATTATTCTGACTCTGGATTACTGCTCATTTTCCACAAATTAAAGAACTGCAAACAGGATTTCCCCAGCATTATTGGTCCTTTCTTTCAGAAGACTCCAGGAAATATTGGAATTAACACTTATAGCACTGTGACTGAATATTATCAGTTATTAGGAGGTAGAAAAGTTTGGCACTGCAATTTGAATGTTAACTTAAGGTTAATACCTAGCCTTAACCAAAAAATGCGGCTTTATAATGTTAGCTTGAGAAATTATTTATAAAAGATTATTGTGAACAAATTACTGCAAATATCTACAAGCTGTTATCGTCACTGTTTTGGTGGATGAATTGCAAGTTATGGAACATAATTTGCCCACAAATCGCTCTTTCTGTTACTCTGATTGTTCAATTGCACCACCACTGCACCTTCAGTGTTCAGCTATTATTTCTGAGCTGTTCATTGCCTTAAACCCTAAATCCTTGCAGTTTGTCCAACTTCTCACAGAAAGCTTCAGTAATCTGTGAAAAATTCAAAGTGACAATGTGATAACTTCAATTATGTGAACAGCTTAAAACTAAATCACTTGAAATTTATTTAAAAAGTGCTGCACCAAATAACTGTTGTATATTTAAGTAATGGTTTAATTTTAAGCTAAATATAAATAAATTACTATCATAATATGCTACATGAGTAACTTAGATGTAGTCAATACTTATGTTAAAATTCTAAAATTTAATGTTTGCTCCTCTTCAAAAAGTCTAATTTTACAGTAAAATTATTTAAACAAATCTAGATACAGGAATAAAACCACTATGGGAACGAGGGGGAAATACTATCGCTTTATAAATAAACTGAAACAATTTTCGAACTAGGACACAAGGAAGTGCATGAAACTGAACAGGCCAAACATTTATGCAGTATCACCACATACAATCAAGTTAGCAATTTTAAACACCTGGTCCCTGCTGTGGAAATGATGTGTGGGTTCATTCAGTAGTCTCAATCAAGACTAACTTTTATACTTAGCATACCAGCATGACATTGTACTTTCATGCACTTTGCTCAGCGCATTTTCATTCTGTCAATACCCACGAGAAAACAGCAATATATCTTGAATTACAGGAGGGAAAAAGACCACTGAAAGTATTCCTCCTTTAAGAAATCAAAATGATTATTGTATTTCTCGAGTTAACAACCTGCCAACAAATTCATGAGAGCATCAGGCCACCTAATTTTGTCGATGAGTCGTTACCTTAATAAAATAAAAGTTTGTATATGATTCAAGAACATTATAAAAACCAGAAATAAACTTATCAAACATCATTGTCAACAGTGAGAAGATTAATCAGCACTTTTCCATGTCAGAAGTCTGCAGTTATAAGGTAGTAATCAATGGGTTGATATTATATCATACAACTTGCAGATGCAAAGCCCCAACTTTTCAATTTTAGGCTATCTTAGTTTAAATATCAGAACATGTTACTCTACGTTATACAGATGATGATGCATTGTCTTTGCTTCTTTACCATTAGACCTGTCACCATGGATGATATTAGATGCTGGTAGACTGCAACTTTCCATAATCAAATTGGAACATGATTACCTGAATATTTTTACTGTATCAAAGGTTCAAAAATTGGAATCTATCTGGTGTGATATGAGACAACATCCCCATCTCTATACAATTGTTATTCTATCAAAAAGACCTTATTCTTCAGCACTGGCATTTACCATCCTGGATGTAAAGAGAGTGACATTTGCTTTTCATGCTATTTTTGAAGATGGTCACACTGATGAGCTTAGACGGGAAACAAAAGGTCATGCCAATGCTAATTTAATTAATAATGAATTCTTTTGATGATTTTTAATGGTTCTGATCAATCCATTTATCTTCAACTATGGCACTCTTGCCTGGAGGCAAGTGATAATCAATGGAGTCATACAAGTGGTTTTGCTGGCCTTGAAAATGCTCTGATCTTTTACAGACAGGACAGTTAACAACGCAGCAATTCTGATTCATGTATATTGCAAATAACTCAAACTCAGCAGAGGCTGACACGAAAAATAGAAATAATCAAGAAACTGAAGCAGTCCCAATAAAAAAAATTAGGCACATTCAACATCAAAAGCTTTAAAATAAAATTTACTTGAGTAGTAAACTAGAAAAGATCAGCTGATCCCAGTTAAACAAAAACCATTGCTTGTTCCAAATTGCTCAATTCCTCCATTGACATTTGCTTCAGTTCCTACTTCCCTGATTGCTTTACTGGGGAAGATATAACACTCAATTTGGCATTACCTTCCAAAGTCAAGGTCAACAGGTCCACTGTGGTTACTTAATTAACTGTGGTTACTTATATTGCTGCAAAATGATATATTTTGTCACAGCTTTATATTTTGCACTCATCAGAACATTTTTAAAGAAATCTTGAGTGGGTGGTGAATTTTTAGGAATGTCAATCAGGCTTGCATTGAGGACACTTGCATGCATTGGAAACTACATACTTTTTAAAAACAGGGTCCTGTTTGTTGCAGACAGAAAAATACATGAACACACACTGCAAATATTTCAAAATTCAACAACTTAGTTGACAGCCATCCTCTGGTTCATTTCTCAGGACAATGCCTTGACCAATCAGAGTCAATCTGCCTGGTTTAAAATTTAGACAAATCTTGGTAGTTAGCTGTCATTTATCATTAACTGGTGTATTCTCCATGGCAACATGTAAATCAATCACAGTCCACTTTCCAACCAATTAGCACTCTCCTCTCATATACTACAAATGTTATCTTCCCTTTTCTTCGGCACTATTGGCAAATTTTTCTAATGAGAGCAAGATGACAAAGTATCTGCCTTTTTTCAGCAATACTCAAATTTGGTGCTATAGACAATTATTTCTAAAGATATACCCCACACTAATGGCAGACTTTTCATGGTCCCAATTGGGACCAAAGAAAAGTGGGACTGGAGAAAGGATGGTAATTGAAGGGCAGCTGGAATTTACATCTCCTTTCCTGCTAGGGAACCACATGTGCAACATGAGAAAAGGCGTGAATGGAAACCCAATTTGTGTGTAGTAATGATGCACCTAACATCGTTGTGAGCTTAAGTACTCCCCTACCACCAAGTAAGTTTTTAATTTTCAGCAATGCAGCAAGACTTTTGCAGTTGTCAGACTTCCCATCAGCTGGATTACGGGAGAAAGAATTTAAAAGGTAAATAAAATATTTTGTCTCCTCATCGTGAAAGCTGTGGTATGAGTTTTATCTCTGTCAATAAACCAATTCACAGCAGTACTATGACTGCAAGACTTAATGAGCCACGTGTTTTTTCAGATTGTGATTTCTGCCAACTTGGATAGTTTGTCAATTAAAAGATCTATATTTTAAATGTGTAAAGTCTTCAGTGAACTAGAAAAAAAGTTAATCGAATGAATAAAAAGGGTAGAGCACATTTTACAGTAGTGAAAAATGTAATGAAACATAGAATCCCTGTAATCCAGTATGATGGCAAGGTATACCATAATTTAAGGTATTCATATTGCTTTTGTGGATTCAATCTAGGCATCTGTTGTGATAGCAGTTCTGAAGTCAGTCTGTTTATTGGAGAATGTTATGCACGCTTGCCTGCAATGGAAGTGGATAATCATTTTAGAAATGCTTCACTCTACTTATGCAGCCGGTTTGAAAAGTTGGTTTGCCTACTTGGGTAGAGCTAAGGGCTATTCAATGGCTCCCCATTATTATAATATTGCTTGTGAGTTCTATTCATAGAGGGTGAGGGGGTGAGATGGTGGGGCTGACCTTGACAATACAGATTGGACTACAACAGGAGATTATCTCAACACCCAAATCTGCCCCAAGTTAAAATCCAGCACAAGCACATTCACGTACCCACAGCCAATAAAACTAACATAATATTAAAAAAAACCATGCAAGGACTGTGAGAAACATTACATAGGCCAAACTGGAAGAAAACTGGCAATAAGGGTACACGAACATCAACCAGCCACCAAGAGACATGACCAGTCCTCACTGGTCTCAATACACACGGACAAAGAAGGACACAAATTCGCTGGGGCAACACATCCATAATAGCACAAGCCAAACAGAGACATGTCAAGGAATTCCCGGAGGCCTGACATTCCAATCGGAACTTCATCAACAAACACATTGAACTGGACCCAATATACAAAGCATTGAAAAACAGAACCGGAAGTAATACCAACCACCCCAGCAAACCGAGGCTTATAAATAACAAGCAGGACGAAATACCAACACTTCACCGGAGGCGCACTGACGATGTTATCTAGCAGGGTGACAAAATGTCTGCAATCAAACACACCAGCTCGGCGAGCAAGTTTACAACCTCATCCACAACCTGAGCTACAAATCTTCTCAAAAACATATTCTTCTCCATACTACATAATTTTTCTTTCAAATCTTGATTCACACTGATTCAGCTGAATGTTCAAAATAGATCGTTCCATTTTCACAATCTGTCAACTACTAAATTATTTCACTTATTTATTAATCACTTCTTTCATACAGTAATTTCTGGCCAGGTTACTGTGCCAAGTTGAAATTCTATAAAGAAATGTCAAATGTGAAAATGCCTTTTGGGCCAAGATACATATATATTTCACTCTATATAGCCCACTTCACGACAGTCTCTGTTCCCTTATTTATTGACACTGGGGAAAATCCTACAGACCTTCAAAAATAGTAAAACAAAACGGCAGGCCATCTAACTCTCTGCACGTTTCCATAATTGCAGCCTACCTAGTCACTTTCCACACAATATTTCCTTGGCTACAACACAGGACAATTGTGTCTATAAGTATTTCATTATTTCTTATGCCTGTAGTCTTCAATTCAGGTTTCAACTAACAATGTGCACTTAACAATTTCTGTTATTCAGATTAATGTAATCCATTCCTGAATGTGACCCTAGCAAACTGGCAGAATGTACATTCAATGGACAAGCCAATGATCAGAGATCAAAAGTCATCAATCAGACTGATCATTTTTGACAAATCTGGAGGAACTAATAAATCAACATAATGTTTTATATAACTTAATAGAGAATATTTGTCATAGGCATTGACCCCCCCTTCTATTGTGCATGTTCTACATAAGATAATAAATACAAAATCCTTACTCAGTGTTGGTGCACCAAGTTTTATGATCGTACAAATTAATTAGTTTGGTCTGTTCACCAAGACATTACTCATACCTCGTGCATGCAAAACATTGATACAATAATTATATGGGCAAGAAATACTGAGCCAAAACAATGTGGCTCAGTCATTTCAATTTATTTAAATTATGATCAAAAGGATAAACAAGCTGTTAGTCATGTTAGGAAAGGATGGAAGAGATTCTTTCTAAAGAAAAAATAAGGCTGCAAATTTTGGCTTCTTAGCATCCAGATATTTGTGTGCTGAGTGCTGTTTTGGCTCAAAATGGCTTTCAAAAAATGTTTTGGTGAGGGTTTAACTGCATATGAAGAAAGCGATCAGCAGAAAAAGGCATAGCAAGCAGACTGTTTTGACTCCAGCACTGCCATTTTGGAGATCTAATACCATCTCTTAAACATGCATAGCTAAACAAAAATTCGGAAGTAGGAAAGATTGCAGCCTCCAATGCATCAGCAGCTTAATCAAGTCAAATTAATCTGGGTTCTAACTCCACTTTTGGACTTGAGCAAAAAATTGAAACTGACACCAATGCAACATTGAAGGAAGCTTCATGAACTATTAGAAGTGTTGGCTTTCAAGTCAGACTATAAACAGAAGTGCTATCTCCATATTAAGATGAATTTAAAAGCTACGATAACACTATTCAGAAGAGCAGAGGAGTTATTGCCAGTATCCTGGTCAATATTTATCCTTCAATCAATGACACAAAACATTAAAAACCAAAAGAACTGTGGATGCTGTAAATCAGAAACAATTCTGGCCCAGAAGGACTGGTTATTAGGCCTGCCTCAGGTGTTTGAGATTTCAACCTAGTCATGCTGTTATATTTTTGGCTTTTTAAACCTCACCCTATATATGCCCTCAACCACATTCCTCACTGCCTATGTCCCACTTAACGCCATTGATCCATCCATGAAAGCCACTCATGCCAATCCACGCACCCCTAGAATGTAAAGTCAAAGTGGAATCTTCATAAAGCGAACGCTCTAGAAGAGCAACTGCCAGACTGGGAAACTTTATAATTCCAACCAACCTCATCTCCAAACTCTGAGACCTCGGACTCTGCTCCCCCATCTGCATCTGGATCCTTGACCTCCTGACTCACAAACTGCAGTTAGTAAGGATAGGTGACAACACCTCCTCCACAATAATCCTCAACACCAGTGCCCCGCAAGGCAGCATACTCAGCCCCTTATACGCTCAAGATTTTGTGGCCATATTCAGCTATAACACCATTTACAAATTTGCTGATGACACCATCATAGTGGGTAAGATCTCAAACAACAATGAGACAGAGTACAGGAAAGAGATAGGCAGCTTAGTGGCATGGTGTAAAGACAACAATCTCTCCTTCAATGTCAGCAAAAGAAAGGAGCTGGTCATTGACTTCAGGGAGCGGAGTGGAGGACAGGCCCCTATCTGTATTATGGTGCTGAGCTGGAGGTGGTCAACAGCTTCAAGTCCCTAGGAGTAGATATCATGAACAATCTATCCTGGTCCATCCACACTGGTCAAGAAAGCACACTAACACTCAACTGCCTCAGAAGGCTAAGGAAATGCAGCATGTCCACAAGGACTCTTACCAACAGCTGCATCATAGAAAGCATTCTATCCGGACGCATCACAGCATAGTATGGCAATTGCTCTGCCCAAGACCACAAGAAATGACAGAGAATTATGAACACAGCCCAATCCATTACAAAAACCAGCTTTTCTTCCATTGACTCCATCTACACCTCCTCTGCCTCAAGAAAGCAGCCAAAATAATCAAGGACAGCTCCTATGCCAGTTTTACTCTCTTCCATCAGGCAGAAGATTTAAGAATTTGAAAACACGCACCAACAAAATTAAGAACAACTTCTCCTCCACTATTATCAGATTTATGAATGGACCTCTCATATATTAGAGTTGAACTTTCTCTGTAGCTGTAACACAATATTCTGCATTCTATTCTATTACCCTGCTGTACTTATGTCGGGTATGATTTGTCTAGTTAGCACGCAAAACAATACCTTGCACTGTATCTCAGTACATGTCACATTAATAAACCATATCAAATGAAGAGAGTCAAAGTGAAATTCGTAAAACCTGTGGTACACCTTGATTTGGTGAATGAACCATCAAGTTCTTTCAAATATATTCAAGGAAGTGGTAGCTAAATTTCTATATTTTCAAGGCATCAAGACATATGGGGGCAAAGCAGGAATATGGCACTGAGATGCAGAATCAGCTATGATCCTTTGAATAACAGTTCAGACTTAAAAGGGACAAATGGCTTTCTTCTGCTTGTACCTCCTTTGTTTCCTCAGGGTATGGGGAAATTTTGGAATTAAAGGCAGAATAGGAGGTGGTCTGCTGAGATTTTAGATTTACATCTAAGGGTTTACAAATATATATATAATGTTAAGTTAGTTGCACTTGTTCTAAATAGAATCTAAATACTTTAGTACCATAAAGCTTTGGTTTAAAATGTGAAACAATGAGGTCTAATCCTTTCATCTAACAACTAGATACTGACTTTTTTCCTGAAAGTTCATGCTTTTCTTTGAGATTTAAATAACATTCATTTGTTTTAATATTCATTTCTCATGGGTTATCAGATGTTTATCTGACTGGGTAGGAGTATGTCGTGGGATCCACTAAGGGTTGATAATGTACTCGATCTGGATATAGAAGTCACAATTTTTAAGTTTATGGATGATACTAAACTTGACAGTATAATAAAGGAAGAAAGTAGTTTGGTGACACAGACAGACCAATGGCAGTTGTAATTTAATATAAGTGTGTGTGACATGGTGCACTTTAGAAGAAAGTTTGATGTGAGCCATAAGGCAGGATAGTCCATAAGACAGTTGAAGGCAGCGGGATACTTGGCTGTGTAAATAACAGCACTGAAAACAAAAGCAAGCAAGTCATGTTAAATCTTTACAACTATTTTGCTTAAGTACTGTGTACATTTTCAGGCAGCACAGTTCAGGAAGGATGGTGTCAAAGCTTTGGTGAGGGTACCAAGGAGGTTTATGAGTATGATACCAGGATGATGAAACACTCAGTGACGCAGCGAGATCGGAAAGGACAGGATTATTTTCTTCGGAGCAGAGAGGTTTAAGGGAAGACGTAATTGAGATGTTCATAATTATGAGGATTTTTGAAGCACCCAACAGGGAGAAACTTATTTTTTGGGCCGGTCAATAACCAGACCTCAGGAGAGTTAACGTGGCAAAATAACTGGAAGAAAAATGAGGATTATTTATTTCAAACATAGAGTTAATCGGATCTGAAGCCTACACCTTGTAAGGATAATGGGATCAGTTTCCATTGAAACGTTCAAAAGGCAATTAGAACATATTTTAAGTAAACTCATTCAGAAAGTTATGGGAAGAAAGCTAGATTGCAGGACAGGTTAATTGGACATCTGCTTTAGAGAGGTAGTACAGCCACAATGGGTTGAATCGCTTCCTTTATCAATGTAGGATTTGATGATGTGAATTTCAAGGTCAGAGATGGAGCACAAAGTCTATGTCGATCCTTCTGTACAATACTGAGGGAATGCTGCACATTGAGGTAAGAATCCCAGTAAGATGTTAAACTAAGGTTCTATGTGCCCTGTGGATGTAAACGATTCTCTGGCACCATCTCCCAAAGAATCTTGTAGGGTTCCCTTGACAGGCTGGCTCATTTTCTTAACCCTCAAGAAAGATCAAAAGCAGATCATCTGTTAACTTGTTGCTGCTTTTGGGAGATTGCCATCCACATCTTGACTCTTGTGTTTCCCACATCACAACTATGTTTACACTTCAAGAGTACTTCATTAGCTGTGAAGCACCTACGTTGTGTAAAAAAACAACGTACATGCAAGTTTTTTTTCAAAATGTAGAGCCATTAGGAAAATATGTGAGGAACATAGAGATGAATCTACAGACTGACCTGCAAATGATGTGATATGAGCATTTTAAATATCATAACATCGGTCTTAAAGAGTGACATCAAGATCAATTGTATAAATCCCTCAAAAGAGAAACCTCTTGGCTTGTTGAAGCATCAGTAGTGACTGAGACAGTGAGACATGATATCCTTCGATAATCAGTAAAGCTACACTTCTTTTACTTGCTGCACACACCACACTGGTCATTGCACCCAGAGGATAATAGATCAGATGTCAAATATCTATTGGTGTACAAGAGAGAGAACACTCTCAAGGGCTATTTGTGCATGTTGAATAAGGCAATCTTCAGTCTCCTACACAATACACAACAATGTCAAACAGAAAAAATACTTTTGGATATTTCAAGCTCAAATATAGCTCATTCAGGAGAATATTTATTTTTCTGCTGTGAGAGTTTAGTGCTGCATCAATGTATTTAGTCTAACACACAACTTATTGGGGCTTGCAATGGAAAATATTCTGTCAGTTCCGAAAGTGGGGGTCTTCAAGGATGTGAATCAGCAAAATAATTCTCTATTCATAAGCAGAATTCACACAAGGATTTAACCAAATATGAATAAGATTCTGTTCATGTTTCAATTTCCAAACAGGACAGTGAACTGTTGCATTTTAAACTTTGTAACAGACCAATGTACAGCGAGTGGGGGTTGGAAAAACAAAGCAAAACTAGCACCATGTCATTTCCTTCTTAAAGGACACATCTAATTTATAAGCAATCATTAAAAACAAATTTACAATGGAATGGAAACAAGTTGCAAAATATTGAATAATTAGTAGATATGGTATATATCCATAATGCAAGTAATTTAATATTTAATGGACAGGGTGATATAGTGCATGAAAAGATTGTTTTCAAGTCTTTCATTTCTCAGAGCAAGTTAAATTCAGCACAGGTAATGGGCTCTTTATAAGAGTCACAAGAAAAAAACAGGAACCACAGACATATTGAAGTTGTCATTGAACACAAGTGCACAGGAAAATGCTGCCTTTAATCTGACATAAACTGGCACTAATCTGACAGTTTTCTCTCTGTGCAACCAATAGTTAAAAGATACAAGGAATATGTACAACAGGTGGTATTATTACAAGGTCACGTTGAGGAATTATTACTGGGAAAATGTTGTTAGAGAGTTCAAATAGATCGCTTGCGTGCAAATAAATTCAGAGTGTCATGTCTTAGAAGCCTGAACTACAATATATAAGGCTAGGAAATGACAGTAAAAGGATGTAATTTAAACATTTCGTGTTCCAATAAATACTATTACAAACAGAAGTGATACTGCTTAACATGAGACTTTTTTTCAATTTATTCATTTCATTAATATGCCCATTTTTGTGTTGATTTTAATATGACTTGAATTGAGATATAATTTTCCAAGTTAGCAACCTAAATTTTAATCCTATGATGTCTGAGTGTAAACATTGCTGTACTTTAAAAAGTGAAAGTTGATAAACTTTATTATTACCTCCATACGTATTAGTTCACATTTACCAGTTCCTTGCCACTAGATAAAGGGCTACACTAAATTAGTTAACTTTTCTTTGTTTTCTACACAAACATTGCTGTAACACACTAATTGGGATTCAGCCAAATAATGTGTCATAATGCAGGATATAATACAATGAGCCTTACTGAATGCTTCTTAAATACAGAGTAGACGGCGCAAGTTCAGAGAGTCAAGGACAAGTCAATGGCATATTCACTGTATTATCTTACACAATGCTTGGTAATTTAAAGAATACAGATTTCCACTTTTCACTGGAGAAAGATAAACCAAGCTAAGTTGAATACTTTTCGTGTTTCTGTCATTGATATCTGTTATGCTACAATGTTGCAAATGTTTACAGTTTATTTTATACGGTATGACAATGGCCTATCATTGCTTCTTATCAGTAATTAATATTTAAGCTCATTACATCCTTATTTTTAAAGACATCTGATTGTAAAAGATCCTGTTTCATAAAGACCTATTTGCACTTAGTGAGGAAAATCTTCCATTGCTGTATATCAGCAAATGGGTTATAATGTCTACACTATATACAGATGTATGAGTGGAGATGAGCAATTTATATATTTCCATCCATTTCAACAGGACCACTTGATCAGTCATGTGGAAAACAACTTGAGTCATTATGGGAAAAATTGGTAAGATGGTCAGTTAAGACAAATAGCACAGGGATCTACTGAGGGCAGCACATAGAGTCTTTGTGGTTGTGGAGTGGTGGAGGTAAGTGTGTGGGGTTGACAGGTGGTTGGCGGCAGAAATAATCTGCTACAAACAGAAGGAAAACCCACAAAAGCTCAGGAAGACTGGCATGGAAGAAATTCTATAACTTGCATCAGACAATAAGGAGGCTCTGCTAGCTCAAATTCAATAAGTATTCAATGGCTCTCAACACCTAGTCATCTGTCCAAGACAATCATTTACTGTACAGAATATATTGTTGGTGAATTTGCATATTGTCCAAGTTTCCTGCTGCTTCTCCTCCAATGAACCAATATCTAAGAGTATGAACATCTGACTATGAAGGTGCAAAACCACTACTAAATAATTACTCCTTCTAAGTGTTCCTGCAAGTTGCATCCTTTTACACACAAGCCTGCAAATCTGTGTGATTTGCGTGCAACTTAATTTGCATCAATGTGTACAAAAACAAAAGTTGCTGGAAAAGCTCAGCAGGTCTGGCAGCATCTGTGAAGGAAAAAACAGAGCTAATGTTTTGGGTCTGGTGACCCTTCCACAGATATGATGGTGGCTGGGAAAGCGTCAGTTTATATGCAGAAAAAAGGAGGGGGGATGGGGTAGGGAGTAAATGATAGGATAGAGCCTCGAGAGAGAAGAGCAGTTGGCCAGACAAAGAGTTGATAACAATCAGGATGAGAGGGTGAATAGTTGTTAACGGGGACTATTAGTGACTAACAACAGGTGGTGTGTAATGGCAGGCTATGTGGTGACAGGGCCTGGTGTGTGGGGTGGGGGGCTGCAACATGGGAGAGTTTAGGCCCTAAAATTATTGAACTCGATATTGAGTCTGGAGGGCTGCAGGCTCCCCAAGCGGAAAATGAGCTGTTGTTCTTCCAGCTTGCATTGAGCTTCGCTGGAACATGCAGCAAGTTAGAGACAGAGATGTTGGCCAGGGAACAGGGTGATGCGTTAAAGTGGCAGGCAACAGGTACTTCATGTGTTGCCCTAGTGACTAAAACCAGTGAAGTGGCTGCATTCTGAGCGGTAGCATCAGCCTCTTTGGACTGAAATGGTTTTCCACATTGCCTAGGAATTTCTGATGGCCAAATAGTCACTATTCTAGAGAGTGATGCATGGAGATTTTATAGATTCCCCATTATAGTTGACTCCAAAGGTTTTGCCTGGGAAATTTAAGATTCTTTTGCATCTAGAACCCTCTAATTAAATTGGAGAAATTGGAGGGTACCAATGTAATTAAGTAAATAGTTACTTAGGAAACATTGGACAATTAAAAACATAATTCAATTAACTACGAAACAGACTTCCTACTTACTCTTCAAACTCCCTACTGCACTTATCCCAGACCACTTACACACTCCAGACACTGAACTGTCATTTCCTGCCAACCACAGGACCTGACATCCTCTCCCCACTCTGGATCAGATACCTATTTTGCAGACAGAAAGAACATGAACACAACTGTACCTGTTTCAAGTCAACAAAATAGATGACAGTTATTCATTGATTCACTTTTAACAGCAATGTCCTGATCAATCAGAGTCAACCTACCTGCTTTAATATGTAAACTCTGTTCGTCAGCTAACAGTCAATCAGTATTAATGGGTGCATTCTCCACGAATGGCAGAGCAGACTCGAAGGGTTCAGTGAGTTACCCCTGCTCCTAATTCATTTGTTCAAAAGCTTGTATTTATGGGACATTGCTCTGTGTAAATTAGCTGACAACCTCACATTAAAATGATGATTATAGTTTAAAAGCATTTCATTAGCTACAAAACACTTTCAAATGTCGTAAGGTCATGAGTCTAGGAAAAGTATCTACATAGTCATTGTCACAATAAAGCAGTTTGGGAAGGGTATCTTGCTCGTTGGGAAGTAAAACAAAGAGTGACATCACAGAAAACTGAACAAGGTGCTGCACAGGAGGCTGCTAAATAAGACAAGAGCCCATGGTGTTGGGGCAAGAAACTGGCATGGATAGAGGTTTGGCTGACTGGCAGATGGCAGACAGTAGGGATAAAAGGGTTTTTTTCAGGATGGCAGCCGGTGACTAGTGGAGTTCCGTTGGGACCACAACTATTCATGTTACACATTAACGATCTGGATAAAGTAAATGAGGGCATTGTTGCTAAGTTTGCAGATGACACAAAGATAGTGGAGGGACAGGTAGTGTTGAGGAGACGGGAAGGCTGCAGAAGGTTTTGGACAGACTAGGAGAGTCAGCAAAGAAGTGGCAGATGATATACAATGTGGGAAAGTGTGAGATTATGTACTTGGGTAGGAAGAATAGAGGCATAGACTATTTTCTAAACAGAAGGCTTTGGAAATCTGAAGCGCAAAGGGACTTGGGAGTCCCAGTTCAGGATTCTCTTAAGATTAACATGCAGGTTCAGTTGGCAGTTAGGAAGGCAAATGTAATGTTATCATTCATTTCAAAAGGGCTAGAATACAAGAGCAGAAATGTACTGTTAAGGCTGTATAAGGCTCTGGTCAGAACACATTTGGAACATTGAAAGCAGTTTTGGGCCCCATATCTAAGGAAAGAAATGCTGGCATTGGATGAGGTCAAAAGAAGGTTTACAAGTATGATCCCGGGGACGAAGGGCATGTCATATGACGAGCGGTTGAGGACCCTGGGTCTACATAATGCAGTTCAGGAAGATCGGGGGGATCTGATTGAAACGTGAATACTGAGACGCCTGGATAGGAATGGACATGGAGAAGATATTTCCACTAGTGGGAGAGAACATGACCCAAGGGCACAGCTTCAAAGTGAAGGGATGACCATTTAAAACTGAAGTGAGTGGAAATTTCTTTTATAAGAAGGTGGAGACCAAGTCATTGAGTATATTTAAGACAGAGATAGATAGGTTCTTGATTGGTAAGGGGATCAATGTTTCTGGAGAGAAGGCAGGAAATTGGGATTGAGAAACAAATCAGCCATAATTGAATGGTGGACCAGACCCGATGGGCCGAATGGTCCAATTCTGCTTCTATGTCTTATGCTATCATAGAGCAGTCTTACCTGAAAACAAGAGTACAGTCTCCAAGAATTCATAGGCAAGAAGAGAGTGAGTGACAACCAGGCAGAGTAACAGGACTAGGCAGGCAGTGCAGGAATCCCCTGTGGCCATTTCCCTGAAAAGCAGATATTTGCTCTGGATACTGTTGTGAGGAATGACCAGGAGAAAACAACAACAACCAAAATCGTGGCACCACGGTTGGCTCTGCTGCACAGGGAGAAGCAAAACATGCGGAAATGCAAGAGTCATAAGGGACTCAACAGTAATGGGAACAGACAGGAATTTTTAAGGCTGCAAATGAGACTGCAGGATGGTATGTTGTCTTCCTAATGCTAGGGTCAAAGAGGTCGTCGAATGGCTACAGGACATCCTGGAAGAGGAGGGTGTACAGCCAGTACTCGCGGTACGCATTGATACCAACAACATAGGAATAAAAGGTATGAGGTCCTAAAAGCAAAATATTGAGAATTAGGAAGCAAGCTGAAAAGTAGGATGTCAAATGTAGTGATCTCAGGATTACTACCAGTGCCACATGTTGGTCACAGCAGAAAAAGCAGGACATAATGGATGAAGATGTGGCTAAAGATATGGTGTTTGGGGGAGGCTTTCAGATTCCTGGGCATTAGGATCGGTTCTGGAGGAGTTGGTACCATTACAAACTAGATGGGTTACACGTAGGCAGGACCAAGACTGATGTCCTAGAGGGACTACTTGCTGGAGGGATTTTTTTGGAATTGGGGAGGGTTTAAACTAAATAGTATGGGGTGTGGGGTGGGGAATGGGGGGAACCTATGCAGGAAGTCCGAGGAAGGGGAATCAAGGTCAAGAACTAAAGATAGCAAGGGGAATAACAGAAGTGATGAGCAGAAGAATTCAAGGTCACGGGCAATATAGTGGGAATCAAACAAGTAACGTTAAAAAGATATCAGAGATAAAAAGGTACTGCAGATGCTGGAGAATCCGAGATAACAAGCATGGGGCTGGATGAACACAGCAGGTCAAGCAGCATCATAGGAGCAGGAAAACTTGACGTTTCGGGCCTAAACCCTTCATCAGAAATGGGGGAGGG
>JAHRHZ010000012.1:51362692-51415419 GCA_024137785.1 Ginglymostoma cirratum
ATGGACATGTCATCTGAGGAATGGGAGGGGGAGTTGAAATGGTTCGCGACTGGGAGGTGCAGTTGTTTGTTGCGAACTGAGCGCAGGTGTTCTGCAAAGCGGTCCCCAAGCCTCCGCTTGGTTTCCCCGATGTAGAGGAAGCCACAACGGGTACAGCGGATGCAGTATACCACATTGGCAGATGTGCAGGTGAACCTCTGCCTGATGTGGAATGTCTTCTTGGGGCCTGGGATTGGGGTGAGGGAGGAGGTGTGGGGGCAGGTGTAGCACTTCCTGCGGTTACAAGGAAAAGTGCCGGGTGTGGTGGGGCTGGAGGGGAGTGTGGCGCGGACAAGGGAGTCGCGGAGGGAGTGGTCCCTCCGGAAGGCAGATAAGGGTGGGGAGGGAAAGATGTCTTTGGTGGTGGGGTCTGACTGTAGATGGCGGAAGTGTCGGAGGATGATGCGTTGGATCCGGAGGTTGGTGGGGTGGTATGTGAGGACGAGGGGGATTCTTTTTTGATTGTTGTTGAAAAGACAAGTGTTATGGCTTTGTGCCTAAATACAGGGGGCATTGGAAATAAGGTGGATGAATTAATCATGCAAATAGATGCAAACAGGTATGATATAGTTGGGATTACAAAGACATGGCTGCAGGGTGACCAAGGATGGAAACTGAACATTCAAGGCTATTCAAAAGGAAAAGGCAGTGGAGTTCCATTAATGGTTAAAGAAGATAAAAATACATTGTTGAAGAAAGATATCGGTTCAGACAATATAGAATCTGTGTGGGTAGAACTGAGAAATACCAAAGGGCAAAAATCATTAGTGGAGGTAGTATACAGACCACCAAATTGTTGGGGTGAAGTTGGGAATGGCATTAAATCGGAAATCAGAGATGTATGTGGCAAAGGAACATCTGTAATTATGGGTTACTTTAACCTGTATATAGATTGGGCTAATCAAATTAGTTATAATAACGTAGAGGAGTAATTCCGAGAGTGTATATGGGATAAGTATGAAGGGGAAATCACGCTTGACAAATCTGTCGGAATTCTCTGAAGCTGTAACTGGTGAGTTGACAAAGGGGAACCAGTCAATGTAGTATATTTGGACTTTCAGAAATCGTTTGACAAAGTCCCACAGAAGAGATTAATGTGCAAGATTAAAGCACGTGATTGGGGGAAGAATATTGAGATGAATAGGAAACTGGTTGGCAGACAGGAAACGAAGAGTAGGAATTAATGGGTCCTTTTCAAACTGGCAGGCAGTAACTAGTGGGGTGCCACAGAGATTGGTGCTGAGGCCCCAGCTATTCACAATATATATTAATGATTTTGATGAGGGAATAAAATGTAACATCTCCAAGTTTGCAGATGATACCAACTGAACTGTGACAAGGATGCAGAAATGATTCAGCATGATCTCAACAGATTGGGTGAGGGAGCAAATCAATGGCGGATGCATTGAATGTATTTAACAGGCAACTAGATACAGCACTTGGGGCGAACGGGATCAAAGGTTATGAGGAGAAAGCAAGATTAGGCTATTGAGTTGGATGATCATGATCGTGAAGAATGGTGGAGAAGCCTTGAAATGCTGAATGGCCTCCTCGTGCTCCTATATTCTATGTTACTACAGGCATGAGTTAGCTATGATGGATTGGGAAATGTTACTTAAAGAAATGACAGGGATAGGCAATGGCAAACATTCAAACAGCGAATAGGTGAACTACAAAAATTGTTTATTCCTGTCTGATACAAAAATGCAAAGACAACAGTTGCCAAAACAACAGCTTTGAGGGCTAGTTAGAGATAATTATAGATGCAAAATAACAGGCATACAATTAGCAGAAAAAAACAATAGACCTGAGGACTGGAAACAGTTTAGAAGTCAGCAAAGGAGGATCAAGGGATTCATTAAGAAGAAAACAGAGTATAAGAGTAAGCTTGCAGGATACATAAGAACTGACTGTCAATATTTCTGTGGATATGAAAAGATAAATAGATTGGTGAAAACTAATGTAGGTCCCTTACAGTCAAAATCAGGGAATTTATAACGTGACCTAAAGAAACGGCTGACGAACTAACTATTCTGAAGAAAGCTGACTGAACCCAAAACATTGGCTCTGCTTTCTCTCCACAGATGCTGCCAGGCCTGCTGAGTTTCTCCAGCAATTTCAGTTTTTGTTTCTGATTTTCAGCATTTGCGTTCTTTGTTTTTTGAACCAATTTCATTCTTTGCTTTTGTCTTCACAATGGAGGGCACAAATAATGTACTAGAAATGAGGGGGAACACAGAATTTGGTTAGAGGAAGGAACTGTAGCAAATTTGTATGAGTAGAGAAATAGTGCTGGAGAAATTGATGGGATTGAAGCTGATAAATCCCTGGGGCCTGATAATCTACATCCCAGAGTAATTAAAAAAGTGGCCCTAGAACAAGCACATATAGTGGTGGCCATCCTACAAGAATTTTTTAGACTGTGGAATAGTTCCTACAGATTGGAAGGTAGCTAATGTAATCTCACTATTTAAAGATGGAGGCAGAGAGAAAACAGGGTAGTATAAACCAGTACTTGAGTAGTGAGGAAAATGTTAGAATCCATTATCAAGGATTTAATAGCAGAACACTTAGAAAACAGTGGTAGAATCAGATACAGTCAACATGGATTTACAAAAGGGAAATCATGCTTGTCAAATCTTCAAGAATGTGATTGGTAGGGTTGATCACAGGGAGCCTGTGAATGTGGTTTAATTGGACTTTCAGAAGGCTTTTAACAAAGTCCCACATAAGAGATTATTGTGTAAAATTAAAGCAGCTGGGATTAGGGGTAGTGTATTGAGATGGATAAAAATTAGCAGATAGGAAACAAAGGATAGGAATAAATTGGTGTTTTTCTGAATAGCAGGCAGTACCTCAGGAACTGGTACTAGGATTCCAGCTATTCATAATATATGTTAATGATTTGGATGAGGGAACTAAATGTAATATTTCAAAATTGTCAGATAACACAAAGCTAGCTGAAGGCGTAAACTGTTGCAGAGATATTGCAGTATTATTTGGTCAGGCTGAGTGACTGGGCAAATGCATTTCAGATGCAGATTAAAGTGGATACATGTGAGGTTGTCCACTTTGGTAGCAAAAATAGGAAGGCAGATTTTTATCTGAATGACTGTAAATTGAGAGAGGGGAATGTGTAACAAGACCTGGAAGTCCTCATGCACCAATCACTCTGCAGGTGCAGCAGGTAGTAAAGAAAGCAAACTATATATTAGCCTTCATTGTGAAAGCATTTGAGTACAGGAACAAGGATGTTACACAGGGCATTGGTGAGACCACACCTGGAATACTGCATACAGTTTTAGTCCTCTTATCTGAGGAAGGATGTTCTTGCTATAGGAGGAATGCAGCGAATGTTTACCAAACTGATTCCTGGGATGGCAGGACTCACCTATGAGGGGCGAGTGAGTCGGTTAGCATTATATTCACTGGAGTTTAGAAGAATGAGGGAGGATCTCACAGAAACATACAAAATTCTTACAGAACCAGACACTTTAAATGCAGGAAGGATGTTTCTGATGGTGAGGGAGTCCAGAACCAGGGTTTACAGTTTAAGGATAGGGATAAGCCTTTTGGCACTGAGGAAAGGAAAAATTTTTCACTCAAAGTGGTGAGTGGAATTCACTACCACAGAAAATGGGAGAGGCCAAAACACATTACGTGTTTTCATGAAGCTGGTAGATATAGCTCTTCTGGCTAAAAGGATCAAGGGATATAGGGGAGCCTGGTATTAAGATACAGAGTTCATGATCAGCTGTGATCATATTGAATGACAGAGCAGGCTCAAGGGGTCAGATGGCCTACTTCTGCTCTTATTGTCTCTGTTTCTATGGTATGTATTTCTTCTTGAGTCTTTGCTGCAAGGCAGATCTGATCCTCAGCACTATGATCTCCTCCATGGGTACGGCAAAGAGCAAGATCCATTGCAGCCAGAACAGGGATCAAACTGCAAACTGTTGACACCAATGTGACCCACTATGGCTGTCTGGCCAACCAATGCCCCAACAGAACCAAAACAGAAGTTGCTGTAAAAACTCAGAACTGGTCAGCGGGTCACCACACCTGAAACATTAACACTGATTTCTTTTCACAGATGCTGCCAGACCTGCTGATCTTTTCCAGTAGCTTCTGTTTTTGTTTCTGATTTACAGGATCCACAGTTCTTTTGGTTTTATTCAGCATCCCGAGAGGTGCAGGTTGCTTTGCCTTGACATGCAGGCTGTAGTCTGGAACTAAGAACAGTAATGGTCAAGACTCCAATTTCTTTCTAACACATTATTGATCAGGAATCTCTCCTGTTCTTAGTGATGTATGTTTGAAACATTTGCTGTTTTATGACGTCCTGGAGTTGGATTTAAACCCGGAGCATCTGGCTCAGAGACAGCAATGTACCACTGTATCAGAAAACCTCCTATGAATGGTACTTTGTGAATGACCACTGCAATAGGAAACAGCTTGACCATAAAAGCTCTGTGTATTGGATTTATCTTATAAAAGAAAAAAATTAAATAGCTAATGGTAATTTAAATAATTATCTTTGTTTTTATATGGCAAGCCTCTATTGAAGCTGTCTCGTTCAGCAAGTTTCCTGCAATGAAGTCGATACAAGTTAATTGCATCAGAAGTTCCCTCATGTCTTTGAAATGCTAGATTTATGCAAAACTTGTTCCTGAAGATAAATCATTTGATCCGCAAGGGTAAGTGTCAAAAGCAATCAACTTGTTATGAGGACCAGAAGTTTGAAATTTATCTGAATTCTAAAATTGATTAATAACATGGCTGCCTGTCTAACAGGAAAGAAATAATTTGGTGTGAAATCTCACATCCTATTTGATAAAAGATGCTTCTGATTTTCCCCTTTCACCAGTTCCCACTTTGTCTGTTTCTATCCATACTGAAGCACTGTGAGGGAGCTTTGTAGGGCAGAAGCACTCACATTACATTTGTCAAAAACTCAGTTAAAAGAATCTAGAAAAGGTCATTGAAGGGCAGCAATTACAAGACTTGGCTGCTAAAGTCAAGAACATAAGAAATAACAGAAGTAAGCCACGTGACCACTTGAAGCCTACTATGTCATTCAGTAAGAGCACAACTGATCTTCAAGGCAACTCTTATTTTCCTGCCCGATTCCCAGATCCCTTAATTTCCGTAGAATCCAAAACTCTATTAATTTCAGCCATGAATATATTCAACGACTGAACATCCATAGCCTCAGAAGCAGAAAAGTCCAAGGATTCACAACCTTATTCATCAGCTAAGAAACTTGTCAACCCTGTCCTCACTGGCCGTCTCCTTATCCTGAGGTGCGGCTACCTAATTCTACACTCTCCACCCAGGGAAAACACTTCAGCACATACCCTATCAAGTGCCCTAGAGTCTTATATGTTTCAAAAGGATGACAATTTAAACTTTTAAACTTCAAAATTTCTCAGAGGAGATGCCCATTCTGTTCAACGTCTTCTGAAAGGGCAATTCCCTTCATTCCAAAA
This sequence comes from Ginglymostoma cirratum, assembly GCA_024137785.1. Taxonomy (NCBI): domain Eukaryota; kingdom Metazoa; phylum Chordata; class Chondrichthyes; order Orectolobiformes; family Ginglymostomatidae; genus Ginglymostoma; species Ginglymostoma cirratum. Next base: position 51,368,221 of record JAHRHZ010000012.1, read on the forward strand.
ATCAAACTAGTGAACCTTCATTATGATCCTTCTGAAGCAAGTATATTATTCCTGGGGTTCAAAGGCCAGACTGGGTTTTAAACTGTGCTGCGAGACTATAGCCTCAATTCTATCAATTTTGCTGGTAGCTAGTGGGGGTCCTATGCTGATAAGGGAGTCTCATGCATATTTAATGCTTAAGAGATTGGATTGAACTGCAATTGTTGGAGGCAATTTCAAGAATTGTGTATTACATGACACTATATTGTAAGTTATTTGCTTAGTGTAATTCTTATTCTTGGATGTAAAGTTTAACTTTTCATAATTTATGTCTCCTACTTTTTTGAATTTTCAAGACTCCCTAAGCAGCCTACTTAACCTTGAGTAAAATATTGTGGTGAAAGGAGGGAATTGTAGATCCTGTTGCAGGAAAAAAAGGCCAATTTCAGATCTCAGGAGATGCCAATCCACTCTAAGAAATGGCTCATTGGTCTTGGGGTATGATTCTCAATTTGGGGCTTGTGCGATGCAGACATGCAAGATGAGTCCTGATTGCTTGCCTTTGGTGTTTTTTATTTTTGGACAGCATGGTGGCTCAGCGGGTAGCACTGATGCCTCACAGCAACAGGGATCCAGGTTCAATTCCAGCCTTGGGTAAAGTTTGCATATGTCCCTGTTATGCGTGGGTTTCCATTGCATGCTCCTGTCTCTTTCCACAGCCCAAAGATGTGCAGGTTAAGTGGACCAACCATGCTAAATTGCCCCATAGCGTCCAGGGATTTGCAGACTAGGTGGATTAGCCATTGGAAATTGGGGTTTATGGGGGTCCAGTGGTGGACTGTGTCTGGATGGGCATGTGTTTTGGAGAGTCAGCATGACTTAATGGGATGAATAGCTTGTTTCTGCACTGTAGGGATTCTACGAAATTGTATTTTGTCTTCAACGAGGAAAGCTGGGACTGAGACCAAATTACTGCACCTTATTCTAACCTAACATGTTCCTTTCCTCACCACTGACAGTCGTCATTTTGATAAACATACAGATTCGCCAGAAGAAAATGACAGATTGGTCAATGACCTTTACTACACGTGCAGTTATTTATTCAGAGCATCTTCCAGTGTGGGCGAAAGGTAATATTAAATCAGCACTACTTGATAAATTTTCCTTAAATTACACAACTGAATAACTCAAGAGTGGCTCCACTTCTAAAACCATGGGTTTAACATTTGAAGCATGTGCAATGATAATATCAGAGCCGCGTGATTAATTAGAGGAAGCTGGAATGCAACATAAGCTCTGACCAGGTGGTGAGTAGTTGGTGTGTATAGCTGAAATTGGCTACAGCAGCAGTACTTTTGGAGACTAAATGGAGTTAAATCTCAAACACACCTCAAAACACCAATAAACCCAGATGACAGTTCAGAGAACAAGCTTCTTTGCGTTGAACATGAATGCTGGCTCTAGAGATATTAGGAAATAATGGAAAAGGATTGGAGGCTAATGGAGATTTTGTTTGCTTCTTGCACAAAAAGTTTGACTTGACAACGATATATTTAAGGTATCTTTCTTTAAAATATTATTGAACCTCCTCAATATAAATTGCATACTTTATAAAATTGGTAAACTATAGCATGTATGTTTCTGACCATTACAAAAGTGAACATACAAGACAGCTTATTCAGCAAGTTAATAAAACATGAATATGGTAAACTGACATTAATCATAAGTATTCTCAGTGAAATCCCTTACCTTATCACACCTCATAAGTCCCAAGTATCTAAGGGACTTGCTCGTCTGCGAGATCTGCGTTGCTCCCTTATCTGTGATTTCTTTGCACCAGCCTACATCCACTGTTTCGATGGTTGTGCTGTACTGACCAATTGCTATCAGAGCTGCAACAAATGAAAAATTTGTCAATTTAATGTGAGTACGCAATCATTAAAATCACATTAATGCAGAGTGATAATTACCACTGGCTAGTATTTTAACATCTACTGATCTACTGTTCTTAACTTGACAACTGGTAAGCCTGGGTGGAGTTGACATACTCAATTTGACTTGTCTGTCTCCTCTCCACCTATCCTCTCCTCTATCCATCTTCTATCTGCCTCCCCCTCTCTCCCTATTTATTTCAGAACCCTCTTCCCCTCCCACATTTCTGATGAAGGGTCTAGGCCCGAAACGTCAAGCTTTCCTGCTCCTACGATGCTGCTTGGCCTGCTGTGTTCATCCAGCTCCACACCTTGTTATCTCTTATACTCAATGATTGCCCACTTTTGTTAAAAAGTATCCTTCAGCTCAATTTAAGATCATCAAAAATAAAGGAGCATGCAGCAAAGTGATTAGGAAGATTATTTTACACTGTAAGTGATGTATGTATCTCAATTATTCTAAATTTTTGTCTACCTTCTCAGATATAAATGATTGAGGAAAGAATGGACTAGGAAAAGCTTGAATTATCAGTAAAACGAGAAAAAAATGCAAAAACTCTGTTAGGCTGTAAAGTAACTGTAAATTAGCCAAGAATAGTTGTATGAAGGAAAGAAATAACTCCCATCTCTTCTAGCTCCTTACTACATTTTATTGGAATATTACTTGGAAAGAAATACTTTCTTATGTTCCTGGTATGAGAGTAAAGGTGCCAGCTATTTAAAGCATATAAAAATCTCATAAACAACAATGAGACAAATGGTCTGTTAAACTGAGTTTTTTTTATGAACTGCCACTTCCAAACTGAATGTCCTGCAGGGGCTTCAAATCGATTTAATTGAAAAGTTACTTTTTTCCTCTCAAAGTTGTCCTTTGCATACCTTCAGTAATGTACTGAAGTCTCAGTCTACATTTTCTGTTAGGTCTCTGGAGGGGCAACTATAGCCTACAAACTTCTAACATTACAGCAAATCTGAAACTAAAATTACGACCTAATTTGTTACTCCAAGATTGGCTTTAGAAGGAATTTTATTCTGTCATGCACAAATAGTATGTATTTCCAAAAATCAGATAAACAATGAAAATCAAATCTATTAAGTAATCTTTAGATCTCTTTGACATATATAGGCCATGTATGCTCACTAAATTTGCTAAAAATGGTGAGGAAAAGCTGGTGGAATCAAGGTATGTGAAAAGATAAACTACATTCAACAAACAAAGAAACCATTCATACGAAACACAACATGATATTCACTTTTTGAGTCAAACATCCTTCACATAATTTAGGATTATGCCTAATAAAAAGTGGGAATTTCCTGTTTAAGCACCAGTTGGTCAAAGAGAAGGTTGGCTGTGAAAGATTTGCAGTCAATAGAGAATTTGCTTTTGACTTTGTCTTATAAATAAAGTCCACAGTGATTCTTTTTGTGCTGACAGATCACTTCAAGACCCTGGACTGGACCAGCAAATTCATGTTATGATCTGGCTAGGAGCCATTAAATTCTTTTTAAAGTAGACAAACTGTGAGATCCCTTGTACTTCATTGAAGATTAAAGCCTCAAGGTTCCAAAAAAAGTACAAAAATATTAATGCAGTAATACAATCTACATTATATACAATTTACATTATAACATCCAGAATTAATATGAAGTAAATACAGATAACAGATAAACTGTGGTCGAACACCCCACAGAGGGTATCAAACAGTAAATGCAGCCGAGACCAATCCAATGGATTCTCAGCAACTCTGCCAGACGTCAGTAACACTGTGGATCATCACATCTCATCAACACTTTACAATGGAATCCAATTCTCCTTTGAAGATCTAGCTTCAGAACTTCCTCAAGAGCAGACCTGCCCTGATCTTTCCCTCTCCATTCCTGCGACTGGACAGCCCAGGAGTCTTGAAACTGCCCTCCACTACCAATACATGAGCAAAATTCCAGAACATCCACAAACAGTTGGCTGCACCAAGTTGATACTTGGTAATGGCCCATGGTATAATGTTTTTCAGATGCACAATGCAAATACTGCTTGTAGGTTTTCTTCAGTGTTCTCAGTTTCACTGAACTATCAACGGCTTGAAGGCTTCTTCTGAGCCCTAAGCCCAACACCAAGCTGTATGTAGTGACTTCCAGGACTTCTCGGAACCCTAACTGCATAGAGTTATGAAATTAACTCTGGGTCTTCTTCCTGAGCTGGAATTAGCCAGACTACATGATCTCAAACCAAATTCCCTCTATCACAGTCAGGAACAGCATTTTTGTTTACAAAACCTGCTTTAGACTCTCTTTGACCAGCTCTAAAACTGACTGTAACTTTTGAATTTCTGTTCGGTGACACTTCAACTCTTTCAAGCAACGTATGCTAAATTGTGAATGTTCCAATATTCACAAATTGCTGACTGACACCATACTAATGGAAGAAAGTCAGCAGATTTCATTGTAGTGGTATTGCTCAAATGATGTTTATCTGTTTCTGATGGAAAGATGACCTATGTGTGAGAAAGGAGGAGACAGTCTCCACGCGTACATCCGGTGTGTGTGTGCGTGAGAGAGAGAGATCTTCCACAGTGAGAGGCATCCTGAGCTCCACTTTGGGCTAACGAATACAAAAGACAATAACAAAGTCAACTTGGAATATTATTTTCTCAAAGAAGTTGAGGGATGATGTTCTCACACTGAATTCATATTTGCTGCTCTTTACCAGCTTGTCATGCATATACTTTACGTGTTTACTTGTGATGATTAATTCCAAGATTTCACACAGAATGGAAATGCAACTGCGGGGTCTTTTTTATTCTCTCTTACTAACATGTGTTAAATTGTCCTGCTTCCAATCAACTGAACACTCCAAATGTCGCAAGACTCCATCATAAGAGGTTTAGTACCTCAAATCTCCCAGGTAGTTTTTTTCAGTACGCTGAGTGAAATACCATATACCTCTGGAATTCATTTGGTCAAAAGTAACTTAATCTATCCATGACTTCCATTTGATAATTAACAAAGTATTTGATTATATTTGGCATACCTTAATGAAAAACACAGGCTATATCTTTCCTTACAAAGTACTGGGACAGAATATTGACTGTCAACTGCTGTTTTAGCTCCACTGGAAACTTTTGTAATTATCACCTCTTGTGGCTTTCTCTTTCAGTTAAGAGGAAGGGAGAAAGAGCTACAGAACTTAGTTTTCTTTTGCCCACCTGGCCTACTTTTTAACTCGCTTCTCCCAGTGAATTCAATTCTCCTTTTTCTCTGCAGGATTGGTAGAAGTTACCTTTCCTCCTATATCAGTTTATATTTGTCAGTCAATATATTTTGAGTAAGGAACAAGTGTGATTGTGGGAATAAAAGGCTCAAACAAACTAGGATGGAAGTAGAAGAGACTACTGGGGATTTGAAAGTAGGGATGAGAACTTGATAAAACTTGGAGGATCCAACACAGCTTTGAAGGAAGAAGGAATGATGATAGTGTGTGACCTGAAATAGGCTTCAAATTGTGAAATGAGTATTTTCTGAAGCATTAAATTTGTAAGGCAGGATTACACTTCGACTCAACATGGTCCAATTCAAATGAAAAAAAAATTGACTAATTACAATGATTCCTTGTAGGTGCAACAAAATATTCCTGGCTATTCTGTCCATCATATCTGGGTCAGCTCTTTAAAAGGTTTCTCCCATTTAATCCTACTCTCCTGCTGTCTTCTCATAGTACTGTAAATTTCTCTATTTCAAGTAGTTATCCAATTTCCTTTAGAAAGTTCCTATTGAATCTGCTTCCATCATCCTTTCAGGCAATGCATCACAAATAATAAAAACTTGTTATGACAGTAAACTCTTCACATTAATTTGACACAGAAAATTGCCTTTCACTGCTGGGTCAATTCACAACACTTGAGAAACAAAAACATTCCACCTTTGGTACTTGTGTTTCTTAAGAAGGTGTCTGTTTTCCTGTTAAATATATATTAGAGTCTATTATAATAAGGACTTGATAATAGGACAATTAGAAAATTATGATATAATTGGGAAGTGTGAACCCAGATTTATGAAAGGAAAGTATTCAACAAATCTGCTAATTTTTTAAAGTTGCAATCAGCAGGGTGAATGGAGTGTATTGGATTTTCAAAAAGCATTTGATAAGTTGACACACAAGACGTTATTACACAAAATTAGGAGTCATGGGTTTGGGGTAACTTAGTAGCATGGATTGAGGATTGATTTTTGGACAGAAAACAGAGAATACGAATAAACAGAACTTTTGGGATGGCACGCTCCAGGAAATTAACACTGAAGGGATCAGTGTTTGGTCCTCAGCTATTTAACAATATTTATGAATAACTAAGATGATAGTATAATCTATTTAGGTTCATAAGCAATCAAAACCTAAGTGGGAACATAAACTGTAAGAAGGATGAAAGATTCTGCAAAAGGATAAAGACTGATTAGGTTAGTGGGCAAGATGTGGCAGATGGAATATATGTGCAGTTAGATAAATTTTGACTTAATTGCCAAAGGATATATGAACTTGCTTTAGAGGAGATGCAACTGAGTGGACCAGACTCATTCCTTGACTGAGGAAATTGACCCATCAGGCGAAACTGAGTAGTCTGGGCTATGTTCCCTCAATTTTAGTTGAATGAAACATACAAGATTCAAGGGACTTAAAAGGATAGAAGCTGGGTTGATTTTTCCCCTCGCTAGGGAGTCTAGACCGAGGGGTCACAGTTTCAAAATAAGGGGTTAGTCATTTAAGACTGACATGAGAAGAAATTACTTCAAAGGATTGTGCATGTTTAGTTATTGAGTGTATTGAAAACAAAGACTGTCAGATTTATGGACACTAATGAATCAACAGATAGGGTAGGGCAAAAAAAACAGAGTTAAGGTAGAAGATCAGACCTGATAAAGATATATTTAGCTGACAAAAATTGTTACCCACTATTCTTAAGTTTCATTTAATTTTTGATGACTCATAGGAAAAATTGACTGGGAATGCTTGTAAAAGTATTCAGGATTGAGAAGCCAATGCTGCAATACTGAAAACATCACTACCTCTGCAAAAAAAGGAACCAACAATTCCATGCATGGATAACACTGTGGCTGGGGTGGGGGGATCTTTTGAGCTCTGCTCTCATTTGAGTCTTGTTCGCTTTATAGTTATGCCTTCTGCTTCTGTGCTAGCACTGATTTAAAATACATTTTTCAATTTTTAAATATCTAAATCAAAAGGAAATCTATTATGTGTGCCAATATTCTCTGGTTTAGACGAATGAGGGTAATCTCATTGAAACACATTGGAGCCTGCAGGGGCTTGATAGGATAGATGCCTAGATATTATTTCTGCTGGTCAGGGAAACAATAACACAGACTCAGGATAGGTCTGAGTTGAGAACGTGATGTTGAATCCCAAGATCAGCCACGATCATATGAATAGTGGAGCAGGCCTAACAGACCATATGGTCTACTCCTGCACCTATGTATGGTGTTCTTGTGTTATTATTCAAAACAAACCAACTAGAAATCCATACCAGGAGAGTTTCTTAGCCAAATATTGTACAATCTGTTCAACATCACGAAGGAACATGTGGTCAACATTCAGATGTGTATGAAATAAATTCACTTTTTCACCACCATATTTCATTTCATCACTGCCACTGTGTTGCATGATTATAAATAATTAATTCTGCATGTTAACGTTTCATTGTGCATTCGGCATCATAACATCAACAAAATTTGGGAGCAGGTTCACAAGGGAGATAATGAGTGCGGATAACATTGATTCATCCGAATGTAGATTAGATTTTTCTTTAAAAGAAAATAACATTTTGGGATACAACTTAACACTAATTTGGATGTGACGCATGCATGATGATTTTGTTCCTGCATTTCCCAAAGTTTTCTGCCATTGGCCAATTTCTCATTTCATTTACCAGGACTAATCCTAGAGATTGTTTACCATAATTAGACAATAACCACATCATTGTCAATTTATATGCATTACTGGTTGTGGCAATCAATTAAAGAGTCTGATTGTCTCCCCAGGCAATTGCGTGTAACTGGTCATAGGCTCTGTGAGAGACAGTAGGAACTGCAGATGCTGGACAATCTGAGATAACAAGGTGTAGAGCTGGATGTACCATACCTACGCTCAGTTCGCACTGAACAACTGCACCTCCCAGTCGCAAACCATTTCAACTCCCCCTCCCATTCCTCAGACGACATGTCCATCCTGGGCCTCCTGCAGTGCCACGATGATGCCACCCGAAGGTTGCAGGAACAGCACCTCATATTTTGCTTGGGAACCCTGCAGCCCAATGGTATCAATGTGGACTTCACAAGCTTCAAAATCTCCCCACCCCCTACTGCATCTCAAAACCAGCCCAGCTTGTCCCCGCCTCCCTAACCTGCCCTTCCTCCCACCTATCCCCTCCTCCAACCTCAAGCCCCACCCCCATCTCCTACCCACTAACCTCATCTCGCTCCCCCCTCCGCCGACCTGTCCATCCTCCCTGGACTGACGTATCCTCTCCCTAACTCCCCACCTACACTCACCTTTACTGGCTCCATCCCTGCCTCTTTGACCTGTCTGTCTCCTCTCCACCTATCTTCTCCTCTATCCATCTTCTATCCGCCTCCCCCCTCTCCCTATTTATTTCAGAACCCCCTTCCCCTCCCCCATTTCTGAAGAAGGGTCTAGGCCCAAAACGTCAGTTTTCATGCTCCTCTGATGTTGCTTGGCCTGCTGTGTTCATCCAGCTCTACACCTTGTTATCATAGGTTCTGTGGGTCCTGTGTGGCTGATGAACCCAATCCCAGAGCCACATCACCCAAGTGTTTCAAAGAACTGCAGATGCAGAAAGTTTGAAAAAAAAAGGCATAAATTGCTGTTGAAACTAAACAGGTTTGGCAGCATGGAAAAGGTAGACAGGAAGACAGCAGAGTTATTTTTTCAAGTCTGGTGACTCTTCATCAGTTCTTTCTTGCTGCCAGACCTGCAGAGTTTCTCCAGCAATTTGTTTTTGTTTCAGATCTCCAGCATTCACATTTCTTTGTTTTATTTTAGTGTTTAACTCACTGCCACATCTCTTCCAGGTAAGCCTACATTGAAGAAGTTCTGTTCCTCTCCCCACAGGATTTCCATTCTAACCTTTCTTCTTATTCACCATTATTACTTTTTGTTTTCTCTCCTAGTATTTGATAAAGACTCTGACAAAACTGGGTTCTACAATCACGTCTCATTCCTCAGTGACTTCTCCAGCTCAGGCTCACCACAGGAGGATTCCGACTGAAGTTTTATACTTCGTGTTTCAAATCCACCCAGGATCACAGGTATCTCCGTAATGTACAACCCTCCCAAAGACAGCTGTTCTCGTTGTACCCAGAGATCTAACTCATTGCTAGCCACTGCCATATGCACACTCTCAACCTCTCACAGTTGTGATGAAAGGTCACCAGACTTGAAACATCAACTGCCTTCTTCCCACAGATGCTGCCAGACCTGTTGAGTTTCTCTGGCGATTTATCTTCAGTTCATACCTTTATCATATTAAGTTCAAAGCACCCATCACTTATAGTAACAAGGTGTGGAGCTGGATGAACACAACAGGGCAGGCAGCATCAGAGGAGCCGGAATGCTGATGTTTTGGGTCTGGACACTTCTTCAGAAAATGAAGATGGGTCCAGACCCGAAACATCAGCTTTCCTGCTCCTCTGATGCTGCCTGGGCTGCTGTGTTCATCCAGCTCCACACCTTGTTATCTCAGGCTCCGGCATCGGCAGTTCCTACTATCCCATCACTTATAACATTGTTCTTAACAGGTTCTCCATTCGTTACCACTTCCTCTTTAAATCTTCATTTCTATATTCTGATACTTGTATGACTTCACTCTACTATACACGATTCTGAATGTTGTTAAGACTTCATTCTAGGATGTAGCCACAACTTGTGCCTTTGGCTTTCTTTGTCTGCTTTCCTACTTAAACTGCACCATCAGTGGTAGACTCCAGTGCCACAATCTAACCTTGTTATTTTCCTTCAAAATTCTTCTCCACCTTATTAGCTACAAGGAAATAACCACCTCCAATATCAGTCTGTCTTCAAGACTTGGAAAATTTCCAAAAAGTCATTGCCAGTCAAGGCGTGACATGGAGGAATGAAATTAAAACCATCGCTATCACCAGGGAAAAGGTATAAGAAAAGTATTGATCCTGAAGTCTGACAAGACCCTATGACGAGATGGCCTGTATTTTAGGGTCTTAAAAGCAGTGGTTGCATAGATTATAGATGCATTAGTCATAAGATTTCTAACTTCCTTAGATTTTGGATGGGTCCTGACTGATTAGAAGACAGTATATGTACCACCTTTATTTGTCAACCAAGGGAGGCAGAACATAGAAAATTATAGGCCAGATAGCCTAATCCCTATCAGAGACAATGTGTCAGGGTCTGGTATTAAGGAGGTTATAGCAAGATACATAGAAAAGCACAATGTGATCAGGCAGAGTCAGCATGGCTTTGTGAAAGGGAAATTGTGGTTATTAGAGTTGCTCGAGGAAATAACAGCAGAATAGATATGGGGTAACCAATGGTCTACTTGGATTTCCAAAAGGCGTTGATTAAGCACCACGCTAGATGTTGCTGCATGAGATAAGAGTACATGGTTTAGCTCGTAACAAATTAGCATTGACAAAAGGCTTGGTTAACTAACAGGAAGCATAGAATGGGGATGAATGACTTTTTTAGGTTGACAAGCTGTAATTAATGCAGCGCCATGGGGCTCAGTTCAAAAGTCACAACATTTGCAATCTATATCAACGATTTGTTTGAATGACCTGATAATAAGGCATCTGAATTTGCAGTTGATATAAGATAGGTACAAAATTAAGTTGTCAACAAAAGATGGAGAGAACATAAACACATATAGACAAGTTAAATAAGTGAGCAAAAATTTTGCAAATGGAGTATGGTGTGTTTAAGCGTGAACTTGTCCATTTTGGCAGAAAAATTAGGAAAGTACACTATTAAAATGGAGTAAAATTGCAAGACTTGGTGTCCAGAACGACCTTGGTATCTTGGTGCCATTGGTATCTAGGTACAGGAAATGATTAAGAAAGCAAATGGAAAGTGGTTGTTTATTGCAATAATCACTGAACATAAAAGCAGGGAAGTTTTATTGCAGCTTTACAGGTGAGACAATATCTGGAGTTCTGCATACTGTTTGATATCCTTATTTGAAAATAGATCTAACTGCTTGAGAAACAGTTCAGAGCAGGTTCATTCTACTTACACCTGAGGTGAAGGGCTTATTTTGTGAAGAAAGGTTGCATAGGTCAGGGTGTATCCATTGGGATGTAGAAGAATGTGAGGTGATTTTATTGAAATACAAAAGATGTTGAGTGAATTGAATAGGTTGGCCAGTTGAAGGATGTTTTATCTCTGAGGGAGACTAAAAGCAGGGGTCACAGTTTAAGAAAAATATGTTTCACTTTTAAGACAGTGTGGTTAGAATGTTGAGTAAAAACAAAGTTCTGGAGAAACTCAGCACATCTGGCATCATCTGTCTCCATTTCGAGGAATTAGATTTCCATTGCCATCCACTACAAAGCTACTGATTCCCATAGCTACTTTCACTGCAGCTGTTCCCACCCACGTCCTGTAAGGATTCCACCCGACTCCCAGTTCCTTCACCTATGTCGTATCTGTTTGGATGATGCTACCTTCTAAAACAGCACTGCTGACATGACTTGCTTCTTCCATGGTTTCCCACCCACAGTGGTTGAAGGGCTCTCAACCATATTTGACCTATCATCCGTGCATCCTCCTTTACCCCTTCCCATCACTCACAACAGTGTGATCAGGATGCCCTTGTTCTCACTTTCCCTCCACTAGCCTCCACATTCGAAGGATCATTCTCCGCCATTTCTGACAACTCCAGCAGAATGCCACCACTAAACACATCTTCCCTTCACTCCCCCATCTGTATTTTGCAGGGATCATTCCCTCCAGGACACTCTAGTCCATTGCTCGACTACCAAGACCATACCCCCTCTCCATGGCACCTTCCCATGTAACTGCAGAAGGTGCAACACCTGCCCTTGACATCCTCCTTGCTCACCATCCAGGGGCCTGAACAGTCCAGGAGAAGCAGCATTTCACCTGTACCTCCTCCAATCTTATGTATTGTATTCACTGCACCCAATGTGGCCTACTCTTACTGGGTGACATTGCAGAACACCTCCAGTTCGTGCACAAGCATGACCCTGACCTTCCCACAGCCAGTCATTTTAACACAGCATCCTGCTCGCATTTCCACTTGGTGTGCTGCAAGGGTCTAGTGAATCACAGTGAAAACCTGAGGAGCAACACCTCATCTTCAACCTAGGCACTCCACAATCTTCTGGGCTCAATATTGAATTCAACACCTTCCAATTGTGAACACATTCCTTCCCTTTCTTTTAGCTTTGCTTGTTACATTCTCTGTCCCACGTCCTCTCTCCCCTCCCCTCATTCCAGTGGAATTGTGCATTCTTCCCAGCCTGGCAGTTAGACACACTATTGTTCTGCCATTCTCATATTCCTCACTTAATCTGAACTATCAATGTCCTTTTTCCCCCAACTCCAACACACCCCCCACCTTACAACTGTAAAAGTGCTGCCTCCTTCACACTTCACTTCCGTTCTGATGAACAGTCATCTAGACACAAAACGTTCGCTTGCTTTCGCTCCATGGATGCTGCCTAACCCGCTGTGATCTCCAGCATTTTTTGTTTCCAGTATGACACTGAGAAAAGATGGGATGTTTGTTGATCATTAACAGAGCCCCAACAACTCTCCCATCTTGTCAGAAAATAATTTCTAGTTGGTTATTAAACAAATGGCAAGGATATTTTGCTTGACTAGATAGACAGCAGGCACCAGGACCTCTGCATAAACTGCGTAATGATTACCACATGACACTTAATCATTTCAGAATGATTAGAGTGAGTGATCTTCTCTAGAAGGTACTGGAAACTGAATGTTTACATTTATTCAAGGCTGAGTTGGATAGAATTTTGACAGGCAAAAGGATTCCAGTGTTATTAGTGGAGAGGGAGGGTGCACACAGAAAAATGAGCTAAGACCACAACCAGGTCAGCCTTGACCTTATTGTGTGGTGGGGCAGGCTTGAAGGACCAACTGGCCTATTTTCCTGGCAGCATAACTACTGTTTTCATTTTTTATGTTAAAATGTGGTAATCATTACATGGTTTATGCAGAGGTCCTGGTGCCTGCTGTCTATCGAGTCAAGCAAAATATCCTTGCCATTTGTCTAATGACCAACTAAAAATTATTTTCTGTCAAGATGGGAGAGTTGTTGGGGCTCTGTTAATGATCAACAAACAGCCCATCTCTTCTTAGAAGGAAATATTCGTCACTGCAGTTCTGATTCTTGCTAGCATCTCCAGGTAGCTTGCAATGTTCTAATGGATATAATGGTTTTTGCTGCACAGGCAATAAAAGACTTGTCTGTACACGCTGCTTTCGACCTTGTACATCAACAGTTCCCTGTAACAGACCTGGGATGCTATGGCTTTGATCTATCTAAACCTAAATTATTTCAACTTGCTTAAGTTGAGTGGACTCAACTATTACACATCTGGATCACACTGAAAAACTGTCAAGGAAATATATTTTACTGTAGTTAATTATATGTGGCACGCCTGTTACTTTGCTGACTGGCATTTTGAAAGATGAGCTGATTGCAACAGCATAGTTGAACCTCTTGCAGGTCATCTACTTTCTGGTACTGTACTTAATGGAATGACCAGATATATTAAACTCACTATCACATTTATCACCACCTCACTTACGGAAGAGGCAGGTAACCCTGACTGGGTGATGCCTATATTTATAAATGAAAAGATCCGCACTGAGAGATGTATATCCAATTTGTTCACTTAAAGACATAGCTCACAAACACCAACAATCAAGAACACCATTGTAACTAAAATTGAAAAGGACCATGTTACAAATAAAGCTTATTTAAGTATATCATAAATGAATATATATTTATAGGTATTTCTATGTCTTGAAATTAATTATAAGATTTATTTCCTTTTAAAACAAAAAAAATAAATTTTACAAATTCCAAAAACGTTCCACAAGTCATCAGATCATTTCTAATTTCCATTCAAATTTCAATATGTAGATGTTCATAATATTCCATATTTCATCACTTCAACTCACATTTCTTTGCCATTAAAGAAGCCTCATGGATCTTACAAAAATCTCTATACTTACTTAAACAAATCAGTAATAATTTACTTCAAATCAAAGCAGGCTAAAGAATGTTTATAAATTCCTATTTCTTGGGGAAACCTGCATTCGTTGATGTATCTTTGTGGCTTCAGTTGTTGCTGGTCTATAAACTAAAACAAAACTTCATAAGTGATCAGGTGGCAAAACACTTGTTACGTAATCATCAGGATCACTTTTAATACTTTTTCAATTTGTCCAATAGGGTCAGATCATTTATGGTTCCTGACAGAACATTGCACAGATACTGTGATTTTACCAGCTCAGCAGTTTCCACGCAATTTGTATTCAAAAGTTTAGATGCCCCAATTCAATTGATAAGGCATCAATTTTTAAATCACCAAATTGTACACATGTGGATTTCCCACTTCTCTTATACAGAATGTACGGTCTCTCCTTATAGGAAACGGAGTTCAAAAATCTTAAGTGCAGGTTTGGCAAGCATCCAGGCTGGAGTCTACCAAATATGCAAAGGAGTTTAATAAACAAAACCACACAGCCAATGGACATAGGGTACTGATAAGCACTGCATGGTGCTGCTGCAAGTCCTTAGCTGGTTTACAGCTCTACGATGATATCTTTCAGCATGTTGTTTTAAAAAGGTACAGAAATAAAGAGATAATCAGCTAACCCTTAGAAAATTAACTTACAGACAAAATTATTGGAAGCCTATTAGAGAAAAGTAATTCCATATCAAACCTGATTACGTTCATGATCAATAGTTGGATTTATATTAGTAATTATGTTTTAGTCATGTTCAAAATGAACATGGAGAGCTGTCACTTGGTGGGACTGAAGGAACAACCTTTGAGAAAACTGCTGCTTGGGTCTTGTGGTTCTTGATCTAAAATTCAAGCATGACTCAACCATTAAGGCAGCTTACACAGCAGTCGTTGTCCTCACTTGAATCATATCAGTATTTAGAATACATAAGAGGAAAGCAATCTGGGGACCATGCCACAGAGGGTAACAGTAAATATTAAAAGCAGGAGGCATTGCTGGGCATCCTCCAATTCGATGGTTATTGACTACTCGCTGCCATTTGCCTATGCCAATAATCCGTCGGCTTTCCATGCTAGGGTCCTCATTGTTGGAGTGGTTTTGGAGCAATAACATTGTTTCTTATTGACCTGTCATGACCGAACCTCAAAACAGCATCCCACCGAGACCCACCTCCTTACCCTCTCCCTGTAACCCTGCGTTTCAATGGCTAATCCATCTAACCTGCAATGCCTGGACACAATGGGTAATTTAGCATTGCCAATCCACCAAACCTGCACATCTTTGTACTGTGGGAGGAAACCAGAACACCCAGAAGAAATCCATGCAGACACAGAGGGAATGTGCAAACTCCTCACCATCAGTCGCTGAGATGGAATTGAAACTGGGTCCCTGGCATTGTGAGGCAGCATGCTCATTCTTTTTCAAGAAATGAAAAAAATCTGCTGTTTCTGAATAGCAGAGGTTCAGGGGCACAGTAAAATCTAAAAGGAATTAGGTAGGGTGTATGCCAGAGAATGAATGCAGGAGTCCTGAGCATACTAACCTCAATTGGGATCAGAACAATTTCCAAAGACTGTCCAATAAGCAGCATAAGAGAAATGTTTCTAAATGGGCTAAATACCATCACTGAAAATGCTAAATCTCTGCAAACAGGTAGCTCAGAAAATTGCAAACAGAATTACAAAAATGGCGAGAGGAGTTAATTTATTTAAAGACAAAAAGGAAAAGTAAGATTCTTAAACTTTAGGAAATTCCAGGAAATATATAACATGAACAGCAAAAGATAACAAATAGATACTAAGGACTCAGTTTTCATGTTAAAGATGGACGGCAGTAGTTAATAAATTTCACAGCTCAGCACGCCCGCCTTAGGAAAAAGCCCTGAGAAAGGCACAATTTTCATTCCAAGGGAATGGGTGTAGGCTAGAGGTCAGCTTCCCACCCCTGGAAATGGTTGAGAGGTGGTTACACAGGCTGGTTCTAAGGTCTGCCTCAGATCTCTGGGATGTTACCATAGTTGTTGTTTTAGATAGTGGGCTCTCTCACCTTCATCCCTTCCACTGCTCACCCACTTCCAATGTGCCATCTATGAATCTCACGCTAAACCATGACTCCAACCCACTCCCAATAGCTCCTCATATCCTCCATTCAAACCCATGCACTTCAACCATGAATGCATAATAAGGTTTGGCTGGAAGTCCAAACTATTGAATCTATTGAAAGAGGTGTGCACAAAGCATTGTTTTATTGACAGCATTATCCCTTTGATTTCATTTGTCAATTAGCTGGTGTTTATTTACACAAGATAAAGAAGTGTCAAGTGTTTGTGTATCTACTCGTGATACTTTAAAGGTCTTTATAAGGTTGCAGTAACAAAAGGATTTTAAAGAAGATTATGAAAGAATGGATTTTTGAAAAGCTTTTCAATACCTTCCATTATTATTGCAGAGTTCATTGGTTCTGTACAATGTGTACTCTGGGTAAATGGAATTTCAAGTCCTAGACTTGGCACTGAAGATATCAAGGGCCATTAGGTTAGTTGGAAAGACATGGATTGGCATGGAAGAGTTTGTGAAAGACATTTTGAAGCTCTCTTATGGAAGATTTCCTTATCCCCTCTAGGAAGAAGTGAAAAGCTAAAGTGAACAATGGCTCTTAGAGAATGAGGGTGCAGAAATAATAATGGGGAACCAGGAAATGGCAAAGGAGTTTATTAAATACTTTGCATCAGTCTTTACAGTAGCAGAGACTGATAGCATTCTGAAAATACAAAATAATCAAGGGGCAAAAGCTTGGGGGAAGGAAACAGGTACAATAACTATCACCAGAGACAAGGAACAAAGAAAACTAATGGGGCGAAAGGCAGATAGGTCCAGTGGAGCTGATGGGATACACACTCAGATGTTAAAGGTAGTAGCTGCAGAAATGGTTGATCCACTGGTAGTAATATTCTAGAATTCCTTACATTCTGGAAAAGTCCCAGATGATTGGAAAACTGCCAATATTAAACCTTTATTCAAAGCAGGATGATAACAAATAATAGGTGACGATCAGCCTGATGGCTTAACATCTATCATCAGGAATATGTGAGAGGTTCTAATAAAGGATACAATTGCAAACCATTTAGGAATACACAGTCTAATCGAGCAGAATCAGCACGGTTTCATGAAGAGGAAATAATGCCTGACAACTTTATTACATTTCTTTGAGGAGGTAGCATGCAGGATAGATAAAAAAAAAGCAGATTTGATTTCCAAGAAGTGTTCAATAAGATACCGCACATAAGCTACTTAATAAGATATTAGAGTAGTATATTAACATGAACAGAGAATTTGCTTACAGGTCGAATGTTGGAATAATGGAGGCATTTCTAGGATGGAAATCTGTAACTAATGGAACGCTACAGGGATCAGTGTGAGGCCCACAATTATTTACATTGAATACTAATGAATTTGATGTCAAATTTGTGGATGTTACAAAAACAGGTGGGAAGGCAAGCAGTGAGGATGACACTAACAGCTTACAGAAGGATATGGATGTTAAGTGAGAGGGCAAAAACTTCGCAGATAGAATTCAATGTGAGAAACTATGATGTTATACACTTGAGTTGGAAGAAATGAATAGCTGAATATTACTAAAATAGACAAAGACTGCAGAAAACTGCAGCACGAAGAGAGATTTGTGGGTCCACATGCACAAAACAGTAAAAGCCAGCATTCAAGTTCAAAGGGTAATAAGGAAAGCAAATGGAATATTAGCCTATATTTCAAAGGGAATGGAACATAAAATTTGGGAGGTCTTGCTAATATTATACAAGACATTAGTAAGACCGCATATGGAATACGGTAAACAGTTTTGTTCCCCTTATCTAAGGGAAGGTATACCAGCACTAGAGGCAGTTCAGATAATGTTCATCACCAGTCAACTTCAGTAAAATGAGAAGACATCTTATTGAAATATATAAACTTCTTAGGGGGCTTTACAGCGTAGATGTGTTTACCTTGTTTCCCCTTGTGGGAAAGTCTAAGACCAGAGGGCATAATCTTAAAGTAAGGCATCACCCATGAGGACGATCTTTTCTCTCTCAGAGAACAGTGAAAATGTGGAACTCTTTACTGCAGAGGACTATCAAGGGCTGGGTCAATAACTATATTCAAGGCTGAGACAGAAGGATTTTAAATCAATGAGGGAAGGCTATGTGGAAAAGGCAAAAACGTGGAGTTGAGGATTATCAGATCAGCCATCATCTTACTTTCAGCAGAGATTACTCAATGGGCAAAATGGCCTACTTCTTCTCCGGAGTCTTATGGTCTTAGGTGACTGCTATCTCCATAATGAAGCTGATCATATCGACACTGAGGTTTGATACCCATACCCTTTTCCCCAAACTGCTGAAAATTGGAGCAGAAGGAATAGAGGTGAGAATCCTGGAATGGGGCACAGTCTACTATTTGAAAAAAAAGTCTGCATAGTCCTGCTAACTCTGCAGTAATCCAATCTTAAGTGCTACTCAAAGAGAGTATGAAACAAAACTTACAACAGCTATTGAAAGAAACTCAAATGCTTCTTCACAGCAGTGTTGGAAACTGTGGGGGATCAGCAGAAACGTGGGCTACATGAAAATTTATAACAGTAATACCATGAATGAAGAGGACACTCAATAGTTTGCATATCTCTGCTTTGTTCCATCAACTCAAAGTTAATGGATCCTTTAAAAAAAATTCAGAGACTCAGATTTTTGTCAAAACTTAATCAGGTCTTCCTTGGGCTGTATCCTATGTGTTAAGTGTCATTGAAATCCATCCAGTAGTTATTCAGATATATTGTTTACAGATAACCTACTAGTAAACAAGAGGCAAAAAGCAAATCCTCCATCCATCTTCAGTAGCAGAGGTAATGAAAGAAAAATGTGATGCATTTACTTTGTGTCAGTATTTTAAAGAGAGAAAGTTCACTGTGAAAGCTAGATCAGGTGACTTTAAAGTCATGATTTGTGACTTTTAATGTACGTTATGCTTGCGGAAGGAGAATCTGATTTTACCAAGCAAACTAGAAGACACAAATATGTATTGTAAAATTAGTCCTCACTTCATGAATATTTTCAGTATTCTATAATGATTCGCACTGAATTCAGTCTTGAGAAGGAAAGTTTAACTGTTAACCATGGACCAGTTTGGAATAAACAAAGATCTGAGAATATATGTCAATACAGTGTGGAGCTGGAAGAACACAGCAGGTCAGGCTGCATCAGAGGAGCAGGAGAGTCAACGTATCAGGTCTACACCCTCCATCAGGACTAGGTCTAGGCCTGAAACATTGACTCTCCTGCTCCTCTGATGCTGCTTGACCTGCTGTGTTCCCCCAGCTCCATACTGTATTGACTCTGACTCCAGCATCTGCAGTTCTGGCTATCTCCTTTATGTGAGAATATATTTACAGGAATGGAATGCAATCCAGATGCTTGGAATACAACATGATTAATGAAATGTTATCTAAGACAGTTGGCTCTGCTATAATGTGTTGTGTTCCTGCATGGCATCACGTTATAGAAAACTGCACTAAAGAATTAAGGGGGCCTATGGGAAAAGCGGGGTTAAGGGCAGACAACCAAAACATATCGCTCAAAAATCACTCAAAAGCCTAACACAAAGGACAGCACAGTTTGAATAAATGTTTAATTCATACCTAATAATGAAATAAAAGGAAACTTAACACCTTACCTTGAAGAGAATGTCAAGATGACTTGATGGGGGAGGAGATTTTGAGGTTGTGAAAATCACAGAGTACTGTACCTCTCACAGAAAGCGCTTCACGACCAAGTCTGTGAAATGATCATGTGATGCCAGCGCAGAGACTCCTACATCGCTAACACTGCATGTATTCAGGACAAAGCCTGCAAAACGATCACGTGACGCTGGCACGCTAACTCTTTTGGCACTAACATTCTGCATGCTCAGGTCAAAGCCCACAAAATGATCATGTGATGTCAACGCATACTTCTCTGTGCAATGATGAAATCACGTTAATGCCAACACAACTTCGTGTTTTAGAAATAGCGTTTCCCTATTCATTAGTCGCGTTATAGCCGATTTGCGTTGCCGGAACACACGTTACGGCAGAACTGACTGTACTTGAGTGCATCAGATTTTCAACATAATGTTACGTTAAACCAAAAATATATAAGCCCATCAAAACTTCTAAAAAATCTATCACAAACTTCATTGATTATTTCTACAAAGACATTGTGTGACACATGGTCTTGTTTGCTGGTATAAGAATCTAACAATAACCATGAATCCATTGCTGATTGTCAGGAAAAACCCATCTGGTTCACTAATGTCCCTTTAGGGAAGGAAACTGCCATCCTTACCTGGTCTGGCTTACATGTGACTCCAGACCCCCAGCATTGTGGTTGACTCCTAATTGCCCTCTGGACAATTAGGGATGGGAAATAAATGCTGCCTAGCCAGCAACGCTCTCATCCCATGAATGAATAAAGAAAAAAAAATTACAGTTAGTGAATCTCAAAGGCATGTTTTAATGACCATGTTCAGCTTTGAGTGCTATGGTGTCAAGGAAATGCACAAGTGACTTACTTTCCTTCTCATTAACATTATTAAGTGTCACACTGGGACACTTATGAGAATCATGTACAAAAGGTAATTGGGCGTTACAAAAGGTCTGGAAGTAAGTCCCTATGGTGTAGAAATTATTGCAACTTTCAGACTCGCTGACCAACAAATGCTGGCCAGTCACATCCATGAGGGTGTAATGAAAATGCTCACGGCTTAAATATCAAATCAGCTGCGGAAGTCAGTACCACTATGTTGATCATATTTATTCAGTTATCACATACTTAGTTGCAGAAATTAAGAGTGGATATACTTCACTATCATTTAATGTAGACTTTGGAATGAAAACGCATACAAATCTGGACACGCTATACCTTATGATTTGTATAATATTTCTAAGTAAACAGACCTCTGACTGATAATCTATTTGGCTTCATCAAGGATGGTGTACTAACACTGTGCACGGTGCAGAATTATGGAATGCTTTGAAATTACTTTTTAAATTCATTTATGTAGGCATCACTGCCTAAGCCAGCATTTATTGCTCATCCCCGATTGCCTTTGACAAGATAATAATGAGCTGCCTTTCTGAACTACTACAGTCCTTGGACTACCCACAGTTCTATTATGGAGGGAATTCCAGGATGGTGGTGTCCTCATGCATCTGTTGCTTCTGTCCTATTAGGTGGTAGAGGTCACAGATTTGAAAAGTTCTGTTGGAGGATCTTTGCAGCTTTGCTGTGGTGCATCTTGTAAATAGTATACACTACGCCACTGTGGTGATGAAAACAGTGAATCTGGAAAGTACTGTATACGATAGCAGTCAAGTGGCTGCTTTGTTAGAATCATATTGAGTTTCTTGAGGATTATTGGAGCTACACTCATCCAGGTAATTGGGAAGTATTCCATCACACATCTGACTTGTGCCTTGTAGATGGTGGACAGGGAATTCTGGCTGAAAGTGAATGCAAATATATCTGCCTCGTCTTTTCAATGGATGTGCTGGGCTTCTTCATCTTTGAGGATGCAGATATTTGTGCAGTCTCCTCCTGTTAGTTGTTTGATCACCCACAACTGTATATAGCAGCACTATAGAGTTTTGAACTGATTCACTGGTTTTGTGATTGCTTAGCTCTGACTATCACTTGCCTGCTTTTGCTGTTTGGCATGCACATAGTCCTGTGTTGTAGCTTCATCAGGCTGCCACTCCAGTTTTAAGTTTTCTTGGTGCTGCTCCTGGTACACCCTCCTGTATTATTCATTGAATCTGGCTATTACAGTAACAGCAGAGCTGGGGATAAACCAGCAATGAGATTATAGACGAGAGGTTTTCAACTGGTTTACTGTGGCACAAGATAAGTAATGTGCCACAAAATTCTCAGGAGCAGCAGCACTTTGTGTAGTGGCTTCCGATAACTATGCGTGCCCAGATACTCATCAACTGCACGTGCACAGGACCAAACATTTGTAACGAGAAGAAACTGCGAATGCTCAATTAAAGCACAGAATTGTTTGACACATTGAAGAGTGCCTTGATATTGAAAAGATTGGGAATCACTGTTACAGATTGTAGTTAAATATATTTCTGCGGCTGCTGATGGCTCACAACACTTCATGGATGACTAGATAGGAGTTGCTAGATCTGTTCGATGTGTGTCCCACTTAGTATGGTGAAGGTGCAAAACAACAGAATAGAGGATATTCTTAATGTGAAGACATCTCCACAACAACTGTCTAGTATTCACTCCTACCAAGATTATCATGGACAGATGTTATTTGCAACAGATACACTGCTGAGGGTGATGTCCCTCTTGTTTGTTCCCCAACTGCTGCTGCAGAATAGGTCAGGCAACTATATCCTTTTAGGGAAAAAAAAAATACAGGCATGGACTATTTTCTGAACGGTGAGAAAATTCATAAAGCCGAAGTACAAAGGGATCTGGGAGTGCTAGTACAGGATTCTCTAAAGGTTAACTTGCAGGTTGAGTCTGTGATTAAGAAAGTGAATGGAATGTTGTCATTTATCTCAAGAGGGTTGGAATATAAAAGCAGCGATGTGCTTCTGAGACTTTATAAAGCTCTAGTTAGGCCCCATTTAGAATACTGTGTCCAATTTTGGGCCCCACACCTCAGGAAGGACATACTGGCACTGGAACGTGTCCAGCGGAGATTCACATGGATGATCCCTGGAATGGTAGGCCTAACATACGATGAACGGCTGAGGATCCCGGGATTGTATTCATTAGAGTTTTCAAGGTTGAGGGGAGATCTAATAGAAACTTACAAGATAATGCATGGTTTAGAAAGGGTGGACGCTGGGAAGTTGTTTCCGTTAGGTGGGGATACTAGGACCCGTGGGCACAGCCTTAGAATTAGAGGGGGTCGATTTAGAACGGAAATGAGGAGACATTTCTTCAGCCAGAGAGTGGTGGGCCTGTGGAATTCATTGCCACGGAGCGAAGTGGAGGCTGGGACGTTGAATGTCTTCAAGGCAGAGATTGATAAATTCTTGATCTCGCAAGGAATCAAGGGCTACGGGGAGAGTGCGGGTAAGTGGAGTTGAAATGCCCATCAGCCATGATTAAATGGCGGAGTGGACTCGATGGGCCGAATGGCCTTACTTCCACTCCTATGTCTTATGGTCTTATGGTTTAGGCTAAGTCAGCCAGACACTTTTAATTTTTGAAGTCTCCCACTCCCAATTGCTTGTGGTGGGCTTGCATAGACGTTGGGAGGGGGGAGGGTTGCATGTGATGGGCAACACATACCATGGGATGCTGGTATTTGGAACAAAGTCATTCTCAGACTTATATCTTACAGACCATGTGAGGCTGCTGTTTGACTGGTCTGTGGGACAGCTCTTCCAATTTTGGTACAAGCTCCAGATGTTAGTAAGGAGGACTTTGCATGCTTGACAGGGCTGAGTTTATCACTGCCATTTCTGGTTCCAATGCTGGGTGGTCTATGAGTTTTCTTCCTTGCTATAGATGCTATAGTGAACTTCACAAGTGTCATTTCACCCCTTTCCACAACCAGTGAGGGAGGAATATCAGTCACCCCACCCCCCCAACCTCCGGATTCAACGCATCATCCTCCGCCACTTCCACCACCTGCAATCTGACCCCACGACCAAAGACATTTTTCCCTCCCCACCCTTATCTGCATTCCAGAGGGACCACTCTCTCCGTGACTCCCTTGTCCGCTCCACACTCCCCACTAGCCCCACCACCTCTGGCATTTTTCCCTGCAACTGCAGGAATTACATCTACTCCTACATCTCCCCCCCTCACCCCCATCTCAGGCCCCAATAAAACCTTTCACATTAGACAGATGTTCACCTGCACATCCGCGGATGTGGTATACTGTATCCGCTGTTCCCGATGTGGCCTCCTCTACATTGGGGAAACCAAGCGGAGGCTTGGAGACCGCTTTGTGGATCATCTACACTCGGATCGCAGCAAATGACTGCACCTGCCAGTCGGGAAACACTTCAACTCCCCCTCCCACTCCTTGGACGACATGTCCATCCTAGGCCTCCTGCAGTGCCACAATGATGCCACCCGAAGGTTGCAGGAACAGCACCTCATATTTCGCTTGGGAACCCTGCAGCCCAATGGTATCAATGTGGACTTCACAAGCTTCAAAATGTCCCCACCCCCGACCTCATCCCAAAACCAGCCCAGCCCGTCCCCACCCCGACCTCATCCCAAAACCAGCCTAGCTCATCCCCACCTCCTTGACCTATCTGTCTTTTCTCCCACCTATCCGCTCCTCTCACCTCAACCGCCACCCCCACCTCCTACCTACCAGCCTCATCCCCGCCTCCTTGGCCTGTCCCGTCTTCCCTTGACTGACCAACCCTCATCCTAACTCCCCACCTACATTCACCTTTACTGGCTCCATCTCCGCCTCTTTGACCTGTCCATCTCCTCTCCACCTATCTGCTCCTTTATCCACTTTCCATCCACCTCCCCCTCTCTCTCTATTTATTTTAAAATTCCCTTCCCCTCCCCCATCTCTGAAGAAGGGTCCAGACCCAAAACGTCAGCTTTCCTCGTCCTCTGATGCTGCTTGGCCTGCTGTGTTCACCCAGCTCTACACCTTGTGTACACCTATGCACCTATGCCTGCTTCCTCCATGTGTAAATCGTCTTTCTAGTCTATAATCAGCCCTACTGCTTCTTTTACCACTCTTTTACAATTTATATGCTAATAGAAGACTTTCAGACACCCCTTTATGTTGGCTGCCAGTCTTCTCTCAGAATTCCTCTGTGCTTCTGTAATATACTTTATCACTAACCCTCTGAACTTTGTGTATTCGTCTTGGTTCTCAGCTGTATTTATGACCTGATATCAGTCAGAACCATACTTTCTCTTTACCTGTACCCTCACCTGTTAGCTTACTATTCACAGTGCTCTTCCTTTCTATCTCTCTAAGTTTTTGTGAACCCTGGTATTCTTGTTTAACATTCTGTCTTGATTCCAACATCCTTGACAGATTAGTTAAAGTCCTCTGAACACTAGCAAAATGTCCCACAGGAAATTCAGTCCCAGTTTTGTTCAAGCGCAACCTGGCTGGATATGATGCCACCTTCCTTAGAGCCAGTTCCCAGTGTCTCAGAAATCTAAAGTCCGCACCAATGCACCATCTTTGCAGCCGTGCAATCATCTGCCTTATTCTTTTACTTCTGCACTCAGCTGCATGTGGCGTGGAGAGTAATCCAGAGATTACTACGTGAGGTCTGGCTTGCTAGTTTTCTACCTAGCTCCCTCAGTTCTGATCGCAGAATTGCATTCCCCCTTGTTACCAAAGTCATTGGTACTAACATGGGACGCAATCTCTGGTTGTTCACCCTCCTCTAAAAGAATATTCTGCAGTTAGTCTGTGACATCCACGACACTGGCACCAGGGAAGTTGTATACCATCCCGGAGTCACGTATTGGGCCACAGAAACATCTGTCTGTTCCCCTAATGAATGAATCTCATATCACTATTTCTCTTCCTTTCTTCTCCCTCCCCTCCTGCAACTGCACCATTTATGGTGCCTCAAACATGGCTTTGATTGCATTCCTTCGAGGAACCACTGCCCTCAACAGCTTCCAAATTGGAAAACTGATTTGTAAGTGGGACCCTAGGGGAATCCTGCATGACAGAGAAACATAGAAATGTAAAATATAGGAGCAGCTATTTGGCCCTTTGAGCTTGCTTGGCCATTCAATATGATCATAGGTGATCATCCAACTCAGCATTCTGTCAGTGCTTTCTTCCCATACCCTTTGATCCCTTTAGCCCGAAGAACTATATTTATCTCCTTCTTGAAAATATTCAACGTTTTTTGCCTCAAATACTTTCTGTGGCAGAGAATTCCACAGGCTCACCACTTGCTGGGTGAAGAAATTTGCTACCTGCCTGTTTCTCTTTGACTACCTGGTGGTCACCCATTCCCAATCTACCTCCAGGCCCTTAAGTTGCAGCTTGACCACCTCGCTTAATGTGCTATCTATTGTAACACACAATCTTGTGGAGGTACCACCATGAATCCACCTACTGTTGGAGCTCCAAAACCCAGAACTCAAGCTTCTGGGGCTGGTAGCACTTCTTGCACATGTGGTTATCTCGGACCCAGTCAGAAGTCACATGACACCAAGTTCTAGTCCAGCTGGTTTACTCGAAATCACAAGTTTTCTGAGCACTGCTCCTTTGTCAGGTGAAGTCAGGACTTCAGGAGCAGCACTGCAAAAGTTTGTGATTTCAAATAAGCCTGTTGGATTATCACCTGGTGTCATGTGACTTCTGACTTTTTCCACTCCAGTTCAACACCGGCACCTACACATCTAGGACCCTGGTAGGGTCCATGCTTCCCACATATTACAGCTGACACATTCCACTCAATCGAGCTGAGCTGCCATATGTTGACTTTACTTCCCTTACACTAATTTTATTCTGCCGTAGATTACTTATATGACTTTATTATATCAGCCTTGACTTTCCCTTATTTGTTTTTTGCCACTTAAAGCCTAATATAGCTACTTTTCTAAAAACATGCTGTTCTAATTTACAGCAATGTAAAGTCAGTGCCTAATAGCAATTTCTTAACAAATGAACCTACTGAGAAACATAAGAAGCAGCGCACCTCCTCCTCATCACTCTCCAAACTCCCCACCCTGCACACTTAATTTCATGCCGTAAACCTGACTTGAAGCACTTCTTTCCTACTCTTCATCAAGCTTCTCCTTTGAACCAAATTCCCAGATATATTCACTCGATCTCTGCCTCACTCAGGCAAAGTCTCCTTCACACTGACTCTGCACCCTTACTCAATTGGCTATCCACTGACAATAAAAGGTTTGCTGAATCCCAGTTCATTGAAATCGCGAAATTCCCTTATAAATGCCTTAGTTATCTTTTCTAAAGGATGTTGCTCGACAATATTGAGTTCTTTGCGCACATAAGCTCCTCTTTTCTGATGCTTTGAACTGTGTCCAAGATCTGCACTTCTTCCGGAAGTGTCATAGAGTCTGACAGCATGGAGACAGGCCCTTCAGCCCCAACTGGTCCAGGCTGATCAAAATGTCCATCAACGCTATTTCCCTGCACTTGGCCCATATCCTTCTAAACCTTTCCTATTCATGTATTCGTCCAAATGCCTTTTAAATGTTGTTAATGTACCTGCCTCAACCACTTTCACTGGCAGCTCATTCCATGTGTACTACCCTTTGTGGGAAAAAAAGTTGACCCTCAGGTTCTCATGTACTTTTTCCCCACTTAGCTTAAATTGACACCCTCTACTCCTCGATTCCCCAACCCTGGGGAAAAAACTGAGTGCATTCACTCAGCCATGCCTCTCATGATCTTATACACTTCTATAAAATCCCCCCTCAGTCTCCTATGCTCTGTAGAAAAAAGCCCTACTTTGTTCAACCTCTCCCTGTAACGCAGTCCCTTGAGTCCTGGCAACATCTTTGTAAATTTCCTGTGCACTCTTTCCAGTTTAATAACATCCTTCCTATAACAAGGTGACTGAAACTGAACACAATAGGCCAAATGTGGCCTTACCAACATCCTGTACAACTGCAACATAACTTTCCAATTTCTATACTGATGGATGAAGGCCAGTGTGCCAAAAGCCTTCTTCATTGCCCTGTCTACCTGTGACTCTGCTTTCAGAGAACCGTGCACCTGAACTCCAAGGTCCTTCAGTTTCACTACACTCCTTAAAGGCCCTATCATTCACCACGTAACTCCTCCCTTGATTTGACGTTTCAAAATACAACACCTCACACTTATCACACTTATTAAACTCCATTTGCCATTTCTCAGCCCACTTCCCCAGCAGATCCTGCTTCAATTTCTGATAAAAGAGATATAACAAGGTGTAGAGCTGGATGAACACAGCAGGCCAAGCAGCATCAGAGAGCAGGAAGGCTAACGTTTCGGGCCTTGACCCTTCTTCAGAAACAAAAAAATTCTGATAACTTTCCTCACTATCTACAATACTGCCTATTTTAAACAGAATTACAATAACAAATCAGTCTGTTATCAATTCCGATTTAAAAGTTTCATCCTCATAGTTTTCTGCGATTCTGCGGAAGTCTGAAATGAAATTGTTTATGGAATCTCCTGGAAGCAGAATTCTTCTGTTAAATCTTACTCATTCAAGAATTGTATTTGCTTTTAAACTGAGGAGTCAAATGATTTTAGGAAAACTTTACAGGTCTAACTCTACTGTAATTTTGACTGTTCATAACATCACTTACAATCAGACCCACTGAATATATAAGTGTACCAGCTTGCATAGCTACAGTCTTAGTGTTTAAGTCAGAGATAACGCTGTATCTTAAGAACTGTCATCTTCATGAAGTCCAGTCTTATGTTCTGCATGGTCCTTCTCTGATCTTGAATTTGTTAGGAAGTATATCTTTTTTTGGTTTCTTTTTAACATGCTGACTCACTTTATTACTACAAACGTATTTTAAATCTGTATCAACTCACTGTTGCTTTTATTATTTCCTGCTTTTTAAACTAGTATTCTCACATTTAGCAATGTTTCCAATCTGATATCAGTGACTTCACACCATGTCCTCGATATTTATGGAGTTGCTGAGATTCCAGGGATCTTCAACAATTGCATACATGTCTCAGGTATTAATATCTACCACTGATTTCTGACAGATCCTAATGGGACGGGTTCGAACAAGTCCTCATTTTCACTGCATTGGGGGCCTCAACCTGAAGTGCATGAGTCATCAACTTTTACAGTTGGCTCTTGAAGGGCAGATAAGGTCAAGCAAACTGTAAAGTTATTTAAATGAATCTTTCAAAATTAAAATGAAAAGGAACCTTCCCTGTGACTGAGAGTTTGAAAAGAAATGAGCTTGCAATTTCATTAGCTGTTTTTCACATAACCATAAGTGCTATTATTACTGCTTCCGTGCTTTATTTAGTTTGTCAATAAGTTCACAGCTAGATTGACAGGTTGAAGTGGTTATTAAAGAACTAACTGCCTTTTATGTAGGGTTATGACTACAATATTTTTCCTTTATTCTTTCATGGGCTGTGGATGTTGCCAGCAAGGTCATCATTCCTTGCCCATTTCTGATTGTCTTTGGCTTTTTAGGGAATTATAAGGAATTTCTGAGGGCAATTAAGAGTTAACCATAATGATGTGGGTCTGAACTCTCATTATGCCAGACTAGGTAAGGATGACAGATTTGTTTCCCTCAAGGACATTAGTGAACAAAATCTTTATGGTTTTTATGGAAGTTGAGGTCTGCGTATGGTACAAAGAGGTTGTGTTGGCTTAGGAGGCACAAGGGCAAAGGCTGGTGGGTGGAGGTTAATGAGTTGACATTATATTGACATGGGGGTTACTTGGGGGTGGCTGGGAAGTATGAGGAGAAACATATGGCACAGGGAGGGAGTGGCAAATGAGAGGGGCGTGAGGCCTAGATATCTGAAAATTTTTAAAAAAAGGTCCTGGAGAAATATGGTAGGGAGCTTAACTGGTCCACCTCAGCAGCTTCCAATCTGCATCCAGGGATGGTGGGTCCAACTCCATCCTGCATCCTACAAGCCCTGAATTGGCTATGGAGCAAAAATTGAAGCCTGTGTTTCCCACATTATTCAATAGAGACATTCATCACCACCCCAACATCATCATGTTCTCTACACATGCGGACAGCATTAAACTTCACTCACCATAAAAGAGTGATTTCCCTGTTCAATTCCCCACTTTTCCCTGGAAAACATGAGGTTTCCTCTGACCTTTACGAGCTACCTGAGGTTTAAGAACGTGTTGATTAGGATAAAAGAAACGGACCTATATTCCATAATTCTATTGTGTAGATATTTGTAGCCTTTGAATCATCAGCTGATTAACTCATGGTATTCAAATTTAGAATTGTTAACAGCTCAGTTTTACAATGTCACCATTTATGTTGCGAGTCCAGCCGACTGGAAGTGGGTTTAGACAGCTATATGATTAACAGTCCAAGAAATTAGATTTTCATTTCATCAGTCTGATCTGGATCGAGACTCTGGTCCTGAAGGTCAGCATGTTAGCCTGTTTTTCTGCCCAGTTCCATCAGACATCTTAAGCTTTTCTTAAAAACAATCAGAACATTAACACCATGTTACTTCTGAGATATCCAGTTTGCAACACAGAATTGCATGCAACATTTCAATTACAAGAAATGTCCAGAAGCTGTTTGCAGAGTGCCCAAGGCTTAAGGCTCCTATTGTCCTAATTTCTCTTTCTTCCCTTTAACTCAGCTATTTCTGCTCTGCACGATTTAGTACCACACCACACTGTGTTTTTAAACATTGAATCAGGAAGGGAGCTGTCAGTTACAGTGGAATTTGCTAATATAAGGCATGACATAATTGTTGAACTTTCATTGTCTTCTGTTAGGGAGGATGTGTTGGTAGACCATTAAAGGAAGGAATAGAAGGAATTTCAAAACCCTTAATGATAAATTAAGAGTTAGTCCCCAACATGCATTTCCATATTTCCCAGCTGTGACTTTTTTTGTGGGGGTATTGCTGCATTTATTGCCCTATTGCCCTTGAGAAAGTGATAGTCAGCTGCCTTTTTGAACCATTGTAATTGATGTGCTATGTAGTATTTTTGGAGATAGGTACAGGAATTTCACCAAGAGGCAGTGAAATAATCGTGATATACATCTAAGTAAGGAAGATGTGTATGGTTTGGAGGGAAACTGCAATTCATGATGGTGCCACATAACCGATGCCCTTGTCCTTCTGAGTAGTAGAGGTAGTGTGCTTGCAAGGTGCTGTCAAAGCAGCTTTGATGATTATTGCAGTGCAATTTGTACATGGAACACACTGCTGATACTGCTCATTGGCAGTGTAGGGAATTAATGTTTAAGATGGCAGATGGGTAGGGAAAATGTAGATTGCTTTGTCCTGATGGCGTTCAAGTTTTTAAGCGTTGTTGGAGTTTCACTTATCCAGTCAAGCAGAATATTTCATTTTAATCCGGGATTGTGCCTCACAGATACTTTAGGAAGTCAGAAGGCAAGTTATTTGCTGCAGGATTCACAATGTCTGACCTGCTGTACCCACAGTTTTTTCACTACCTGGTCGATGCCAATTACCCATTCAGTTTCTTTCCTTTCATCAGACTATGTAGAGGTTACATACAACTGAGTGGCTTGCTGGGCATAATGGATACTTTTTGATCGTCATGTACCTTTCCATGCATAACTTTTAGGATAAAGACAGAAACCTTGGAGGCAACTGAGAATGAATGGCAATCATGGGTCAAAATTTCATGCATTAAGGGTGGATCCAAAGCAGCCTGAGAATAAGATGGAACCAGATATTAGAATCCAGGAACAAGCAGGGAAAAATCTGCAGTTCTTATTTCCATATTTTATTTCCTCCACAGCCTTGCCCCTTCTGTTTGGTTTTTGTTCTTGTTCTGTTCGCCAATGTTACAATTCTCCTGACATTCTCCAGTCCTCAGAGTCCAGTTTGGTATTTATCTTCCTCCTTCTTTCACCCTACCTGTGTAGGACACAGATCCTTTCATTCTCACTCTAAATCCTGCTTCTTCACTCCCTCACTCCCTCCCTCCCTCCCTTGAGAAACCACCTCCCCCACACTCCCCTTCAATGAACAGAATAAATTATGAGGGAACGGACTCTTAGAAGTAAGTAGGTCCTGCTCTGTGGATGAAAACTTCAATCTACTGTGACAGTATCTCCTGTGACATATTGGTTCAGGATGCATGCTGACAGTAGAGTTTATTTTATAAGAAAACCAAATTGGAATTCAGTGACCATGCACTGGCACTCACAGATAAGATTAAATCTATGATGAACCAAATGCAACCTTTGACCAAAGTAAAATTTGTCATAAACTACAGATATGATCATGGAACCAAAATCACCATAATCATGTTTCTCTGAAGTAACGTACCTGCCCCATTTCAACAAGATCATGCATAACAGGGAGACATCAGGAATTTGTTCAATCTGTATTAATATGCAATCCATGGTCAAAAGTTATATTTGGGGATGCCATTTAGGCAAGGGGGTTCTGTTATAAGCTTCTCTCAAGACCTTCATACCCATTGGTTTGAGATTTTCATTCGATTATTGAAAAGAAATCCATGTAGGTGTTTGGGCGTTGAAAGTTTTAACTTACACTGAAATGTGTATAAGTCTATGGTTGTAGTTACCCCAGTGTCAAAACCATTTGTAGCATAGAAATTTGAAGTGAACCTGATTACCTCTGTAATACCCTAAGTGGTTGTTGCAGCTGACCATCAATGAGCATGTGAGAACATGAACAAAATTAAGAATGATACCCTGTTGTGGAACAGCACAAAGACTATGAAGGACAGGCCAAGCTATATATAACCTGTTACCTTTCAAATCCCTTGAAGGCACTTTAAACCATTCTCTTGAAAGGCTGTTAGGTTTTATGAATTAAATTAGAAAGAATTTCTGCCAGGATTTAACGAGGTAGCATGAACACGGCCTCACAAACACAAATGATTAGACCCGATGACAGTGCAGGCCCACTGCTGGGCCTTTAGTCTTTTATTTTTTTAAAAGAAAACTTTTCACTGAAAATGTATTCTCTTCAGGACTTGATAAGAAATCAATCCTAGTGAATGATCAAAGTTCCAGCAGAGAGCCAGGATCTTTTTGTCTGCAAATTCATTTATTTAACTACAGACTCCCTATCAAGCTTTGTCACGGTTCCCCATCTTCAAATGCTATCACTACAAAGAGAAAAAAGCAGGCTGATTTCAGCTAAGATACAGCATGTGTAAGTAAATTAATAGCAAAGAAAGGTACCTGTAGAGTGCACTGGCACTTGGTGAGTGGAATTTTAACAAAGAACCTAATAGAATGACAAAAAGATTCCTTTCAATAAAAGCTGTTGGAAAAATTGACACAAAATATTCTCAAGCTGCTTACAGATGGAAATGAAACAAGTGTAAATTGCTTTAGGTGGAATTTATTGCTTGTCAGATAGTAACAGCTCAGAAAATCATTTGCTATTCAGAGTCACTAGTTCTGACTACATGAAAATCTTGCTTCAGCATGTGGATTTAGTTTCTTCCCCGTCCAAATCTGAGTTACTGAAACATAAGTATAGACTCAGTGATATTCAGTTTTCTTTTGTTGCTGTCCAAATCAAATTTCCATGCATGCAAAACAATAAATTATAGTAATTAGTATAACTAATGCAGACACTTTTACTGCTCAGTGCCTCAGACGGTGTCATATTGCTGCAATACTATTACTGCAGTGGATTACTGTTGTGCTTTTTTGTGTGAGTTAAGGCTGAAAACGGGATATAATCTGCATCAGGTAATTGCTATTATAAAACTACTACTAATTACAGTCCATCAAGAGATAATAAGCTTCCAGTTCCAGAAACTGCGTGATGCTTATATTGAACCTTTAATCTCCCTGGTCGCAGCTAGAATATGAATTAATGGAATGGTGTATTGTGTTTTATTTCTGTGCAAGGTCTTAGAATTTCCTAATTCTTGTAGTGATTTATAAGGTGACCATACTGCTGGCAATACAAATAGGCTAACTGCTCATTCTCATGCTACTGGAGGTTTGGGTGGCATCAGTGCAGCAAAACAAGCACCAAATATAACATCAACTTCAGAACTTACATACTGAGCAAGTAATTATCTCTGGTCACAGGGTGCAATCTAAATGCACATTTCCATGCAGTATAAGCCTGAAATGAATATTACAACCTACGCAGTTAAATAGCATAATGCTCAGTACTTCGGTGAATATTGCATACAAATTCATAAGCCAGTAAGGAGCTTTTAGGCTCATGGTGTAGGTGTACTTAAGTTATAACTGCAGAGATTTAAATCCACAATGGGCGGATTATATTACATCATCCAACCAAACAAAATGCTTCTGCTTTTTATGCCATTTTGACCTGGGTGGTTAACACAGAATCAATTTACTAGAAAAGATGAGCACTTAACAAAGTTATGGCCTCACAGAAAAGATGCCTGTTTTTTTTTTCTTTTTAACCTTCAGGCCCATAACCCAAACTTTTTGATGCAGTTATAGAGGGACATGCCTTGTTTTCTTTTACATTGGGCTGATGCTGCACAAGGCTGAACACTTTCTGTCACACTTTTAAGGCAGCAAAAGAAGCAC
Organism: Ginglymostoma cirratum; assembly: GCA_024137785.1. Lineage (NCBI taxonomy): Eukaryota > Metazoa > Chordata > Chondrichthyes > Orectolobiformes > Ginglymostomatidae > Ginglymostoma > Ginglymostoma cirratum. Next base: position 51,402,677 of record JAHRHZ010000012.1, read on the forward strand.
CTTCCTCTATTTGCAATTTAACAGTATATGTAGTTCAATGTGAAAGTGAAAACGCTTACTGGGGAGGAGATTGTGAAAAGGCGGAGAGGGGATTTGTGTTTGCAATACTAGATATAATCAAAATATCAAATTTCTTATCCTCTTTACCAATCCTAATTAAGTGTGTGTGGTTCCACCATGTTTGTTGTATTGTATTGTCTGGTGACGTACCTCTTATCACTTAACAGGGCATCTTAACTGAGAAATACCATGTTCATATGTGAGAAGCCAGGCAGGTTTTGATTAAAACAACTGTGATGTATCTTTCATTTATTCATAACTAAGCTACCTTATGGACTCATGAAACCTAAAGAAAAAGAGCCCTTGCTCAGACGATAATTTTCAAAAATGTAATTGACTGACCTTAAGGTATCTCACCCATGAAAATGTTGAAAATAATTACCAACTAGATCAATATTAATGTGGTTTAAAATATGCATCATATATCGTAGGTAGAGAAATGGCCTACCAATTAGAACCAGATTTTTCAGGGCTGTAATTAGGCAACATTTCAACATGAAGGGATGATGGGAGTTTGGAATCCTATTTACAATGGCATTTGATGCAAGATGAATTGTGAAACTTAATTCTGAGATTGATAGATTTTTAAAATTCAAAGGTATTGAAGGTTATGGAATTAGGTTGCGGAACATAAAACATTTAACAATTTTTTAAGAAAAATCAATATGCAGTTTAAAAGTTTGCCTGTGTGTGTTTTGGGGCCATGTTTGTTTGTCTTTACTCTTGCTTTCTCAACTTTATCTAACTTGTGCTACCATACCGCCTCACATTATTTCAGAGATAGTAGGAACTGCAGATGCTGGAGAATCTGGGATAACAAGGTGTAGAGCTGGATGAACACAGCAGACCAATCAGAAGCTTTCCTGCTCCTCTGATGCTGCTTGGCCTGCTGTGTTCATCCAGCTCTACAGCTTGCTATCTTAACCTCACACTGTTGTTGACTTCAGTACTGAGTAGGTTCGTATTGTGCATTAATTTGTGTATTCAATTATAATCACATCAGATGAACTGCAGAGAGCTACAATTCAGATTTAAATCACATATCACAAGTATCCAACAGGTTAAATGTCTACTCTGCTTTTTAATAAAACATTTTCTTAAAGGTCAGACAACATGATCTTTGCTTTTGCTGTCTAATGTCTTTTGCATACTGTTGCAACTGATGACAAATATAAATACCAATACTTGTTCAAAGCTTGTTTTTTTATATTTGTCATCAGTGCCAGTATGAAATTGGAACTTTACCAAAAACTAGAACATGCCAGTTTAATTAACAGCATAAAACCAAGTTACTGGCACTGTATTAGGAGGAGATACTGTCATATTTGCCATTATCCTTCAAATCAAAATTTCTGCCAGATTATACCAGGTAGATAGGATAGTGAAGAACGTGTTTGGTATGCTTGCCTTTGTATTGAGTACAGGAATTGGGGGGGTCATGTCGTGGCTGTACAAGGCATTGGTTCAGCCACTTTCGGAGTATTGCGTGCAATTCTGGTCTCCCTCCTATTGGAAGGATGTTGTGAAACTGGAAAGGGTTCAGAAAACATTTTCAAGGATGTTGCCAGGGTTGGAGAGTTTGAGCTATAGGGAGAGGCTGAATAGGCTAGGACTATTTTCCCTGGAGTGTTGGGGGGCAGGGGCGTTACCTTATAGAGGTTTATAAAATTATGATGGGCATAGATGAGTAAGTAGAAAAGGTCTTTTCCCTGGGTCGGGGAGTCCAAAACTCGAGGGCTAGGTTTAAGGTGAGAACCGAAAGATATAAACGGGACATAATGGGCAACATTTTCATGCAGAGGGTGGTGCATGTATGGAATGAGCTGCCACAGGAAGTGGTAGAGGCTAGTACAATTACAACATTTAAAAGGCATCTAGATGGGTATATGAATTGGAACAGTTTAGAGGGATATGAGCCAACTGCTGGCAAATGGGACCAGATTTACATAGGAAATCTGGTCAAACGAGTTGGACCAAAGGGTCTATTTCCGTGCTGTGCATCTCTATGATTCTACTGCATTGATTTGCCATATATCAGATCACCATCCTTAGCAGTATTTTTGCTAAAAGATTATTTGGAGCCACCACTTTTACAATGCCTATTTTCATTGATCATGTTAAGGGAATTTAATTCCACACAGTGCTATCTGCCTTTTTCTTGTCAATCAAGATCTGACAGTGCTGGGGTCTACTGGGCATTGCAGAGTATCAATTAATGTACATGACGAAAATATCTGGCAATAACAATTTATATCATTATAATTATCTATCTGGTAGCACACTTGTAAACTCACAATTTTGTGGGTGTATAATGTGATCAGATCTCTAATATTTAGTGTTTCTGTCACAGATTCAGCTAACAGAGGTAGAAAAATACATCTTCAGCAATAGCTTTGTTTTCCAGCCTTGCATCAAGACTAAAGGATTCAACCTTGGCTCCTCTCTCTCCCTAATTACATGCTGCTTCTCATCACCATCATCTGTAGAAATGGACTCAACTTTTCACATTTATATTGACGATGCCCATCTCTCCCTTCCAACATCTGCCCATCTCTATGCTATCACTGGGCGAAACCAAACTTCCTCCAGCTAAACAGTGCGAAAACAGAAAGCATCATCTTTTACCCCCTTACCCCTAAAACCCTTACTATCAACCCCTTGGGCAGAGCTTCAGGATGACCTGTACTATTCACATCCTAGACATCCTTAGAACATTAAAATGATCACCACAGTTGCCTTAAAAACCCCTCCTTTTCCTTGATAGGGGCAGGGACCTTAAATCATGTACTAGAATCAAATTGTTTATTTTGTCTTCATACCATTTCAGTGGAGCTTGTAATACAGGCTAACTTTGAAGGTCAATAATTGATGGAAAAGTGATAGCTTTTAAAAAAACAGAAATGGCACAAGGAGTGTTCCGTATGTGATGCTCTTTGTTTGTCCTATTATTTAGCAAGTGTGGGTTTGTCTGCCTCAGAACATAAGGCCAAATTTTCGCCATTGAGGTGGAAAAGCTGGACTCAGGAAATCTCCCAACTCATCACCAGAGAAACAACCTCCGCATACAGAATGTTTGCTTCAGAAGGATGGCGACACATTCAAATCAGTCCAAACCGTTCAGAGGCAGTTTGGAGACTGTCATAGAGGAAACAAAATGCTGTGACAGCTGCTTGTAAGGCCTGTTGTGTTTCTCAGAGACTAAGGACCAGTTTTATTCAAAAAAAAACTGTTAGACCCTCTAGCTTGACGTCCCTATTCATCTCCCATTGCTCTCATATCCAGCATGCCAGCTCCATGCTCCATATCCCCAAGCTCTCATACAATTCTCATGCCTTTCCAAGCCCCATACCACAGTCATGCTACCCCATATCATCATGCTAGCTCTATGTCCCCATACCTCCCCGATGCCAGCTCCATAGTCACTCACCCAGTATCCACTATGGCAGCTCACCAGAAGGACATTGAAAAATGGGCAACAAATCCCATGTAAAAATAAAAAAAAAACAAAGGAACCATGTAGAGATTAAAAGAATACTTACCATCTAAGATAACTCTCATTCACACACACTTATAAAAAAATATGAATCATGAAACATATTCATAAATTTTAAATCCCTCAAGAATCAATCTTTTGGAAAATAAAATGTTTTTACAAACTTCATTGGCATCAAAAACAACTAATCATTTAATAGCCTCTCAAAACTTTCAATAACATGTTAACTCAGCTCCCCCCACCCTCCACAGATCAATGGTTTTGGAGGATCTTTGGAGGAACCACACATTTTTATTGGGACTGGTTGTAATAACAACATATGGAAATGTCAACAGTAAAGTGATTCAAAACTGCAAGAATAGATGGCTTTTTTTCCCTAATTTTCACCAGATGGTCTATCAGTGCACTCAAGCAACAGGTTCTTTTTCTATTCTAACTGGTAACTTCAGGCTGGCTTTTCATCATTTTTAAAGGATTAGGGATTTAAATAACTTCAGATCTTGACACTGAAACAGACTTCATTTATTCTTCAAGACCGCTTATGTATCCTCCATAAATTTCTGACTCTTGTACTTTGGTTAAGCTGTTTGGAGCAGCAAAATCAGCGGTTCGAACACAGCACTGATTTCAAATGGCCCTGCTGTGTTTGGGTTTCCCACCTTCGTGAATTACGCGCATCCCTGCATGATAGAAAAAATGGAATCTCTGCTGGAAATTAGGCTATGACTTGCAAATGTGGGTCCTGTCCAACATTTCTAGAAGTCTCTGTACTGCCCAAGCCTTTGAAAGATTTGGCCAAATGTAATTTCAGGGACCCTGAAGATATTCAGCACTTCACTTTGCTTATGTTTATTGGTGGTGTGGCAATAATTTCTCATTAAGCGTGTACTGTATATATTATTTTAATTATCTTATTTCATGAATTCTTCCTTTTTATTACCCGCTCTTCAACTGTCATTTTATCCTGCTTTGTTATTCATTCTCTGTATTTTCGTTCACCTTTATTAATCTTTGGATAAATGCATATTTATAAGTGCTTTTTTTCTGAAAGGCAATTTGTTTCTTTTTTTTTCAGAGCTTAATCCACTCATTATTCACTGTTCAAAATCAATTCATCATCTCTCTTTCCCTTCATCTCTCCCCCATTGTGTGTGCATCTTTCCCTCAATTTCACCACTGTGCTGGTGTTGGTGTCTGGGAGAGGTAAATGAAATAGGTAGAAATCAGGACTAATGCATTCAAAATCTGTTAGGATTTGGAGGAAAAAAAGGCTGCAATTCCTTCATTCAAACTCAAAATATTAAACTATATACTTTTTAAGATGACTTACTGTACAATTTTACCACTGATTCAGTGTCAATTGTGAAAGAGAAGACCATGATTAATCTCTAACAGAAATAAAACTGAATGGGATTAAAGACAAGTATGCTGCTCACTAATCTGCTGCAAATGTGCAGGTTGATACTTTTATGCTCAGCAAATTATGGATTTTATTATTTAGTCTGTCTGTATTATTCTAACCTAGGACTTTCAATGGGAGTCCTTTGTGTTAAGTAGTGTTGATAACTGTTCTGTACAATGAATGTCCTTCTAAAAATATCATGGTAAAGATCAATTGCTCCAATTTTAACTCATGTTCACAGCACAGAAATATGAAGGAGTCTGTACGAATTGATCACTATATTAGCACCTCTAAGTTTTGATTCAGCAATAGCAGAGGCCTCCTTCTGTTCCTATTTAGTATGTTCACTCCTATTTCCTCTCTCAGAGCTTATTTTGACCATGAAATTGACCTCCACTTCCTTTCATGTTACTTGCACTAAACTGCTGACCACCCAGCTTCTCATCCTTGTTCTCATGCGAGCAGATATCAAAAACTGTTACTTCTACTCAGGTGTGTTGACCCGCTTTCTTTCAGATCTGTTGAATCATTTGGCCAATAACTTTTCTGTTCTTGACAACCAAGCCCTAACTTCCCTTTCATTTCCAAATTCCTTCAAATGCTGTGGCCTCTCAAGTCTCTGTGTATTTTCCTCAGAATTCCAAATTTGAATCCCACAATTAGTTTTTCACTCCTGCCACAGCATTTAAATGACAAATTACATCCTCTGTGACTGTGATAATGGCACATAGTATCCTGTCTAACTTTCTGCAGCTTTTGACCTAACTGACCATACCACCCTCTTCCAATGTCCTTTCTCCATTACACAGCTAAATGAAACTATGCTCACTAGGTTCCAATTTTATCTATCCTGATGTAGCTCAAGAATCACTTAGGACTGTTTCTCTTTCCACTCCAGCACCATTAATTTTGGGATCCTCCAAGAATCAGTCATCGTAACCCTTGCTATTTCGCATCAACATGTTTCCCTCAGCACAGCCACCTTCTGGATGTCAGGTTCAAACTCACACTAATAATAACCAGTTATCTCACCACAATCTCTATTTTGACTGCTTAACTGCCTCACGTTTGTCACATTGTTTGTCTAACATCCAATACCTGATGATCAGAAATTTTAGGCACAGGAGGAGGTCCTTTGGTCCACTCTGCAATGGCTCTTTGAGTTAGCAACTCATCTAGTGCCACATTCTCACCTTCTCCACATAACCCTGCACATTTTTTTCAGATAACTTCTCATCCTCTTTTGAAAGCCTCCATTGAATCTGTCTCTAATACACTCTCAGGCAGTGAATTACAGATCCTGACACTCACTTCATGGAAAAGCTTTTCTTCTTTCACTTTTGCTTCTTTGAATTACTTTAAATCCATTCCCAGACTGTCCATAACGCTCTCATGAGTGGGAACAGTTTCTCTCTATCCATTGTGTCCAGAGATTTCATGATTCCGAATATCTTGATCAAATCTCCTCTTATCTTTCTGTTCTCTCAGGAAAATAGTGCTAATAACTTCTTTCTTCAATCTACCTTCATCACAGACATTCCTCACCGTTGGAATCATTCTCATGAATCTTTTCTGTATGTCTCTAATACATTCATGTAATTCCTAAACAGTGCTAAAAGCATGGAGATGAGAAAGAGGAAGGAGCAAAGGATAGATCCTTGGTGCAGTGATGAGCTCAAATGTGGGGGAAAGAAAAGCAGATAAACCATTGTTGGCACTGCTCACCTAATTAAACCAAATATGGTCAGGTCTATATCCTTGGGCAGGGAAAAGATGAGAGTATCTTTAAAAGGGAACCTTTTCAAGCTGTTAGGGATGGGCAATCAACGTTGGCCCTGCTGGTGATACCTACATCCCAGGATAAATTAAAATAAACCAAACAAAATTGAATAAACAGAATGAAAGAACAAAGAAAAAGAAACTAGTGACAACCTACTTTGAAAATAATGAAGCGTAAGCAAGCACTACAATTGTCATCGGTGATTTTAATCTTCACAGTGAGTGACGAATCAGGTGGACAAATGTAACCTGGAAAGCAAATCCGTAGAGTGCATTCGGGATTGTTTCTTAGAGCAGTGCATTGCAGAACCTACCCAAGAACAGGCTGTTTAAGATCTAACAATGTGTAATGATTTAATAATGGTTTAATAAAAAAAATCTTTTTGTTTAGGATCCTCTGGGGGGGCGGTGTAACAATCATAACATAGTGGAATTTCAAATTCAGTTCAAAGAAGAGCAACTTGAGTCTCAAAATAGCTTCCTCAACTTAAATAAGGGCAACAGAGGTATGGAGAAAGCGTTGTCTAAAACAGACTGGGAAAATAGGATGAAGTCAATGGATGATCAGTGGCAGACATTTAGGAATATATTTCATAATGGTTATCAAAAATTTATTCTGGTCAAAAAGAACGACTTGCTGAGAAGGACAACTCACCCATGATTTATAAAGGCGGTGACAAACAGTACGCAATCAAAAAGTAAGGCATGGAAAGTGGTGAAAACTAGAGGGAGGTCAGAGAATTGGAAACATTTTAGAAACCAGCAATGGGCGACTAAAAAGTGAATAAAAATAAAGAGAATTAATTAAGAAAGTAAACTGGCAAGAAATATATTTTTGAACAGTGCACGAATTTTTACAAGTATATAGACAGACAGCAGCTCAACCACTTGTGGGATTCTTGCACAATGCAAATGGAGAATTGATAATGAGGAACAGGAAAATGACAGATAATTTAAATCAATAATGTGAATCAGTCTTCACAGTATGGGAGAGTATAAACACCTCAGGATATCAGATAGGCTAGGAACTGATGGTAAGAAAGATCTTGTAACAGTCCTTATTGTGAGACACAAAGTATTTGACAAACTAATGGGCCTAAAAGCAGACAAAACACCAGAATTGGAGGCCTGCAGTCGAGGGTTTTAATCGAATTGGCTGCAGGGATAGTAGAGACATTTCTTCAAAATATTCCAGAATTCACTGGATTCTGGGAGGGTTGCAACAAATTGGAAAACCGCACAGGTGATATTCTTGTTCAGGAAGGGAAGGAGACTGAAAGCAGGAAACTAAAGGCCAGTTGGCCTAACATCTGTCACTAGGAAAATGGTACAGTTATTATCAAAGAGGAAATTATAGGGTATTTAGAAAAAGTAATGCAATCAAATAAAGTCAACATGGTTTGTGGAAGCAACATCATATTACAACATAAGAAGTTTTATTGCACAAAACAGGAACTCACGATATTGGGAGTAATGTACTAGAATGGATTGAGAATTGGTTAACGTGGAGAAGACAGAGTCAGAATTAATTATCTTTCTCAGGGGGAAAAACATAACTAGTTGAGTGCCACAAGGAACAGCTGTGGGGCCTCAATTATTTACTCTTTATATTAATGACTTAGAGGAACGGGCCGAGTGTAGTGTATCCAGATATGTTGTTGATACTAAAATAGGTCGGATGGCATGCTGTAATGAAGACATAAGAAATCTGCGAGGGGATATAGGTAGGTTGAGTCCTTGGGCAAAAAAACTTGGCAGATGGAGTTTAATGTCAGAAAGTGAGAGATTGGAAGTATTAAAAGAACCAAAAGGCAGACTATTATCTAAATGGAGACAAAAAAAGTACAGCACAGAGGAATCTGGATGTTCTTGCGCATGAAACACAAAACATAAGCATGCAAGTGCAGCAAGTAATTAAGAAGGCAAATGGAATTTTAGTCATTATTACTAGGGGATTGGAATATAAAAACAGGAAAGCCTTGTTACAACAGTACAGGGTGTTGGTGACGACTGTGTACAGTTTTGGTCCCCATATTTAAAAAATGACATCCTGGCATTGGAGGTAGTTCAAAAGAGATTCACTAGGATGAATTCTGGGATGAAAGTGTTGACTGATCAAGAACGGATTATTAGAGTTTAAAAGAATGAGGTGTTATCTTGCTGACATATAAAAGATTTTGAGGGGAATTGACAGGGTAAATGGCAAGAAGATGTTTCCACTAATGGGGGGTTCTCAAAATAGGGGTCATAGTTACAGAATAAAGGAACACTCATTTAAAACCAAGATGGGAAGGAATTCCTTCTCTCAGAGGATAGTGAATGCCTGGAATTCTCCATCTTGGGTAGCTGTAGAGGTCAGATCACTGGAAATATTTAAAGAGAGGTAAGATAGATTTTTGAAATATCAGGGAGTTGAGCTGTTCTGAGCTGGCAATGAAACAGAAGTTGAGGCCTGGGGCAAATGTGCACTTTGTTGAACAGAGGAGCAGGTTTGAGGGGCTGAATGGTTTATTCTTGGTTTTTTTCTTATGTTGTTTTGTACGTGTGTTTTCACTTATCAAAACCACATAACAAAAACATTATGATGCTTTCCTCGAATAACTATTAATAAAGACAAAAAGGAATAAAATTCTTGAAGGTTTATAGAACGAATAAAATCCGAGTTTTGTTAAATGAATTCCAGTTCTGTCACATGCATTGGTAATCTGTCTCCATGTGACTGAACGTCTACTTATCTATTTAATGAGTAACAACTCTGTCACAGTTTGTGATTAATGACAGTCTTTAGATGAAGGCTTTCGTTGTGGGCAACGTAAGATCCAGTGGTGGGTGGGAGCATCACAAGGCGATCTTTGATGTATTGATTTCTTAACAACAACAAAATCAAACTTCCTTTACTAGTCAGGCATCAAGCGGTCACATGATGAGAGACTGCTGGCAGCCTTGAACTAAAATACACCAAAGTCCTCACTTGTTTATTACATGACTCCACTATATGTGTTCGCTTCCAGCTCAATGTATTCTAAAATGACTGTATCTAGAGTTAAATAATTGAGGACATAATTCAAGGACACTTCTTAAGAGGCCAGTGTAATCTGGGGATTATACAAAACATGCTGTTTAAATTAGGCATTTACAATCAAGGAACAAGTGGAACCAATAAGACCTTTCTACAAATTAAATGGTTGTTCAGAAATCTCATTGATTTGAACAACCTTTTGTTTACTTTGCTTGAATTAAAAAAATTACTACTTCTTTCTTGAGCAGTGAGCATAACATCACCAGGCTTGACGGAGTGATTGAGCAGTCAAGAGTGAAGTATTATTGTTAGTTAGATGAGACATTCATTTGAATATAGTACATCCACTTGTATCACTCAAGCACATTACTTAGCTTGTAACACCTGCACAATTATGCCAAGAATCAGGTTCATTTTTTGCTTAAATTCAACACCAGGTGCATTTACATCACAGATAAATGTTTTAATTTAGTGGGGTAAATGAAATACTGTTGAATGGGTTTGTGTTATTAAAAAAAAAGGATGCTGATGAAGACACCCACTCTTCCATTAGGAGGAATAAGAGCCAAACTCTCAATTCATTTCAAACTGGGAGGAGCTGATGAAATGTCAAGTCAGACTCAACTTGTATCATGGAAAACCAAAATAATTCCATTAATGAGATCTAGAGACTGGATTGGAAGAAATAAATAATCATAAATACACTGGTTTAAAGTAATAAGGAGTTAATTACCAATTCTCAAGGAAAAGCAATCTTGTGCTACAGTGGTGGACCGTAAGAATTCCCACAAACAAGTCTCAGTAGGTTAGTTGATTGTGGGCAATAAAGAAGGAAGGGTTACGTTTATACACAACTTAAAATCTTGTGCTCAGCAAGAAACACACACATACACATTCCTATGTCACTACAGTTATGGTCTGGATTTTCTGAAGACTTTCTAAAGCATGTACCAAAACTACTCATGGTAACTACAGAATTGTTAATGATTCTCTGAGCAAAAAATTGAACAGTTTTATCCAAATGATATCTACCTCTGCATGATTTGGAAATGTTATTATTTCTAAAAGTTATGTAAACAGTCCACCACTGACGCTCAGTAACAGCAGCGTGTACTATCTACAAGATGCACTGCAGATATTCACCAAAAATCCTCAAATATACCTTGCAAACCCATGACCACTTCCACCTAGAAGGACAAGGGCAGTAGGTATATGGGAACCACCACCTACAAGTTCTCCTGCAAGCCATTCAGCATTGTGACTTGGAAATACATCGCTGTTTCTTCACTGTCACTGGGTCAAAATCCTGGAATGCTTAAAGACACTGTGGGTCAACCTACAGCATGTGGACTGCAGCAGTTCAAGAAAGCAGCTCACCACCACCTTCTCGAAGGCAACTAGGGACGGGCAATAAATGCTGGATAGCCAGCGATGCCCACATCCCAAGAGTAAATAAAAAAAACTAACCTGGACTTTATGCAAGGGCAGTGGCTTTGCCCACAGTGAAAGGTTGAGGCAAACCTACCTTGTCCCCCCAGGAAGCCAGTGTAGTGTTGCCAAGCAGTTAATTCCCTTAGGTTGTCTGTTCCACCCCCAACTGAAAGGATATTTTGTCACCAAGAGCTCAAAGCCAATCAAGATGCCTGACAGCTCACTAATCCCAGCATTGCTGCAAGGTTTACCGGGCATAAAAACAAAAGTTGCTGGAAAAGCTCAGCCGGTCTGGCAGCATCTGTGGAGAAAAAAATCAGAGTTGATGTTTTAGGTCCAGTGACCCTTCCTCAGAACTGTTCATGTTCCTGATTTACAGCATCCGCCGTTCTTTTGGTTTTTATTAAGGTTTACCTGGCAGCCTTGCAGATGGTGGAAAACCCCCGGCAGAAGCAAGCCCTTGAGTTGTTAAGAGTTAACTTGTTAAAGGCTGCAGTGGGCCTAAAGAATGCTTCATAAGTCAAACTTCTGCAAAATAAAAATCACCATCTGTGTCCTCTGAAAGAATCAGGTACCACCTTCAAAGAGGAAGAATGATAGAATGCAAAGAGATAGAGAACGATAGAATGCAATGATAAAGATGGGTAAATAAAAGGAAATGGGCTCTAAAAATAGAAAGTACTGGTGACATTCAGCAGGTTTGGCAGCATCTGTGATTCCAAAGGAGTCAAATTGCACTCAGAACATTAATTATGTTTCTCTCTCTAAAGATGTCACCAGACATGCTGATTTTCATCAGTACATTTTGTTTTTATTTCAGATCTCCAGCACCCACAGTACTTTGTTTTTATATAAAAAGAAATGGGCCCTTGTTTCTCTTATGACTGACAATGGCTGACTGACAATCCTGTGGACCTCCACAATTTGTCTGTTTGCTTCAGCATTCCACCTTAAGCAAAATAAAAATCACCATCCTTGCCTCAGAAAATATATTTTTCAGAAGTTCATAATTTGGGCATCAGAAAGTTCAACCTGTTGCAATATCAAAGATGTACCTCCTAACAATCTTAGAAGACCTGCATCATTTATCTAAATGGGTGCAGTTAGTCATCCAAATTAAATGTAAAAAACACATGATGATACCACAAGCTGAGAGCACATATCCCACATCCTTTCTCTGGGAAATCATAACTAAATTGCAAGTAAACAAATAGATATTTTGTACACTGTACAATAGGAATAAGCCAACCATAATAGTTTATTTTGGCCACAATTGGAAAACTCAAACCACTGGATGTCTTTCACAGACGTGGTGTTGGCTGGGCAAGATCACTGTCTATTTCACAAGTCATGTGATAATCAGAGCAAAAATACACCACCTACCAATGAGAGTTCGTTCTTTAAAAAATTATGACTTTGACATAGTACCTTCAAATATAATAAAATGGTTTGTGCAGGAAGAAGAGATAAAAGGTACTGCAGATGCTGGAGAATCCGAGATAACAAGGCGTGGGGCTGGATGAACACAGCAGGCCAAGCAGCATCATAGGAGCAGGAAA
>JAHRHZ010000012.1:51415819-51440034 GCA_024137785.1 Ginglymostoma cirratum
CCCTTCATCAGAAGGCTTGGCCTGCTGTGTTCATCCAGCCCCACGTCTTGTTATCTCTTGTGCAGGAAGAAGATCTGATTGCAGGAAAATAAAGTACTTTTCACTGCTATTCTTACACTAAGCCCACTTCTATTGGAGGGACTGGAATATTTACATTTTGAATTTAAAATGCATTTTTCAATTTTGCATTCTTTTCCCTAATAATGTAGTTCTACTTGCTGATACCTTGCGAAGTAGACATTATTCATAAGTGAGACTGACAAAATGCAAATCTTTGAGATAAAGGACACGTGATAAGAAAATCGTTAAAACGGAAAAAAATTTTGAAGCTCGAACAGTTCATTATTTTGTGTTTTGTGGAAAAAGTCAAATATTTAATTTAATTTCAAAGAGTCATTGACAGTGTAATGCCACTTTCTCAGTCTAAAATGGCGCACGCATCAGGTAGAAGCAGCAGAAGGGGAGGAGTCAACTACATTGTAAAAAAAGAAAGGGAAGGAGTGAAAGAAAGGGAAAATGTGCATGAATTCATAATTTTCCTTCCATCTGGGGAGAAGCTAAAATTACAATATTTCTCCATTTAAAGCATTTCAATGACCTTTGAATGCTGGAAAATACTTCTAATTTCTGAAGTCAGATCAGTCTTCCTGTGAGTCAACCCAAGGAAAGTAACAGGGCCAGGCAGTGTCCTTGGCCGAGCACTCAGATCCTGTGTGGACCAACTGGTGGAGGTGTTCACCGACATCTTCAACATCTCCCGCCTACAAGCCAAAGTTCTCACCTGCTTCAAGAAGACCACCATCATCCCCATACCCAAGAAAACACATGCAGTGTGCCTTAATGACTATCGCCCAATAGCTCTGACTTCCATAATCATGAAGTGATTCGAAAGGCTGGTCATGGCCCACATCAATTCCAGTCTGTCTACCTGCCTTGATGTCCTACAGTTTGCTTACTGACATAACAGATCCACAGAGGATGCCATATCCCTAGCCCTGCACTCATTCCTGGAACATCTGGACAACAACGACACCTACGCCAGACTCCTGCTCGTTGACTACAACTCTTCTTTCAACACTATTATCCCCTCCAAACTGATCTCAAAACTATGTGACCTTGGTTTCAGCTCCACAGTCTGCAACTGGATCCACAGCTTTCTAACCCATAGGCCCCAATCAGTGAGGATAGGTAACTACACCTCCTCCACAATAACACTCAACACTGGATTCCACCCCCCCCCACAACAAGGAGGCATCCTCAGCCCCCTACTGTACGCCCTTGTACACCTATGACTAGGTTGCCAAATTCCTAACAACCACCATCTACAAGTTCGCTGATAGTGGGACGGATATCCAACAATGATGAATCAAAATACAAAAGGGAGATACAGGGCTTGGTGACGTGGGGTGCAAATGAAAACAATCTGTCTCTCACCAATCCTCGACTTCAGAAAGAAAGGAGAAGAAAACGCCCCCATCTACATCAACGGAACTAAGGTTGAGAGAGTGAAGAACATCAAGTTCCTCAGACTGACAATTACCGACGACCTGTCCTAGGCTTCCCACGTGGATGCGATGGTCAAGAAGGCACAACAATGCCTCTTCTTCATCAGGTGGCTCAGGAAATTTGGCATGTCCATAAGGTCCCTCACCAACTTCTACAGATGCACCATTGAAAGCATACTGTCTGGGTGCAAAACGGCCTGGTATGGCAACTGCTCCGCCCAGAACCGTAAGAAACTACAGAACATGGTGTGCACAGCCCAGTCCATCACGTAAGCCAACCTTCCATTCATGGGACTCTATTTACACGACTTGCTGCCGCGGAAAAGCACCAACATCATCAAAGACCCCTTGCACCCTCGCAATGAACTCCTCTAACCTCTCCCATCAGGCAGAAGACACAGAAGCCTGAACACAAGCACAAGCAGGTTCAGGAACAACTACTTTCCGGCCGTTATCAGACTGTTGAATGGACTGTAGCCTCAAATAATGTAACCTGAATGCCTCAAAGTCTTTTTGATCTGTACATCCTGTGCATGCTGTGATCTGCCTGTACCACCCATAAACAAAGCTTTTCACTGTATTTCAGTACATGTGACTATAAAATCAATTAATTCTGAAACGCTTAGAAGTTTCATGTTTTAATGTACAGAAAATAAATAAGATTAAAGCTTAAAAATTTTAATTGAATCAAAGTTTCTAAATAATAAAGATTTGTTAGTTTCATGAAATAAGCTCCATTCATTAAGACATAATGACATCTCTTCTGATGTGGGTATCCTTCCCCATTTGGTATCAGTAACTAATTCCAAGGAGGAGGATTGGTGGTAGTGTACCTATGAGGGCATATCAAATGGTTCTAGAGAAGAACAATGCATCATTTAACCATGCTTACAGTGGTGGCAATGAAATCATGCCAACTCTCACTATATCTGTTTGAAAATCTGTTTCCTCATCTTTAGATGGGCCTAACTCTAATTTTAAGGTTCCGCTTCTTTGTGCAAAATTGTCCCACCAGAGACTAAAGAATAGCTGAAAACGGTCACTTTGATGAGTTAATAGATAGTAAATGAATAATATTTTCAATCAGTTAGAGAAATGAATAAAATAGAATGAAGCAGCAACTACAGAAGATGAGAAAATTTGAAAATTTTTAATGTATTTATAGTGGAGCGATGATGGAAGAATATTTTTAAACCAATAAAACACTCTGGATTCTTCGATGTCTCACTGGCACTCAGCAGCTGATCATAGAATCTTTACAGTGAAGTAGGAGGCCATATGGCCCACTGTCTGCACACTGGCTGTCGATAACCATTTGATTGACAGTTAATCTCCTGCCTTTTCTAAATTTGTTTCTCTGTAAATAATCATTCAGTGTTCTCTGGAATGCCTCAGTTGAACTTGTCTCCACCTCACATTCAGAGACTGCATTCCGTATCTTAACAAATTGCTGTGTGAAAAGGGTTTTTGAAAACCTTTTGAAACTGCACGCTCTGGTTCTTGATCCGTTTAGAGTAGGAAGTTTCTCTGCATCTCCATCCTGACCAGACTGCTCATGATTTTGAAAACTTCCTATCAAATTTCCTCTTAACATTCTCCTCTCCAAGGAAACTGTCCCAATTTCTCCAATCTTTGCTCATAACTGAAGTGTCTCATTCCTAGTCCTGGATTCATCCCTCATCTCTCACATATATCTCTCTAGTTGAACGCTGCATTCGAAGTTGTTACAGCATTGCGCTGAAGAGGAAGCAGTAATGCAAAATAATTAGCCTTTAAAAGACATTAAAATATTCCAATGCTAAATCATTGAAATCACAGAGCTGTGCCACAGAGTAGAGAAACAACAATGAAACTATGGTACCTGACAATTACAATCAGCCTTGTTGCTATTAATATGCATTTTCCAGTGACATGCAACATTGCATTATCAAGTAATTAATGTCATTAGCTTGAACCACTGCAGATCATAATATCTGCCTTTATACTAAACACAAGGAGAAATTTAGACAATGATGTAGACTAACCATATTTACTTTGCTGGGCTCACTGCAATTACAAAAAAACTTCCTCATTCTTCCATCATTGGTTACCCTAGATTGAGTAAACCAATGCGAGTAACTCTCCATCTAATTATCATTTCCCATGCCTTAAAGTCCTGACATATTCTTAGCCCCATTCCACAATGAGGTAAGATGAAAATCAATAACTCACTACGTGTGGAAATTAATAGTATGAAGCAATCCCAAAGAGAAGAATAGTAGCCTTTAGTAATGAATGTTCATAAAAGATAGTCAAGGATGAAAGTATTTACTTTTGGTTAGGTTCAAAGGAGATCCAACTCTGATACAGGCATTTCAAACTATAACAATCTTAGGTGAAGGTAATTGTGCCAAGATACCCAATTGTTCTGCCAGAAATTATTTTTGAATACTGCTTCACCAAGTTATTAACAGGTATTGCTTATCCAACCCAGGACTAGTCTGATCATCTTCTGGTAACCACATTAAAATTATTTCTCGATAAACATATGTTGATGAACAATCATGATGGCAGCACTATGAAGGTCATTAAACACCAACGACAGAGCATACTGTCAACGAACACAGAGAAAATGAAGATTGATTGTGGATTTAATAGCCCCCATCCCTACACTCTAAATGAATAAAAGTTAGTTCTTACAACACAACATGATTAGGGGTCACTGCTTGGCTCTTATCGAAGGAATTCAGATGATGATTATAAATGGCTTGAGCTTCATACCCATGTATGATTTCATTGACTACACAAATCAACAACGGCAGCGGAGGGCAGGCAGCATCTGTGCCCGGAGCTCGTCCATTCCGTCTGCTTTTCTTTTTTTTTTCTTCTCGTTTCCCTTTTACCCCATTTCCTCGTTTTTTTTTTGGTGGAAGGCAGTAGGAAAAAGGGCTTCGTCGGGATCTGGAGCATTGAGGCAGCTGATGAGCCCGTCGCAGGACGTGCATGTGGACCTAGTATCGGCTGCTTACGTCGGCGGTGATGTCGGTGAGCTGGAGCAGGGATGTGTTGGGCAGTGGTTTTTCATGGCCATTGTTGCCACATCTGGTAGTGGTCTGGGATTCCATCAGATGGGTTAGGGATGTGTTAGTTTCAGCGCATCATCCGATGGCCCGGGATTCCTTTGGGTAACTTTTGAGACTCTTATGGCTCGGGATTCCAGTGGCTCGGCATGGGTGTCCTGCTTCAGCGGTGGTTCCAACATCGTATTCCAGCAGCCCAGCATTGCAGTCTTGCTGATGTATGGTCTTTTCCAGAACCCAGGAGTATTAAGTGAGCTAAGATGGGCTTTGTCTTTTTTTTTAATTGTTTCTTATCTCTGGCTTCTGTTATTATTTTAGGCGCTGTGGTATGGTGACTTAAACACTTTCCACTGTAGAGAAAACAAGAACTGCAGATGCTGGACTCAGAGATAACACAGTACGGAGCTGGAGGAACGCAGCAGGTCAGGCAGCGGAGGAACAGGAAAGCTGACGTTTCGGGTCAGCAGCCTTCTTCAGAAATAGGGAGGGGGAAGGGAGCTCAGAAATAAATAGAGGCATTGGATTAGAATGTCAAGTTCAAATTATTTTGTGATCTTTCTTAAGATTTGCGTGAATTTCATACAAGAATACAACTTAAAGACAGTTCTGAATTAAAAAGATCAAAGGGTTTTTGTTTTCGCTCATGACAGATATTGATTTTAATGTAACATGTCATGTTGCATGTGGAAATCATGAGTTTCATATTATTCATATGTTAGGGATACCATGTGGCAGAAACATGCTTTCAAAAATGTCAGCATCATCCAGAACTCTATTGCAATTAATAGGAACTGTGGTGCTTTGAGCAGATGTTGGAGAGGGAGAAAATGTTAAGTTGAACAGGCCTAGAAATTCAACTGTGGAAGAATAACAAAATGTCGCAGGGACTAATCATCATAGAAGCCCCCACAGTTTGGAAACAGGCCATTCAGCCCAACAAGCCCACACCACCCCTCTGAAGAGCATCCCAATGCCCTACCCCTAAATTTCCCTTGTCTAACCTACCTAACCTAAACACCCCTGGGCACTATGGAGAATTTAGCGTAGCCAATCCACTTACCCTGCACATATTTGGACTGTGGAAGGAAACCAGAGCACCCGGAGGAAACCCACACAGACACGGGAGAACGTGCAACAGTCGCTCAAGGGTGGAATCAAACCCAGGTCCCTGGCGCTGTGAGGCAGCAGCGCTAACAACTGAGCCACCATGCCGCCCCAATTGAATGGTCATTTCAGAGAAAGGAAGTCAATGCACTTTGTTTAACTAAGATATCAAATGAAGTAAATGCAAAAGTAGTAAGAAAGATTTTAACAGAATAGTTTGCATACAACAGCATTTATAGAAAGAATGAGTGAGTAGACAATGCTGAGTGAGACAAATAAAACTACATCGATTAGTGCTTGCTGAGACAGCACAGTAACAAACTTTCAGTCTGCTAGAAACAAAGGTTATTCACAGCAGGAATTTAGCACAGATCACAGCAACTTGAATTAAACTAACATGACAATGTTCGGTGGTGAGAAAAACAGATCAGATGTTGGGATGTATCAATAGGTCAATATTGACCTGGGCATGTTCCCACTGCAAGATGATGTGATCACAGTTTAGGCATTCTAAAGAACATCACTAATGTGGACAATGATAAATTGTTTCAGCTTGTCCACAACAATAGAAGAGAAATTGGCCTGCAACTGAAAGGTATGGTGGGTGGGCATTGTTTCTGTAAATTAATTTAAAACTTAAAATTGGTGAAACTTTACAGCCTTTGAAAATAATCTTCCAAGCCTCATTCAATTAGGTGGAGAGCAGGTCACAGAGGCTGCAGGCCCAAATGCAGGGACTGCAACTTTGGAAAGCTGACAAAAAACACCAGGACCTGAGATTAGGCAGAAAGTGACAGGAAATCTTAAATTAAATATGCTGTTAACAGCGCCAAAATGAAATTAAAATAAATGAAGTTTTTTTTTTACTGTTCACCATGGGATATTGACGTCATTGGTTGAGCCAGCTGTTATTGCTCAACCCTGGTTACCCTTAAGATAGTGCTGAGTTGCCTTTTTCAACTATAAGACCATAAGACACAGGAGCAGAAACTAGGCCATTCGGCCCATTGAGTCTGCTCTGCCATTCAGTCATGGCTGATAAGTTCCTCAACCCCATTCTCCCGCTTTATCCCCGTAACCCTTGATCCCCTTGACAATCAAGAACCTATCTGTCTCAGTCTTAAATGTACTCAATGGCCTGGCCTCCACAGCCTTCTGTGGCAGTGAATTCCATAGATTCACCACTCTCTGACTGAAAAAGTTTCTCATTATCTCCGTTCTAAAAGGTTTTCCCTTTACTCTAAGGCTGTGCCCTTGGGTCCTAGTATCTCCTACCAATGGAAACATTTTCCCAACATCCACCCTGTCCAGGCATTCAGTATTCTGTAAAGTTTCGATTAGATTCCCCCTCATCCTTCTAAACTCCAATGAGTATAGACTCAGAGTCCTCAAACATTCCTCATATGTTAAGCTTTTCATTCCTGGGACCATTCTCGTGAACCTTCTCTGAACCCGCTCCAGGGCCAGCACATCCTTCCTGAGATATGAGGCCCAAAACTGCACACAATACTCCAGATGTGGCCTGACCAGAGCCTTATAAAGCCTCAGTAGTACATCCCTGCTTTTATATTCAAGTCCTCTCAAAATAAATGCCAACATTACACTTGCCTTCCTGACTACTGATGCAACCTGCAAGTTTACCTTGAAAGAATCCTGGACTCAAACTCCCAAGTCTCTTTGCAATTCAGACTTCTGAATTTTCTCCCCATTTAGAAAATAGTCCATGCTTTTATTCTTCTTACCAAAATGCATGACCTCACACTTTCCCACGTAGCACTCCAAATGCCACTTCTGTGCCCACTCTCCTAACCTGTCCAAATCCTTCTGCAGCCTCCCCACCTCCTCAATACTACCTGTCCCTCCACCAATTTTTGTGGATGCTGCAGTCCATTTGCTGTAGGTACCCTCACAATTCTGTTCAGGACAAAGTTCCAGAATTTTGAGCTAGCAAAGCTAAAAGAATAGCAATGTGTTTCCAAATCAGGGTGGTGAGTGGTTTGGGGGGAAATTGTCATTTATCTGCTGCCTTTGCGCTTCTAGATGTTGGTGGCCATGGGTTTGCAAGGTGCTGTTGAAGGGGATTTTATGAATTTCTGCAGCGCATCTGTAAGTGGTATGTATGGCTGCTACTGAGCATCTGTGGTAGAAGCAATGACTATTTGTGGATGTGGTGCCAATCAAATGGGCTGCTTTGTCATCCTTCTTGGGTGTTGTTTGGGTTGTATTTATCCAGCAAGTGGACAGTATTCTGTGCACTTCTGACATGTGCCTTGTAGATTGTAGCCAAGCTTTGGAGAGTTAGGAAGTGAGTTACTCACAGCAGGATTCCTAGCCTCTAACTTGTTCTCATAGCCACAGTACTTATATGGCTAGTCCAGTTCAGTTTCTAGTCAATGCTAACTACCAAGAAATTGATAGCGATGAATTCAATGATGGTAATGCCATTAATGTCAAAGGTTGATGCTTATCTCTCACCTTGAAGATGATCATTGCCTGGCATTTGTGTGGTGTGAATGTTACTTGCCATTTATTAGCCAAAATCTGGACACTGTTCAGATCCTGCTGCATTTGA
Organism: Ginglymostoma cirratum; assembly: GCA_024137785.1. Classification (NCBI taxonomy): domain Eukaryota; kingdom Metazoa; phylum Chordata; class Chondrichthyes; order Orectolobiformes; family Ginglymostomatidae; genus Ginglymostoma; species Ginglymostoma cirratum. Next base: position 51,424,060 of record JAHRHZ010000012.1, read on the forward strand.
ACATAGTTAGCTTCAGTATCTGTGCAGATGTGAATGGAGCTGAAAATTTCACCATCATCAGCAAACAACCCACTTTGGACTTTATCACTGGGGAAGGGACACTGTTGAAGCAGCCGAAGATGGTTGGGCCCGGTACACCACCTTGAGAAACCTCTACAGAGACATCTTGGGGCTGAGAATGACTGACCGTGAACAATCACAACCATCTTCCCTTATGTAGATCAGGCTGGAAGGCCCTTCGGAGTGGAAGCCAAAATTCCTCCAGTAGATTTGTTTGTATTATGGAGCTTGTCCTTCTCACATTCTGTCATTGGGTCATTAAGCCTCCATTCTGAAGGCCACTTGGTCACCAGATGCCTTTTAAATATTGTAACTGTACCAGCATCCACTACATCCTCTGGCAGCTCATTCCATACACACACCACCCTTTGCATGAAAAAGTCGCCCTTTAGGTCCCTTTTAAATCTTTCCTCTCTTACCTTAAACCCACGCCCTTTAGTTTTGGGTTCTGCTACACTGGGGAAAAGATCTTGGCTATTCACCCTATGCATGCGCCTCGTGATTTTATGAACCTTTATAAGGTCACCCCTTAGCCTCTGACACTCCAGGGAAAATAATCCAAGTCTATTCAGCCTCTATCTATAGCTCAAACCCTCCAACCCTGGTGACATCATTGTAAACCTTCCCTGAACCCTTTTAAGTTTCACAACATCTTACCTATAGTAGTGAGACCAGAATTGAAAACAGTATTCCAAAAGTGGCCCAAACAATATCCTGTACAGTCACAAAATGACCTCCCAGCTCCAAAACTCAAGGCACTGACCAATAAAGGCAAGCATACCAAACACCTTCTTCACTACCCTGCCTACCTACGCATCCACTTTCAATGAACTATGAACCTGCACCCAAGGTCTTTTTGAAATTTGGAATAAATTATTTGAGAACCTTGAAGCTGACATATGTTAAGTGCCATATGCTGAAGAAAAGAGGTAACTTTGGATCCACAATTTTCAAGGTACTTCACAATTGGAGATTTCTTTGCATTATGCTTGAGTCTACTATAGACTAATTGATAGATATGAATTGCTTAAATTAGTTGACAGCTTCTTGTATCATGTGATTGTCAGAATAATAGAATACAAAGTGGATTGTACTTTGTCTATTTTGTCACCAACTCCTAAGTTCCTACCTTTTGTGAATGAGAACTTTGTTCACAAAGCTAGGTGTTGCACATCCAAGTTATTGTATCCAAATGACTGAGAACAGATAGTGAGCTCAGTTTCTAACATTCAGGGAGTGTATTTGATCAGATGTACATTAGAAGTCCTTACATTACCTGCACAAAACAACTGTTGACGTCTGAAGGAAATGCTGCTTGAAGCAAAGAAAAACATTAAAAACTTGGGCTGGAATCTCCTGCTCACTTTGGTTGCATGCTTGGAGGCAGGAAGGGCATTTCTTCAGGTGGATGGTGGTGCACCTAAACCATGTCAACATCTCACCTCCATCAGAATTAAGTTCTGGGCCAGTCCTTGGTCAATTTCATGTCCCATCACAGATTAAGGTTCTTAAATAGCCAATTAATGCCCACTTCTCATTATGCCACCACTGGTATAAACCTACTCAACATCCATCAGGCAAACTGTAGGCCAGGTAAAACTGTTCAGCCATCTTGTCAGCTCTAACAGCAAGGCAGGATGCCCATCCAAAGTCACTCAGAAGATGATCGTGATTTCCATAATATGGAAGGGGTCTCATTAAGACCCACATCCCTCAAAACTCTTCCCAATATGAAAAACCTTTGGCCTAAGTCACTCTGCAACTCTGGGACTCATGTTGTTCTGACAGGAGCCACTGCTTCCCCTGTTGTGCTGCTGAAGACAAGAGACACCAGCTACTGATTATTGACGGCTAGTGTTAGTTGAGATTTCCTGCTTTGGGGTCTTGATTGCAGGACAAGGCCTGCCAGTGACCTCACCATCATGTGATTGGCTCATGGTTCATTGGGCCTTCACCAAAAAGGCAGCATGGATCATCAGTTGCCAGGCAAGACTGCCAATGCCTTACCAAGGTTTCATTCACTATTTCAATGGATGCAGTAAAGATTGTAATAACATTGATTTTAATGCTCTTGTGTAACCTCCTGCGTCTTAGCTGCAAATAAGGGTATGAGAGGTTTGAGTTGTAAGGAAAGGCTAGATAGGCTGAGACTTTTTTCACTGGAATGTAGGAGGTTGAGAGGTGACCTGATAGAAATTTATAAAATAATGAGAGGTATAGATAGAGTTGATGGTGGTTGTCTTTTCTCTAAAATGGAGAATTTCAAGACTAAGGGGCACAATTTTAAGGTGAGAGGAGTGAGATTTAAAAAAAACATAAGAGGCAAATTTTTTACACAGTGGGTAGTTCCTGTGTGGAAGGAACTTCCTGATGAAGTGGTGGATGCGGGTACAATTTACCACATTTAAAAGACATTTGGATGGATACATGAATAGGTAAAGTCTGGAGGAATATGGGCCAGGAGCAGGCAGGTGGGACTAGTCTAGTTTGGGATTATGTTCGGCATGGACTGGTTGGACCGAAGGGTCTGGTTCCATGCTGTATGCCTTTATGAACATCGGCAAACATTCATGATTCTCTGATCCTGTGATTACAAAACAGCAACGATGACATCTGGCAGTTAGAACAGTTGGTTATTATCAAACTGCTGTTGTGCTCATTCAAAGTGTTTGACTGCAAATATTGTATTCTACGTGATTGTAGTTAGCTTTAGTTTCACTTAATATGCGTGTTGCTTTGACACACATGAGGCTGAAGCATCCATTTTGCTGCAATATTAACTAACTGCTTACAAAAAACAGTTTTGTTTTCTTTTGGACAGCTGCTTTCACTCAAATAAATTGTCATTTCCGACATCCTGTGCTGCACTTGCACAAACTTGTAAAGTTGTATTTTCTGTCAGGTCAGATACTTGACAGATTTCAAGGCAGGATATTTTCACAAATTCAATTTAATTGAAAACTATGTGCCAATACTATGAAGGTCAATACTACCAACTTAAAGAAATGCTCCAGGGAAATTCAAACTTGCGAACCTCCTTCTAATAGCCATATTGCACCAAGAGCAAATTCATCAGACTTTAATTTCTAAAAACCATTGATTTATCTATCTGGATTTTTACAATCATAACAAGCACTCTGAACATTCATTCAATAATAACGAAGTATCTAGAGCACATATATCCACTTCGGAACTGCATTTTGACTTCAGCACTGATTAACCAGAATACTTCATTAAAGTATACTTGTCTTTCACGAGGTGATATTTAAACTTTTCATCGCATTTAATTGTTACCATGTATAATTGACAAATCACTCCACAGCTTCATGCAGAAGACTTGACATCTCATGCCTTCACTTTATTCTATAATGTTTTCAGGCACTGCAACACTTCTCAAAAAGGGCATTAGAATTGCCTGATGGTCTGAAGAAGCCTCCGGGTGGGAAAGACCAATTGTGGAATAAAAATATTTGAATAAGTTTAAAAAGGAAGTCCTGGGGGAGTGATTCCTTTTTCCAAACACTCCAGTTATAAATCGTTAAAATGTAAGGTTGTTGCCCAGAACAGATTGACCATTTTACATCCCCTCATCTGCTGAGCTTTATTTGTTGAGTGTTAGAAAGAATGACAATTGTTACCATGTTATTTGTTCCCATAGTGGTTCTGAATACTTCTAAAGTGCATGCTGATGACACCACTGAAGAGACTGACTTGGAGGAAATGCCAAGCTCAATAGTATAAACAAGCTAATTTAGTAGCAGCACATGCAGAGTACTTAAAGACACAAACTCAGGAAGAAATAAAGTCTGACAGAACATTTCTTGGTGTTTACAAATGCATATACTAAAATGACAAATCTCTCTGAAAAACATGTCAATTAGATAGAAATTTCTGCCAAAAGAAGTTGGTACATAGTTCTTTGCCCTGCTCAAAGAGTTTGGAAATGGCTTGAAGACATGGAAAGTAAATCTAAGGCATTTCAGCTCCAATATTTTCTCATTTCAACTCTTTATGGAACTTAGCTCTCACTGTGCGAATTAGGAACTCCTCTCTCACTGTGCGAATTAGGAACTCCACCTAGGCAGTACTTCAGTGATTTTGAGCAAAAACACAACCATGACACTCCTGGCTTAAACAAACAAATTAAATAACACAGGATGATGCTAAGATTCATGACACTGAAATGAAACTGAGCATTCCCTCACCACTGACACCACGTTGATATTCTAATCAACACATATTGCTTGTATGGAATTTAATGACACCATTGGGAGCTAGTTCGGAGGCAGACGGAGTTGTGAAATTGAGTAGGAAAACAAGGGGTGGAGGGCCTGCTGCTTTTATGACTCCCTTCAATTAAGTCAGGCTGGGGATCGTAGGCCAACTGGGATCTTTTAGTGGCCAATCAGTAATCCTCTAAGAATCTCATTCAGGTGCCAATAGAGGGACCATACTTTGCATGAAGAGAAAATTGAGTGAAAGCTGACAGCACTCTTGATCGTTTGACTTTTTCGATAGGGTGGTGATACTCCTGATAGGATCACAGGGCACCTAAGTGTACAGTCAATGGCAAAGACAGGCCTTCACTCAAAGACACACCCTATTCCCCACAACCCCACTTTCCAAATCGACCTCCCACCATTCCAAAATGGCTCCTCCCATAAGCTTATCCCAATTCGGAGACCTTTGCCAAGCTGACTGCTACAGTCTGCTTTAGCCGCTGCAGTGGCCATTGTTGTCACTGGTACTTCTCAGATTGAAAAGCTGCCAGCTTGTAACTGGCTGGCAAGTCTTCGAAGTAGAATATTTCCCTTTAAAGTGGCAGACAGCTAACTGCCTGATTACATTGCAACTGTGCCATGTTTTCTGGAAACAGCCATAGTGGGTTACCCTGGCTTTTTGGATGGTGGACAGGGCCATTGCTGCAGCCACTATTTATTTTTAAAATAAATGTATATATTTATCTTCCATCTGTGGAAAGGTTTATTCTCTCAAGTTTCCATTTGGCAATACAGAATTGTAAATCTTTCTTCCTCTTTCTCTGTGACCATTTCATTTCGAATTTCTTCTCATTCAGAAATATTCCTTCCATGGATTGGAGATGGATATATATTTAGATGGAATATGCCCAGAGAGCTATTTTATCTGACTCTTTTATCTAGCTCTTTCTTCTTTACATTTAATGTCACATAGATACAAGAGCTATTTGTTAGAAGCCACATTCATTTGTTTGAAATAAATGACTCTTCTGTGGAACAGAACAGGAAGGACTTAATTCAGAGAATTCACTAGACAGTCAGACAATGAGGCATTTTGGCTGCTTAATATAATAACTTCAGAACACAGAAGCAGAGGTTTAAGTGCCTATATTTCATAGGATTTACATTCTTAGAGGAGCCACAAGACAGCTGAACCAGGTGTGATTTAGTTATCTTTAATCAACTACCATTCCATTCCACTCAGTCATGTCTGCCTATATGCAATGCATCTTTGCTAGAACATCAAATAAAAATAAAAATTGCAGAACTAGAAAATAATCGTGGACAGTGCAGTTCAATGGATTAAGATTTGATGGGTAGGAATCACTGATTTCTGAAGAAGGGTCTCGACCCGAAACGTCAGCTTTCCTGCTCCTCTGATGCTGCTTGGCCTGCTGTGTTCATCCAGCTCCACAATGTTTTATCTCAGATTCTCCAGCATCGGCAGTTCCTACTATCTCTGCCACAATCACTGATGCTCTTTTAGTCCGGACCCAGATCTTTGTGTCTCTGAAGATCCAAACGATTCCATCAGAGCTTTCTTTAACATTACACTGTCAGGTTCCCAGTGGAACTCACCTAAGTTTGATGATTTCTTGGTATGAAAACATACTATAAGATTAAACCAGATCCTTTCTTCTACTTTTGCACCTCATTCCTGCCAAATTTTACGATTTTGACATTTGGCTCTTTAACTTTCTTTCACCCTTTAAACTGTAGCTACAATTATCCCACAATAGTCAACAGAGTACTCTTCATTGCATTTCCTTCTTTTAACACTGTTGATTTACCATGATGTTCGTTGATTGAATTGACAAAGTGAGGCACCAACTATTTGCTGGACTTGCACTTACCACTGAACTCACTATTTAGTTCTGTATGACCACATTCTGCCAGCCAACCAACCATGAAGCATCGTGCCTTCTTCTGGAGAACTAGAATTTCTGTGAATAGGGAAAGTTACTGCTTATTGCCTTAGCCAATCAGATTAATGAATCTTTACTGAGCAATCTCGAGTCTGAACCAGGTAGAGCAATTTAGAATGTAAAAATCAGGCACAAAAAGTAAAATAAAAGGAGAGACAAAGAAAAATGGATGAAGAGAAGGAGTGATAGATAAAAAAAAGTAAAAGTTTAAACAGTATTTTAAGTTATTTTTAGACTTCAGAAATAATTAGATGCTTGAGGTATGACACTCCTCGTTTATACATGCTATTTTTCAGTGCCGGTAGGTTATCTTGTGGATAAAACTTACTATACTGTTGAAAGGGTACTTAGATTGGACTGACAATTGCAAACTATTTTCTAGCAAGCTTAGTTCATATCTATGAGGTGAATACACCAACTTTAAACCAACCATTAAACTTAGGTGGTGAGTCAGATGGCATGATGCCATTTCTGGAAAGCTTTTGGAGATCAACATGTTAGAGAAAAAAATTTTGCATTTAACAGCACATGCGCAGTCATGGATATTGTCCTAATTATGCATAAATAACATAGAAACAGGTGTAGGCCAAATTGCCCCTTGAGCCTTTTCTACTGTAGTATCATTTAAGTAAATCTGCTCTGCACTCCCTCCAAGGCTGACATATCCTTTTTGAGATAGGTTACTCATAACTGCCCGCAGTACTCCAGTCATGGTCTGACCATGGTTTTCTATAGCTGAAACATTACTTCAACCTCCTTGTATTTAGTCCTCTAAGAATAAAGATGAATTCCCCTAGCCTTCTCGATTACATTCTACACTTGTTCATGACATTTCTGTGATCTGCATAGCTGGACTCCAAGTCTGTTTGGATCTCCATTATTTTTAGTTTTTCAACATTTATAAAGTGCATCGTTCTATCCTTTTAGATTCAAAATAGATGGCCTTATAGTTGCCTGCATTGAAATTCATTTGGCACAGCTTTGCCCTTCCACTTAATCTAAAAGTATCTCTGCATAATTTATTCTTCTGTCTACATCTTTTACAGTATTGCATACCTTTGTGTTATTGACAAATTTAGATGTTGGCTGTCTATTCCATCATGTAAGTAGTTAATGAATACAAAGACTAGTTGAGTCCGAGGGCAAATCCTTATGAGATGCCACTAGTCACACAGTACCAATTTAGGTACCTGCTCACTAACTCTACTAGCTGTTTCCTTCTGATCAGCCAGGTCAATAATGCTTCTGCAATTCAATCAATTTCAACTTGGAAGTCCAGGTAAAAGACATTCGTGGAGACTCCACTATCTACTACATCAGTTACAACTTCAAAAAAATTAAATCAGCTTCATCAAGCATGACTTACCCTTCACAAACCATGCTGGTTCTGTCTGATTAGCTGAAAAATTTGAAGGCATTCTGTCATTCTACCTTTAATTATATGTTTTAGAAATTTCCTGACAACAGATGCTAGACTGATCTGATGTTCACCTTTGAAGAATACTTTGTAGTATTAGAAAGATTTTACAAGCTGATTAATAATCTGCTATGTGAACCTTCCTTCCTGGATCAACATGTCCTGGAGTGAAACTTGAACCTGGGCTCTTCCAGTTCATTGGAAGGAGCAGTACCAACTGAGCCATTCCAACTCTTATATGATGGTCTATCTTTCTCCGGCTTCCCTTCTGTCACCTTTACATTCAGCACCTTTAACGTCACCATTATTTTTACAGTAAAATTGTGTTTCCATTGCCTTTTCTGCTCAAATGCAAAAGTACAATCAAGAACTCTGAAATGGTGCTGGTTGAATCCTGGCCAGGAATTAAATAAATCATATTAAAAAACACATGAAACAAAATGGCCACTTAAAGTTTGCTTTAAGAGTAAAAGATAAGCAAATCTGAGCAACATGAGAAAATGATGCTTCAAAAACATATCAAGTTTCACCATAATTCTTTTCCAATGCCACCCAAACCATTAGCACTGTTTTAGAAATAAAACACACTATATATGAACCATAATGCACAATGTAACTGTCTGCCTGACCTAGGATTAAAATATGAATAACTGCAAGTTATGGATTAAACCTGCAGGAGTACATTAAACAGGATGGCAGTGCTCAACATAATTTACAGAAAGCTTTAGTTTCACTTTCCTAACAATTTTCCTGTCAATTTCACTGGGCTCAGATCTAATTCCATTTGGCAGTTAAAACGGTGCCACTCTTCCTCAGACTCCAGTTTTGTCCATCAGTTCCCTAATGACAACAATATTCTGTGAGCAACGTTTCCAGCTCAAAGCCTAGCTTCATAGTGCCAAATGTCCATTATATCACCAGGCTCATCAGTCTTGCTTTAATTTGGTTTTACTGGTAGAAAAGATATTGTGCTGTTGACAGATTATAGCCACCAGCAAATGCTTGCTGCCTATGATAAATATATTAAATTTTAGCCTTGAATTTCATAAATACAAAAATGGATCAACTAATGATTTCCATTTATTCATGCTTATGTCAGAATAAAGCTGCAGTAAACACAATCAAAGTCTTGGATGACAAAATGTTGAACGTTTGCAAATGTTACTAGGGCAAAGAAAAACTACCATTGTCATATTTCAGTCCAAGACATGCAGTCATCCAATTGTCTTTACAGTAAGCACTGTCATTTCAAATTATGCAAAAACATGGAAAGATTTACACTTAAAGGCACATTTAGAAAATTAAAATGATATGTATCTGGCAAAATAATGGTGTAAATTGATTCTACTTTGGTGACATTAGGCTTTATAGTGCTACCCCCTATTCACTGAAGTAAGTCAGCAGGTCTCACTGAGAACCAATCTATTGTATCAAACAGACACAGTGAATTAAGTAAATAGATTGAGACAGATGTATATTAAGGGTTGGGCTTAGCAAAGTCGGGAGTTGACCTTTAAAAATGCTGGGCTGTGGCCTGGTTGCAGAAGTCCTATCTCCATTTCTGACACATCCCATTTTCTCAAGAAGGGGAAGATGGTCAAGGGGGCGACTGACACAGGATTGAAACCCAAACTCAGCAGGGCAATTTGAACTTGAATTCAAAAAGACACCATTTTGGTTGTTACAGTGGAAGTCATAAGTTAATGCAGTAGATGCAAATGTAAACAGACGTAATTCAAATTTCGATTAAGTATAACGAACGAAGGATTTTTAACTCTTCCGCTCTTTAAACTTGAAAAACATTAGAAACGAGTCTAAAGAATGCTGATTGCTTTCACTTGTGGGTCAGATAAAAATAATTATTGTCTGGTCATGCAGGTTCAATAGAATTCTTCGTGGAAACTTCGCTAAAGACTATTACAAATGTCGTCATGAATAGCTGACTGAATTTCAAAAGCTTAAATTATCTCAGCAGGAGGTGCTGTGTACAAACAAAAACAGAAATTGCTGGAAAATCTCAGCAGGGTCTGGCAGCATTTGTAGAAAGGAATCAGAGTTAACCTTTCGGGTCCAGTGACCCTTCTTCAGAACTGATGGTAGCTAGGAAAAGGATGGTTTTACACAGAACATGATTAGGCAGAGGGAGAGTAAAAGATAGGTTGGGACAATGCCCAAACAGAGAGAAAAAGGACTGATCAAAAGGTCACTCTGCAGGAATGAATAGCTGCTAATGTGAACTATTAGGGACTGACAATGGGTAGCATGTGGTAACAGCCTGTGTAATGACAAAGCCTGGCGTGTGGGGGGCAAGAGAAGCTTGGGGAAAGGTGCTCAAGCCCTATAATTGTTGAAGTTGATATTAAGTCCGGAAGGCTGCAGAGTTCCCAAATCGAAAGTGAGGTGCTGTTTTTCCAGCTTGCACTGAGCTTTGCTGGATTTCTGTAGCAAGCCTGAGACAAAGATGTTAGCCAGGGAACAAGGTGGTGTGTTGAAGTGGCAGGCGAGTGGAAGTTCAGGGTCTTTTCTGTGGACAGAACATAGATGTTCTGTGAAGCAGTCACCCAGTCTATGCTTTGTTTCCCCAATGTAAAGGAGACCACATTGTGAGCAGTGAATAAAGTAGACTAGGTTGTGTGAAGTGCTGGTGTGTTTGGGCCCTTGGATACTGAGAAGGGAGAAAGTAAACAGGCAAGTGTCATACCTTCTGTGGTTGCAAGGGAAGTTGCCATGGGGGTGTGGGGATGTGTTGGGAGTGAGGAGATGTGTTGAGAGTGAAGGGGGTGTGAACCAGGGTGTCCCAGAGGGAATGGTACTTGCAGAAGGCTGTCAAGGGAGGGGAGAAGAATGTGTGTCTGGTGGTGGCATCCCATTGGAGGTGGTAGAAATTACAGCTAATGATCCTCTGGATGTGGACGCTGGTGGGATGGTAGGTGAGGACAAAGGGAACCCTATCGCTGTGGGTGGGAAGAGAGGGCATGATGGCCGAAGTGCGGAAAATGTGTCAGACCAGGCTGAGGGCCATGTTAATAACAGTGCTTGGGAATTCTTGGTTGAAGAAGGTGGACATTTTGGAGGCTCCTTGATCAAAGTTGGCATCATCAGAACAGATGCGATGGAAACAGATGAACTCAGAGAATGGAATAGAGACTTTACAGGAAACAGGGTGTGAGGATGTGCAGTCAAGGTAACTGTGAGAGTTAGTGGGTTTGGAGTGGATATTAGTGGTCAGCCTATCCCCTGAAATGGAAACAGAGATGGACCAAGTGGAAGTGAAAGTTGGGTGGAAACCGGAAATCAAACAGATAAACTTTTCCAATTCCAGACAAGACAGGGAAGCAGCACCGATGAAATCATCAATATACTGTTGAAAGAGTTGTGGCTGATGGCTGGAATAGGACTGGGACAACGAATGTTCCACGTACCCCACTCACAGACAGACATTACAGGGGCCCATGTGGATACCCATGGTCACCCCCTTGACCTAAGAAATTGAGAGCAGTTCAAAGGTAAGTTCTTCAGGGTGAGGATTAGCTCAGCCAGGTGGAGGAGGATGACAGTCGATGGGGGCAGTTCAGACCTTTTATCCGGGAAGAAGCGGAGAGCCCTGAGACCTTCCTGATGGGGGACTAACATGTAAAGGGGTTGCATGTCCATGGCAAAGAGGAGGAGGCTGGAATCTGTGAACTGGAAACTCTGAAACTGACGTAAAGCATCAAAGGAATTGCAGATGTAAGTGTGAAGGGACATCACAGAGGCTGAGCACTAGCTCTCAGACACCTCCTCCTATCTCCCCCTGGACCATAACCCCACCATGGAACATCAGGCCATTTTCCAGCAGTCACTAAACTTATTTCATTTGGTGATCTCCCCATCACTGCCTCCAGCTCATAGCCTCCCAAGCCTGCACGGGCCCGCTTCTACCTCCTTCTTAAAATACACAAATAGGACTGCCTCATCAGACCCATTATTTCTGCCCACTCCTGCCTCACAGACCTCACATCTTACTACCTTGCCTCGATCTTTTATCCCTTGGCCAGTCTGTTCCCATTCCCAATTTCCACCCTGAGTTCTAGTTCAGGGTCTGTGGGATTGACCTGGAGAAAAAAAAATTGGGTCCAACTGAGCCCATTAAATTCAGATGGATCTGCCCATATAAAATCTGGAAGTCAGCTGGCTGAATGCAGTTCTCTGAAATGCTTGCTTTTTAAAAAATCATTTTAATGTCACTATCCACAGCAGCAGCAAATCCCACCTATTTATCATTGTAATACTCCCCAAATGTGTAACAGGAGACAATTGGAATTGTGGTGGAGAGGAACAGAAGTTATGAAGTGCAACTCAGGCAAAATATTAATTAAAAGAAAGAAATGCTGCAGACGCTAGAAAAGATTCAATACATAAGTAAAGGATCATGCGGCGGGGGGTGCGCAAATGGGGGAGTTGTCCAACAATGGAAGGTGGGATGCACCAATTATTATGGGATTTCAAGACATTAAATGAGTTCACAAAGGGAGAAGTAAACAGCAAGACTTTTTGGGTGATTAAACCATCCATTTAAAATGCTCCAAATTAAAGAGAACTGCAACAAATGGATGTCGGTGTTGCCATGACTACTTAACTCAACAATATTAGTACATCATTGCAATGCAACCTGTACTCAGAACAATGTTTCATTACATTGGCAGAGACTCAAAGAGGAAACAAAGTAGATTCAAAGCAGATTCAAAGAGAAAAGGGCTTAAATTTACATGGTGCCTTTCTTAATCACTGGACACTCCTAAGCACTTTGTTGTCAGTGCAGCGCTCTTTGAAGTCTTGTTACTGGTGAGATGAAGGAAGTGACAATCTACATTGGCACAACAATGTTCCCACAACAATAACGTGATAATTACCAAGAATCTGCTTGTGCTTTGTTATATGGATTTAGGGATAAATATTTGCCAGGAGCTGGGAATAACTCTCCTGATATTTTTCAAATAGTGCCATATGATGTTTTACTTCTACCTGAGAAAGTGCATGAGAGCTCAATTTACCATCTCATCTGAAAGGCAACACCCCTGATCATTAAGAGATAGTAAGAATTGCTGATGTTGGAGTCAGAGATAACATAGTGTGGAGCTGGAGAAACGAAACATCAACTTTCCTGCCCTCTGAGGCTGCTTGGCTTGATGTGTTCCTTCAGCTCCACACTGTGTTAACCCTGATTATTATATTCTTTTTTAAGACAGAGATCCACCAATCACACACAAGGATTGGTGAAACAATATTGTGATTTGAAGGCAGGATTATACACTTCTATTATTGCTGCTTCAGACTGCCTTCAAGTCATGTGGCTATTACATCATATCCTGTCAATGTATGTAATAATTTACAGCAATTTAAGATACACCTCCTTAAAAGATCTATGTCACAGCACAGCACTGATGCTTCACAGGTACATTGTAAGCAAAATTTAACACTGAACTATAAAAGATAATATGAGGGCAGACGGTGAACAATTTGGTTTAAGATCAAGCTTTTAAGGAACCGTTTGAAGAAGACAGAAGAGTCTAGAGAACCAATATATCTGAACAGATCAAAAGAACATGAGGAATGCAGGAGCAAGGGTAGTCCATCCCGCCTGCTCTGCTGATGAATAATATTGTATTTGATCTAAACATTGCCTTAATTCCAGATTCCTGAATGCCCTCTCTAATTGTTGACTTTTGTATTCAGAAATCTAACTCAGTCTTGAATATCACAATGATTCAGCCTCCACTGGTCTTTGAGGAAGAGAACTGCAAAGAACAATACCTTCCAAGTAAAGAAATTTCTTCTTATTTCTATCTTAAATAAGAGACTCTTATCATGAAACAGTGATTACTAACGCTACATTCCTCCATGAGGCCACTTGATGCTCCTGCTTCCAAACCCCATGGCTGTCAATAATAGTACATGTTGCTCAGACTGGAGCAAAATGTAACTTCATTGCACGCAAGCTATGGTCCATGCATAGCAAAACACTTAGGAAATGGCCCATGAATTAATTATAAGTGTTGGGTTATTGCTTGAAGAATGTCTTCATTCTCAAACTCAGATGATGAAAGAATGCCATACAGATGCTGCTTTCACAATATTACCAGAAGAATATAATGCTTTGGCAAATTTTCAAAGGGTTTTCCCCTATTCAATAATTCCACTGTCCAGCAAAATGAAATGTTAACAGAGAGTGCATTTGAAAAATGTAACTGCACATCAGAACATTTGAATGTATTTCAATATAACTTTATGAATCTCTTAACATTGATCACACTGAGCAGATCTCCAAGCCAGTTCATTTTTTCATTGCCAATGCGTGATTGAAAAATTACATACTCCTTTCCCAGTATGAATTGAACTCATGAAAAATGCATGTATGAAACTGTTTCCATGAAGTTACACAAAAAAAACAGCAAAATAACTTAGCTGTACATTAATAGAATGTAAACTGTGGGGCAATTAGAAAAGATTTTTGTGGTGAATTGATTACTTTCATACCATTGTATACCATTGAAAATTTATTTGTTACTTTAAGCTTTAATGAGGTGATAAAACTTTATTCAGGTAGGTGCAAGAAGAAAAATAATGAAATCCAACTCAATGGATAGATTTTAAAGAGTATAGATGAACAGAGATCGAGAAGTTAAAATGCACGATTCCCTTAAAAGTGCAAATTTAAAAGTGCCAAAAGAATTCTAAGTTTTACAAAGAGATATGCACTAAACAAATGATTAATGATTAATTTCAAAAGAAAAGCACTGATTTCACAGTAGTTAAGAACACAGTATTAAATTTGGGAGCTCCTGTACAGATGGGAAACAGTGAGTTGCACTATGCTAGTTTGAGGAACATTTGTGTTCCAGGCCCACCTTATTTAAAAGGAACATTGTGGATTGAGATAGGACTGATATCACCCAGCTAAATGACGACCAGTTCCACTGCTGTATTGACGACAGCCTTTATGGAACAACAGAGGATCAAAGTCTTCATTCCTTTGCTGGCACATCTCAACAACTGCCAATGCTGCAATGTCCAGATTTGAAACTTTAATCAATCTAGCAAGGACCGAGACATGTCCCAATGTTGCAGGATGCAACCACTTTATTTAGCCTTAGATTCTGATGTACAAGTCATCCTAGTATAAAAGATCAATGCTGTTCTTCCAGCCCTAAAAAGTCATGCTTTTGCAATCTTTGCCCTATTGCCTTATATTCACATGCTACATTCATGTTAAAAATGAGTCTCAACTTTTTTTTAACCACACAAATGCTTGGTTCCTAAAAGATTTGTCCCTAGAATAAATGAGGGCAACCGCCCTGGACCTAGGTTCTAGGCCTTGCAATGGGGCCAAAGGCATGTGGAAGGAACTGGAAGCCAAGATGAGGGAGATCTTTGAATCAATGAGTGGCAGTGCTGTCTCATTTCTTGTTTTATTTGAAGGCAGCAAGGCATCAGTAACACAGGGTGCTATGCAACATGGGGTACACAGTGTGATTTGCCCCAGGGAGTAAGGGAGGCCACGCACTGTGATATGGCTCGGGCCCTTCACTCCCTCGGGATGGCTTTCCTCACTGGTACTTGATAACTGGGTACAAGGGATCAAGCAGCAATATGGACCATCATCCAAAGGCAGATTAAGTTTAAGACATGCCGTTCTTTTTGCTGGATGCTGGCGACAAATCAAAACGTCTACATCTCCCCTCCCGTGATAGCAGTTCATTTTTATATTCAGTGTATAAGTTGAATCCCATCAATGGAGGCTTATAGGTCCATTTATATATTGGCCTCTATGCTTAGATACTCTGTTTGCTTTGTTCCAGAACAGTATGTACTGTAAGGTGCAAGTACTATTGAACTGTCATTGCCTGACACTAATGTGGCACAAATGTTACTAGCCCAAGCAGAATGTTCTTCATGCTTGTTCAAATGCAGCCTTGATGTTAAGGGTAGTCACTCTCAACTCATCTCTGAAATTTAGCTCTTTTGTCCCTGTTTTGGCCAAAGCTGTAATGAGGTCAAGTGCAATGTGGCCCTTGCAGAAGACAAACTGAGCATCTGTGAGCAAGTAATTCCTTTGCAACTTGCCATTAGGAAGTATAGTCAAGGATACCTTCCATCATTTTGCTGATGGTTCATAGGATAGGTTGAGTCTGCCCTGCTTTTTGTGGACAAACATAACCTGGGCAATTTTCTATATTAGAGATAACAAGCATGGGGCTGGATGAACACAGCAGGTCAAGCAGCATCATAGGAGCAGGAAAACTTGACGTTTCGGGCCTAAACCCTTCATCAGAAA
>JAHRHZ010000012.1:51445034-51665338 GCA_024137785.1 Ginglymostoma cirratum
CCTTCTTCAGAAATTTCTGAAGAAGGGTCTAGGCCCGAAACGTCAGCCTTCCTGCTCCTCTGATGTTGCTTGGCCTGCTGTGTTCATCCAGCTCTACACCTTGTTATTTCAGATTCTCCTGCATCTGCAGTTCCTACTACCTCTGAAGGTTTCCTTGTCCTTGTTTGACCTGATGTTATGGGATTTCATCAACAGATCCCTTAATTCAACAGTTTCCCTTAACTCTGTGTGACTTTCAATGCTTGACTATATTCCCACAATCTGATTTGTTGCTGGACAGAATCTGAATAAACATGGATATCTCATTTTATTACATGTAAGATCACTGCTGTTACCCATCAGATCCTAATGACTGGAAATTATATCAATAATCCAGCCACAGTAGAGACTCATCATTTCGTTGCTTTTGAGTTTGTCACAGGTAAGAAATATCAAAATTGCTGGCATAGGAACGTTGAGAACCCCTAATCACTTCTCATTAGGGATGAAGGACTAATTGGGAGAAAATGCACACGAAGGTGGCTTGCAATCCAATTAGCACTTTAGTCACAATTAAATGCGGAGGTTTTATTATTCTGTAGAGATTTCCTTTGATCACATTTGTTCAAATTGACCGATCTTAAATCAGCTATTTTGATTTCTGTCTATAATTTAGCACAGTTCATTATAAATATCCACCTGACTAGGTACAAATAGCCCTTTTGCCATTTTGGTGATCCTCCTTTGAGCTGCAGTCACTTTGGTGACTATCACATCTTTCAGCTGTTTAAAGCCTAAAATCAGTTCAACAAAATCAAATAGGAAACGAAGCTGACAATATAGCCCTTTGTGTGGACTTCTAATTCCCAAAACAAAGGAAATGGGTCCTATTTGTCAGACTTAAAGGTTAATCTGAGATCCAAAGAAAACACTCTTGTTGGGTCTATTATTAATGCAGACAAAATCTCCTTCTACCTATCTGAACACATTACAAAACATACTTCATTTGACTGTTTCTTTAACCTTTGCACTGCCTTGATTGGTGATTATTCCTTAACCCTGTCCTCTACTCCATGGATCAAATTGTATTGCCCACTCAAGGGGAAATCTGTTATCCAAGATATTAAAACATTGAAACACCCAACTGCTGACTGGGTAGAGTCATGGGACCCCAGCAATGTAAAAAACAGTTAACGGAGGGCAAAGGGAGGCCATCAAATTTTCTCAGCTACTTATCAAAGTATGAAATTTTCTTTCCATTTGAATTTGACATTTCTGCCCCTTTTCAACAGACAAAAGCAGTTTTCAGACTTACAGAAAAATCTTCTTGGAGTCTGCCAGGAATAGCATCCACCCATTTTATCTTCTCTCTCAGTTGCAAAACTAAATGATAACAACAGCTCAGTGGCACAGGTTGGAAACTGAATGAAATGGAATGATGAAACCTGCAGTCTCCTACTGCTAGATCTTCACTGCAGCTAATCTGCAATCAAAAAGTTTTCAATTCTCTTGGATCTTAAATTTATATCTGTCTCCTGGAGAATGACAATTCAACATTTTTCAGAAGCTCTTCCCTCCACATTTCCCTTCTCTCTCAAGAAATTTGAAATTCAACATTTCCAGTATAAACTGTTTAGAGAAGTTACACAAGATGTGTCAGAACACGATATGCAAAATGTCAGGCAGAAAATACAGAAGCTTAAAAACATGCACCAACAGGTTCAAGAATAGTTTCTTCCCTGCCATTATTAGCCTGATGAATAGGCTCTCTAACTTCAGATAATGCTGACCTTATTAACGCTGATCTTGCTTCACACATCTCCTGTGCAGTATAACCTGTCTGCCTCTCTCTGTCCAAGCACCCTAAGATCTGTATGTCCTTGCTTATTATGATCTGCCTACACTGCTTGCAAATGAAGCTTTTCACTGTACAAATGACAATAAATCAAATCAATAAGTCATGTTTAAACAAAAAACATTAAATCATTCATTTTTTGGAAACTGGATTAAGATATTTCTGTGAAGCATGATATTGTGCCAGATTACAGCTTAACATCTGCAACATTTATCCATCACAGTGTAATTCAGTCTTCTTTTCTAGGATTTCTGTATTGTATGAAATGTAGACAGATAGAGGGAGAGTCAAACAAATAGATAAGGAAGAGTAAGACTGTAAAATGCACAAATGTAAGAGTCAGGATGCTGCCAAAGTACTTCATACCTATGAACTGCTGTTGTAGTCCTGCTGACGCACAAGTAAACTACATATAGCAAGATTCCATAAAAATAAAATGAAATAAATGACCATTCAATATGGTTTCTAGCGATAAATGCTAAGGAATAAATGTTAACCAGGATACATTTGGCACAGCAGTTCTTCAAATAGTGCCAAAGAATCTTTTATATCTATCGGAACATAAAAATATGATTTCAGTTTAGTGTTTCAACCAACAACACATATTGTCCTAAGTACTACACTGAAGCATCAGTCAAAATTACATCCTTTGGGTGTAGTTTGAATCCAAAATGTTCTGATTCATAGGTGATAGTGCTTCCTTGTGACCCACTAATGATTGGATGGTTCCTGCAGGCATTACTTGGAGACTCTTTGTCACTGTTTTGCTAATGTTACAGATAATTGGCCCTATTTGCTTATCAATAATTAAGAATAGTCAATGTAAGTACTTCATTTGCTTTTTCTGAGTCAATCTTCAACAGGCAAGTTGAAGAAATTTGTTAGAAACAGCAATGGACAACTAAAGAGATAAAGGACAACATAAACCAAAAGGGCTTACAAAAATGCAGAAAAAAAGCACAGACTCTGCTGAATAGGCAAAATACAAGGCACAAGGCACTAAAGAGATTATGAAAGATAACTTGCAAGGGACATCAAGTTGTTAAGGGGAAAGTAAGTGTTCAGGAACAATGTTGGTTCACAACAGGGTGAAAGTGGGGATACTGTCAACGACTTTAGGGAAATGGCAGACATGTTGAATAACTACTGTGCCTCAGTATTTATACCAGAAAAGGAAGACAGCTTGCTGAAAGTCTTGAGGAAATTAACAGTGGATTGGCAACAGGAACTGAATAAAATTAACAGAAGTGAAACATTAATTCCTTTTAATTACCTCATTACTAAAGAATGAAAAATCCCCAGGATCTGATGATTTCCACCTGAGGGTATGAAAGCAAATAAGGGAGCACATTGTCAAAACTCTAACTATAATCTTTCAGCATTCCCTCGACACAGGATTTTGGATTGGAAAGTTACTCCGCGTTTTAAGAAGGGCAAAAGAGGTAAATCAGGGAATTACAGACTATTTAGCCTAACATCTGTACTGGGAAAATTGTTGGAGTTTACAATCAACGATGGGGTAACTGAACATCTCAAAAATTTTTAGTTAATGAAGGAGAGCCAGCATGAATTCATGACAAGAAGGTCATGCCTTGAAAAAACTCGCTGAATTTTTTGGAGAAGTGACTAAGGTACTGGACAGAGAATGTCTATGGATGTTTTCATGAAGAACTTCCAAAGGGTATTTGATAAAATGCCACATAAGAGATGGTTAATTAAGGTAGAAGCCCCCAGAATTGAGGGTAAATTACTGACATGGCCAGGAAATTTGTTGTGTGGCAGGCAACAAAATGTAGTGATCAGTAGGCACTTAGATTGGCAGGAAATAACCAGTGGTACCATTGTAGACAATGTAGATGTTAGCATAAAATTAAAAAGGGGTATTGATAAACAACTGAATGGGCAAAACTGTGGCGGATGGAGTGCAATATAAGCAAGTATGAAGTCTCATTTTAGACCAAAAAGGGATAGATCAGGATACTTTCTAGATGGTCTGAAGTTAATGTCCAAAGAAACTTGAGGATTCAGGCGCATAGATTTTTAAATTGTCACAAACATGTTCAGAAAATGATCAAGAAAGCTAACGGAATGTCAGTCTTTATATCTAAAGGATTAAAGTGTAAAGATGCAGAAATTATGCTGCAGTTATACAAAAGCCTGGTTAAACCCCACTTAGAGTACTGTGAGCAGATGTGGGCATCACATCTTCGGAAGGATATATTAGCCTTGGAAAGCGTACAACATAGGTTTACAAAAATGATAACCCCTGAAGTCCGGGAACGATGACAGATTATATAATTTAGGCCTGTTTTCTTTAGAATTTATAAGGTTAAGGAGTGACCTGATCGAAGTCTTCAAGATACTACCAGGAGAAGACATGGTAGATAAAGATAAACTATTTTCATTGGTTGAGAACTAGGGGTCAAAGTCTGAGATTTAGGGCCAGACCATTCAGAATAGATGTCAGGAAGCACTGGTACACAAAAAGGGTGGGAAATGTTTGGAACTCTCTTCCACAATGGCAGCTGATGCTAGATCAGTTGTTTTAGTAATTTCAGTGATTTTCAAGTAGTTTTAAATCTGAGGTAGATAATTTTTTGTTAAGTAAATGTATTAAGGGATATGGGTGAAAGGCAGGTATGTTGAGTTAGACCACAGATCAGCCATGATCTCAGTGAATGGAGGAATCGGCTTGAAGATCTGAATGGTCTACTCCTGTTCATATGGTAGTTTATAGAAGTGCTTCATTTGCTTTTACAGAGACAATCTGCAATAGACAAGATGAATTAATTCCTTAAAGCTGGTGTTGAGGCTCAGATTTTTGTTGAGTTTTCTTGCTCTTCCGCTTTCTTGCTACATCTCTTTTCCCTATTTTATTTTCAATCTCTCTCTGGAGAAAAACCTAGCATTTCTCCTAAAGTAGCATATTAGAGTTGGAATCTAGAGAAGAAATATCCCAAGAATTGTTTTACATTTGTTCCCAAACCAAATTATCTGATCATGTAACTAATTGTTGTTGCGGGAGTTTTCTGCGTGCAATTGGCTGCCTCATTTCTTATGTTACCACTATTAAACTTCAAATACATTTAAGTAGTTTTAGTGAGCTTGAAACACCTGCTGATTGTGAAAGGGATAATTTTAATGCAAACTTTCCTTTTTTGTTTTAAGTCAGCAGTCAAATGTACTATTTGGATAGGAAAGGGTTAATGCTAATATAATAATGAATACTTAAATCAGCCAGTGGTCATGATGATGACTTGTGGTAGTCTACTTCAGTTCCAATATTTGAAGGGACAATGTGAGAATCAGACTTCAAGTTACAGGTCTTCAAACAGAATCAGGAGCTGCAGAAATGGAGGCAAAATGTAACAAGGCGGTACCAGTATTTGAAAATACTTCTCTGGACATGAAGCTGTAGACTGTGAAGATTCATTGGAAGATTCTGCTCCCTCCAGAGAAGAGGAAAAATATTCTTCCAAATATCGTACGATACTCCAAAAACATTTCCTTTCCATCCTTTGAAAACATCTATTTTTCACACATAAGGATCTCTGAATTTTCTCCTTACCAGAAAAGAGAGGGCAGAGCATCATAGAGAGGCAGAGAACCAGAGACAGCTCTTGATCCATCTCCACTTTGACAATTATAGACAAGGAAAAACAAGAGATAAGCAAGGACATGGCATGACTAGCCATTTGAGATGCAGACATGGGAGTTTCTCAACTACCTCGGGGCAATTAAAAATCACACATTCACATGGTATAAAACATGTTGATTTAATAGCAGTAGGCAAGGAAAAATGATAATGCAGACAAATAATAACTTAGAATACATACACCTTGTCACATCCAAATCATTGCTTACATTTCCTACAGTTTCTTCAAGCATGTGATGTGGTCAGGAGATTGAGATACCTGAGAAGTTGGAATTCATTCCGAGGATGTACCACACACATCTCATGTGTTCCCTCCTCTAGTGTACCCAAATCAATGTCTCTCACCATGACTGGCAGCTACATCAGGCACTCCTCTTCCTTCTCCCTGGATACACAGGACTCATTACCCATCTCTCTCTGGTGCTCTAGTTCTCACCATTGCACAACATTTTGCAAGATCATCGCCACATCACACCACCAGAATTGTGGATGGTTAATTCCGAAGGGTACCCCTAGATCTGTTCAGATGCCTGAAATACATCTTCAGTATCCTAACAGCTGGCTCAGTTATAACTCTAGTATTCGTGGAGCTCACAATAGTAGTCTTTGCAAGAGAAGCTGTAGAATTTCATTGTCAATTATAGGAAGATGGATGTTTCTAAATTTGGAAGTTCATGGACATTAGAAAATTGACAGCTATAGATATTAAGATTGCATGGCTTTACTGGACAGATACAAATATATCAAAGTTATTTGTTTCCATTTGCAAACGTGCCCAGATCAGGACGAGTGAATGAGATCAGCTATAAGCATGGAATGTATTCAGGCCTACTGGATTCAGGAATAATGGATAGCATCTCTACAGATGTCTATAACTCTGATGCCTCAAATTGCTGATATCGTCCTCAGGAATATGGCAAAGCAACGAGTTTGAACCACATTCATGAAGACAAAGTAAAAGTAGTTCTGGAAAATTACTAATTAATCTGTGTATGTTGTTAGCAATAATCAATAAT
Source organism: Ginglymostoma cirratum (assembly GCA_024137785.1). NCBI lineage: Eukaryota > Metazoa > Chordata > Chondrichthyes > Orectolobiformes > Ginglymostomatidae > Ginglymostoma > Ginglymostoma cirratum. The sequence continues at coordinate 51,451,540 of JAHRHZ010000012.1, forward strand.
CCAATGCTGTCAGTATGTCAACTATCAAAGGATTCAATACTAATTTAGTTTCACCAATCTCACATGCTGATCTAAACTATTAACTCATAATCAATGAATAATTACTGCTGAAAACTATGACACTAAGTTTTAAAAAAAATTGCAAAGGCAGCTCTGAAATGATTAATCCTACTCATTATTGGAAAAAATGATCAAGGTATCAAGAGCATAACACTTGCAAGACAAACCTTCACAAAATTGTCAGACCTGTAGAAATAAGAATGCAAAGACAGAATGAAATTATTGAAATGCTACATCGCGTCATCATTACCATACAGATGCAAAGTTGGAATGCAAGCAAGATAATGGTAGTTAAAGTAAAGACACCAGAGGTGTGGGCTTGGATTTTCATCTTCAGTGTGAGAATTGAGAATCATTCCAATTCCTGATGTTGTGATCCCACTTCCAGCCAAGCAGTGCCCATCAAAATGTTCAAGGGGGGACAGGGTGTGCTGGGGTCAAGGTTATCTTTTGAGAAAGGGGCCCAAGATCAAAACAGAGACCAGTGGATGCTGAGGTGGCTCAGTTAACAGAGCTGCCTCTAGTCCCTTGGACATCAGCTCAGTGGAACAGGTAAGTGTGAGGCTCTCTAACCCTAATCGATTGATCCCTGCAACACCATAAACCCCTGTCTGTACCCCTCATGTTCCCAACTCATTCATGCCCGCTAGCTGGCATGTCATTGAGGATGTAGAAAAATAAATAATAAAACAGAAAAAGTATTCCAGCCCTTACCCTCTACATAGTCGCCATGCTATATCAAAATCAACACATGCAATTTCAAGCCCTCCATCCACCCATGGCCCACCATACCCTTCACAGTAACCTATGCCCGGCAAATACCACCTTCGCCCTTTATTTCCTATAGAAACTTAGTGCCAGTTTATGCTCATCCAGGTCTTGCTCATTATTTAAAGCTTAAAAGTAGGGGAACACATATCTGAGCTGTTAATCAGTTTAAACGGGACCCGTGACATAGCCAAAACCAAATGGTTATTTGAACACAAGAGCATTTTAAGCATTGAATAAGTATTCTAATGCATCTGACTACATCTCCACTTTCACAATGCTGGTCAAGGTAATGCTCACTTGGCTTTTAAGAACAAAAACTGCATTTAAACCATATTTAATTTATCTGTCATCATTCAACATGTGACATTGGCAACACCTTCAGAAAATATCCATACAAAGATTCCTGACATCAAACTAGGGCTGCCCCATGATGCTGTGTACAGGTTTGCTGCCTGCATCCTTATCACATACCAGCAGAAATTGCTGACACTGCAAATGGGGCCAGGAATTTTGAAAATTGGCTTTCGTGCTGTTTCAAAGCCGCCCAATTCCATTCCAACATCAACACAGGCACAAAAATCCAGCATGTGGTTTCTAAGACATATGATGAAGATTAGCAGTACAATGATGACAACTAATGAGGAAGTTTAGAGGATGGGCTATGCACAAGAAGAACTTTTGCAGATGACCACTAACAGACAACTACAATTACTTTGGCATGTACTTATCATGGAGAAACTAGAACATTCGAACTGATTGGCAAATTTGAGAGCAGCAAAGTAAGAGGGGGACAAAGGAAAAGATTAACCAACAGTTGACAAAGCAGAACAGGTCCAAGATTTATGAACAACACCAAGATGTTAACTGCTCTAAAAGGACTGTGGAGAGCCATAATCGCCAAAGTTGCCAAACTTGGCATTTGATAAGAATCAGAAACATGATGAATACAAAGAATATATTAGAAGAAACTAGTGTGAAGATTGAAAATGGATAGAATCACACTGTCGAAAATAGATATGTTTGTCTGTTTCAGACAATGGATGACAAAAGATGACGTGGAAGTAAGAAGAAAGATTGAGATGGCCAGAAGTAATTTTGTGAAGATTACGGAATCACAAAGTCATCACAGCAAAGGAGGAGGCCATTCAGCTAATTGTCTGCAGCAGTTATTTTAAACAATCCCAAACTCCTGCCTTTTCCCCACAGCCTGCATACCATTTCTATTCAAATAATCACCCAGTGCCAGTATGGACCAAAAGGTTTTCCTGACCACACTTTGCTCTTTTGCACGTCAATTTAAATCTACGCTCTCCTATTCTTTTTTCTCTTTTACGAGCAGGAATAACTTCTTCCTATCTACTCTCTCCAACCTGCTCATGAACTTGACAAACTCTTCCAATCTTCCTTCCAGTCTTCTGCCCTCCAAGGAGAATGCTCCCAACTTCTTCAATCTATCCTCATAACTGCAGTTTCTGATTCCTGGAACCATTATTGGAAACCACTTTTGCATTCTCTCAGATGCATTCAAAACTATCCACAATACTCCAGCTGAGGTTTTGTAAAAGTTCAACATTACCTCTCTGCTTTTGCACTCTATTTCTCTAATTGTGAAACCAAGGACGCTGTATGCTTTATTAACTCCTCCCTTCATCTGCCCTGGCACCTGCAATGATCTGTGCAGAGACACCCAGGTCTTTCTGGTCCTGCACCCCCTTTAGAATTATACCCCAATTTTATATAGTCTTCCAATGTTCTTCCAACTAAAGAGCATCACCTCACACTTCTCTGCATTGAACTTCATCTGCCATTTATCCGCCCACTCAACCAATATGTCAATGTCCTTTTGGAACTCCGCACTGTCTTCCTCACAGTTTACAATTCTTCCTAGTTTTGTGTTATCTGCATATTCTGAACTGTATCCTGCATATCAAGATTCAGATTATTAATTTATATCAGGAAAAGGAAATGTCCCAATAGCGATTCTGGGGAATATCACTACAGCCAGAAATATATCCCCTGATCATTACTCTCTGTGTTGTATCACTCAGTCAATTTTCTATCCACGTGTCCTTTTTATATCATATAGCTTTCCTCACGAGTCTGTTATATGGAGCTGAAACAGTTGGCTGCCAGAAGCTCATGTACACCACATCAACAATGTTATCCTCATCGAACCCTTGTTACCTCTTCAAAAATTTCTAGCAAGTTAGTTCAACACCACTTTCCCTTTAAAGATTTGTGCTGACTCTCCCCAATCAACCCATCTTTTCCCATGTGATTACTAATTCTATCCTAAATAAGTTTCTAGAAGTTTCACCAACACCCAAGCTAAACTAATAGTCTGTATTTGCTGGGATTATCCTTATACCCTTTCTTGAACAAGGCCATAATGTTTGTAAAAACTGAAAGAACTGCGGATGCTGTAAATCAGGAACAAAAACAAAGTTGCTGGAAAAGCTCAGCAGATCTGACAGCATCTGGGAAGGAAAAAATCACAGTTAACGTTTCAGGTCCAGTGACCCTTCCTCAGAACTGATAGTGGTTGGGAAAACGTCAGTTTATATGCAGAAAATAGGTGTCTGGTGGTGGCCTCTCACTGGACGCCATTTCCGCCACCTCCAGCGAGATGCCACCACCAGACACATATTCCCCTCCCCCCACCTTGTCCACCTTCCGCAAGGACCATTCCCTCCAGGACACCCTGGTCCACACTTCCTTCACCCCCAACACATCCACACAGTCCAATGGCACCTTCCCCTGTAACTGGCGCAGGTGCAACACCTGCCCATTTACCTCCTCCCTCCCCAGTATCCAAGGGCCCAAACATACCTTCCAGGTGAAGCAAACTTCACCTGCACTTCCCAGAAACTGGTCTACTGCACTTGCTGCTCACAATGTGGTCTCCTCTACATTGGGGAAACAAAGCATAGACTTGGTGAGTGCTTCGCAGAACATTTACATTCTGCTTGCAAAAAAGACCCTGAACTACCTGTTGCCTGTCACTTTAATGCACCACACTGCTCCCTGGCCAACATTTCTGTCTCTGGCTTGCTGCAGTGTTCCAGCGAAGCCCAGCTTAAGCTGAAGGAACAACACCTCATTTTCCGCTTGGGGACCCTACAGGGCCTAAACTCTCCCATGTCTCAGCCCCCTACCCCACACACCAGGCCCTGTTACGACAAAGCCTGACATTACACACCCCTGTTGTTAGTCACTAACAGTCCCCATTAACAACTGTTCACCCTCCCTGCCTGATCGTTAGCAACTCCTTTATGTATCCAACTGTCTTTCTCTCTCTTTGGCCTCTATCTTATCATTTACTCCTTCCCCTACCCACCCCCCTATTTTCTGCATATAAAGTGACATCTTCCCAGCCACTATCAGTTCTGAGGAAGGGTCACTGGACCCAAAACGTTAACTCTGTTTTTTCCTTCACAGATGCTGCCAGACCTGCTGAGCTTTTCCAGCAACTTTGTTTGTGTTCATAATGTTTGTAATCCTCCAGTCTTCTGGCACCTGCCTGGGTAAAAACTAAAAGGATCATGGCTGGTGTCCCAACAATTTCTACTCTCACTTCTTCCAAAATCCTTAGATGCCTTGACAACAGTACCAACAATCAGTCTACAACTTCTTCACTATTAATTTTGAACTTCCTAGTCACAGGGTTTCCTCCTCTGTTACCAAGGCCTGGGCAGCATCCTCCTCTTTTGTAAGATAGATGTAAAGTATTCATTCAACACTTCAGCCATGCCCTCTGCCTCCATTTGTAAATTCTTTCTTGGTCTCTGAATAGCACAAATCTTTCTTTAATGACTGTCTTATTATTTATATGCCTATAGAAGACTTTGGGATTTTCCTTTATGTTAGCTGCTAGTCTTTTCTCATAGTTGCTCTTTGCATCGCTGATTTGCTATTTCACTTCTCCTCTAAACCTTTGGTATTCAGTTGATTCTCAATTTTTTTTATCTTACACCTGGCATAGCACACTTTTTCTTTCTAATGTTAATTTCTATCTCCTTTGTCATCCAGGGAACTCTGGATTTGTTTGTCCTACTTTTCCCATTAGAGGGAAAACCCTTGACTCAACCCGAACCATCAGCTCTTTGAAGGTGGACCACTGTTCTTCCACCAACTGCTTATTCCAATCAATCGTGCTCACCTTTGTTCTTGTGACATTAAAGCCAGCTATGCCAACTGAATAAAGGGTATGTTAACAAGAAGAAAACCCCAATTTTTAACAACCAAAAAGTGCTAAATTCTATCCACTTTCCTATAAGCCTCAGAAACATGGCCTACAGATTTCTTTGTGGAAGCCAGCAGTGGTTTTTGAAATGTCGATGTTAAGATGCTTAAAATTCCATATACAACAGAACTCCTGGCAGAAGCAGCTATAAACTATAGTAGGTAAGTGCTGCTGCTAACCCTGATTCAGTGGCTCATAAACAGCTTATAGTTCATGATTTTTGTTTCGGATTCTTTGGCAATTGTCAAGAAATAGTTGACTAATTTACTAAAGAACTTGTGTTCAAGTTACCAATGAATCCTGGGGGAAAGGTGGTCATGTTAAGTACTAACTTAATCTGAACTTGTTGATGTAAGACTGTTTAAGCAGCCGAATTTAGGCTTTGTTCACTGCAAGACATAATTGCGTAATAGACACCTAACAGTTCCTGCACAATAAACTAAGGTGAAGATTTGAATACTTATTTGGCTCCCTTGATACTGTTTCTTGTTAGAGTATTGATCACAGTCTTCATGCACCTCATCATGTGGAAGATCAAGATTCTCATACCAATGGTTTCTATTCCTGCTGGATGTCACTTGCTGAATCAACGTTCCCAGTGTGTTCTGTCTTGTGAATTAATAGGTGATTTTGTTAAATCTAAGTCAGGAAGAAAGGGATTCCAAACAATACACAAACACAAGAAAAATTTACCAGTAGGGAGGGATAACTCAAAGGCTTAAAGAGTTGGGATGACAAAGTCAAATTGCAGGATTCAGAAAATCAAGAAGAAAAACTTAAATAATATAATCTGTGAAAGTTCAGCAAAATGGAGTCAGAAATCTAACCTCCCTTTCAAATTTGCTCATTTCCCAATACTCTTAGGCAGAAAGAAAATAGTTTCTAACCTTAATGTATTAGTCTTGAAACCATCAGCATGACAGCACTTCAATTTGATTTTTCTAACAAATATAAATGGCAATTTTGGTGGGCTTGCTATTCAGCTCTATCATTTCTATCTTGTCACTGGGAAAGTAATAATGAAGTAGAGATAGCAAAGTTTTTATATTTTCATAAATTCCTTTGTAAAATGCAAACAAGACTATGTTATAAACTATAGGAACTTGCAAAGACTTTGCCAAATTGAACAAAACAGGCATATAATTGAAATATGGATCATTTAGATATAAATCTCTCGGAAACAATTCAAGGTCTTAAAGCAAAGCTACTATGCTGTCATTAAATCAATTCAGACTCCATTCTATTTAGCCTTCTGTAAATGTCTGATATTGAATTGTAGAATCAAGTTGCATACAACTGGGACACATTTCCTTCATGTCTAATACTTTATTCCTTCCGTTCTATTCCTAGTTAACAGACTGATGTAGCCGATCGAAACCCTGTTAATTAGAATGCAATAAGACGTTCAGACCCTCTATGTCCAATTGCTTGGGAGTTAGAATGCCTGTATATATCAGTGTAGTACTTAGTCCATCTAGGAGAGCATAACCTTAAGGGCATAATCTTAAAAAAATCATGAAGATAAACTAGGCAAGCACATATTGCTGTAAAGCTGGAAACATGAATAGAGCTTTGAATCAAGATTACAAATGAAATACATGAGAAGTCAATTCATTTGATGTGGAACTCCTTTCGATCCCTCTTGAAACTTTTTGTGGCAAATGTCTACATGAACCCTTTTCCAGTATGCATCCTCAAATATTTCTACCTTTTCAGGTTAATTAATAGCATTGCATTTTGTAATTGAATTGTGATTTTAAGAATCTTGAATTCAGATGTTTGCTAGCATTCTGCCTTGTGCCACACAGAATTCAATCCACCTTCATAAAGCTATACTTTGGCAATCTGACCATCCATTATATTTCTGAATGGATTGTAATAAAAGCTGCAGTCAAAAGATAAAGTATTGGCAGCACACCAGGTTTTTTTGTTACTATTCGATAAATCATATTGAAGGTAAAATGTCAATAATGTAGGATACCAACAAGATTGAAAAGATTAGAACTATAATGATGTAAATGAAGAAGCAGCAGACAGAATTATAAAATTTACTTATATTCTATCTGGTCTCCTAAGACACTTATTATAATACTAAGGCTGAAAAACTGCATTTTTTAATGCTTTATTACCATGTTCAATTTTGCTTGCTCTTCTCTTTATGTAGTCTCACAAGTTTTCTTTGGCTTTGCATTTGTACAATCCTTGTTATTTTATTTCTAAATCTCCATTATTAGTTAAATTTATTCCTACATGATTTTCTCACGCAGACACTTCTCCTATAAATTGCTTCACTTTTCTGGAGGTATGAAGAGCGACACAGGTGTGGTTTGGAGTCATGAAAAGGAGAGTGCAGTACTATACACGACAAGTGGAGGATGGAGGCAATGGGAAGTAACCCTGGCAGCTGCATACCACAGAATTAGTTATGGGAAGAATATAGCTGTTGTATTGTGACTTATCCAAACAAAAGTAACATTCTAGATATAGTCCTTGGATACTACCACATGTAAGGACACTATAACTTCTCAATTGTTGCAGTTTCTCTTTGACAAATTATACATTTTTTCCATACATCGAGAGATATAGGTTTATACAATAACCTGCTAAAAAAAATTGATGAGATATGGGATTCAGCAGCAAGGCCAATATTTCTTAAGTAATTCCCTGAATAACCTGCTCAGCTATTTCAGAGGACACTTCAGGGTCAGCCACATTTCTTTGGGTCTGGAGTCATGAGTCAGCTAGACACTGCAAGGCCAGCAGATTTCCTTCCTTAAAGGACATTAGTAAATCAGATGGGATATTACAACAATCAATCAAGGCCACGACTACTGACTAGCTTTCAATTCCAGATCTTAATAACTGAATTTAAATTTTACTGGCTACCATGCTGGGATTTAAACCCTTGTCCCCAGAACATTAACCTAGGTTTCGGGATTACCATCATCATCATCATTATCATCATCAACATGGGCGGTCCTTCACAGCTGAGGACGACTCTCGTCCACTCTCAGGGTGAATCCACAGGGGTGGCTGTACAGACTGAAATGGCCACCACAGGCTCTGTTACACTTGGAGCAAGTGGTAATCACGGGTACGGGTGGGTGGGACATTGGTGTGGCAGCGTGCTTCTTTCACTGTTTGCACCTGGCTTTCATCTTTATCCCGTTGGCAAGCCTCAAGGTGATCGAAGCCTTCCTGCATGCTCCTCCTCCACTTTGGGCAGACTTGGGCCAGTGATCCCAGGTGTCTGTGGGAATGCTGCACGTCGCCAGTGAGGCCTTGAGCACTTCCTCTGTCCATACGGGGCCCGGCTTTCATTTTGAAGCAGGAGTAGAGCACCTACTTGGGAAGTCTCATGCCGGTCTTGCAGACAACATGCTAGCCCTTTGTAGCCTATCAAGGGTGGTCAATGCCTTGATGCTGGGGATGTTGGCCTGGTCAAGGTTGCTAGTGTTGCTGTATCTTTTTTCCCAACAGATTCACAGGATCTTGCGTAGGCAGCATTGGTGGCACTGCTTCAATGCCTTAAGATGTCTGCTGTAGACAGTCTATTTTTCAGAGCCATACAGGAGGGTGGGAACCACCATAGCTCTGTAAACCAATTTTCTCCCCCTATTGAATTAATTTATTGAATTAATAAATTATATACATAATCTAAACTTACCTTAATCAGAAAGTAACTCAGTTCAGCTGACATCTTTTGTCAAAGGATTTGTTATCAGGATATGGGCATCAATAGCGGTGCAGAAATTTTATTTATTACGGGTCATAAATATAAGATAGTCACCAATAAATCAAACAGGGATTTCAAGAAAAAAATCCTTCATCTATGGCATGTTAGAATGTGGAGTCTGCTATCACAATGAGTATTTGAGGCAAACAGTACTGATCCATTTAAGGTGAATTGGATAAACATTTGAGAGAGAAAAGAATGGAAGGTTATGGCAGAAGGATTAGATGAAGAGGGATGGGTGGAAGCTCAAGTTGAATATAAACTTAAGCATAGACCAAATAGATCAAATGTTTGTTTCTGTACCATTCATACCATGTAATTCAGTGTCATTGCTCTTCTATGGTTACATCGGCTGAAGTTAAAGAAATCACCTCAATACTATAAAGTATCTATTATTCTTCGTACAGTGAGTCAGGCACAGATATGGGAAAATATTCTGAAGAATCAAAGTAAAAAAGTTTCAGTTTTTTCTTTAGAATGAGTCTCTTCAAACATTTTGCCTAATTGATAGCCCTTTGAAGCAGTCAGTTCTTTCAATGCTTCTGCAATCCATTTTCATTTAACATGTCTACCGATTATCATCTCTCTTACAGGAATGGCACCAATCCATCATCTTGTCATATTCAATAAGTTCCCAGTAAATGGTGAACTGTTGCTTCCCTCCATGTTGTGATGAATTATGAGAAACTATTCTATTTAATTTCCAGTTGGTTGTATTTGAAGCGGTGAAAACCATTTGCAGCAGCACTGTAACACACATTAAATATAAATTAATAACTGTAGCCTGTCCAACACCTTCAGCTTTCTTTCTAATATAAAATGCCTTTAAGCTGCAATAAACTGGAGTATACAATACCCCTCTTCAGTTTACAATCCCATTGTCTACTGCTCCTTTCCTTGCATTGAAAGACACTGGACCCACTACCAACCCTCTCTCAATGCTGCTTTACAATAAGCAATTAGAAGTGCTTGACAACACAGTTCGAATAACTCTTTCTATTTATTGCTATCCTGCCTCTGCTGCTAGAAATACAATAGCAGACTGTGTGGTTATCCTCTACACAACAAGACATGCTGCTCCAAGCAAGAATTGCTTTGATTAGCAAGAACAAACAATTTGTATAACACTGAAGGTGCTATGAAAATATAACAGCTTAAGCTGCTTCCTTTGAGCACTATATACAAAATATAACACTGAGTCACATAAGGAGATAGTAGGTCAGATGAACAAAAGCTTCGTCCGAGGGGTAAGGTTTAGGAATGTCTTAAAGGAGAAAAGTGAGGTTCAGACATCAGAGTCAAAAAAGGTAGAACAAACAAAGATCAGAATACCAAGTGAGGGGAAATTATGTCTCAGTTGTGTGCAATCTAGGATATATGTCATCCTGGAGTATTGTTTTCAAAGTTAGGCACCATACTTCAGAAAGGAAGTATTGGCCTTGAACAGGTTTGCAGTATAGATGCAGCAGAAAGTACACATTTAGCACGCGTAATAAGAAGAATAAGGAGCTGGAGTAGGCCTTTCGCTTCCTCAAGTCTGCTCTGTTGTTCAACAAGATAATGAGTGGTCTGCACCAGGCCTCAACTCCTCTTTCATGCCAGTTCATCATAGCCCTCAACCCCCTGAAACTCCCTGATTTGGGACAGGTTGCATAATCTCAGTTTTTATTCCTTTTAATAGAGAAGAATAAACTGTGATCTTATTGATAAAGCTACACTTTTATGAGTTAATTACAAATGAAGTTTTCTCTACTAGAACTGTATGGAACATGAGAACATAATTGTAAAATTAGAGTTTTTAAGACTGAACTTTCGTTAGGTACAGATGTCAATGTTGATAAATGAAGTCGAGATGTAGGAAAAAGACTGCCAGTGTTGGCATGAAACATGGATTTAAATGTGAGATTTGATGACTTGTTAGAAGTAATTCCAAATTTAATGTAAGAAAGAAATAAGACTTGTCTTTTGTATGGTAAGTAGGCTGGCAAGGAAGACAAGAAGTTGAGGAATGATGATTCTTTCAGACACTGTTGGCCTTTCAATGGACACTTCAAATTACACTCCCTTAGAAATTCAGCTTCTTTCCATCTGACTGAATGGTAGTACATTGCATCTTACTCCTCTAAAGCATTCCACTTCCTCCCAACACTGCTGATTTTGTCTGCACAATACTGAGTAAGTCTGGGAGAAACAGAGAGAGAGAATAGAACATAGGAGCAGGAGTGGGCCATTCAACTGTCCTGCCATTCAATGTGGTAGCAGGCATTCAATAATTCATTGACTCCAACCCATAACTCTGTCTGCCACTGGTAATCAGAAAACTATCAATCTCTACCTTAAGCATACTTAAAGACTAAACCTCCACAGCCCTCTCTGTGGTACAGTATTCCAAAAGGTTCACAATCTGCTGTGTAACATAATTTTTTCTCATCCGGGATTGAAGTAACGTTCCCCCTATTTTTAAATTGAGCCCCTTTCTTAAGGATGCCCTGCCAGGGAAAACATCTTATGTACAAACCTGTGTATCTATTTAAGTATTTTCAATTCTTCGATGAGATCACCTCCCATTCTTTGAAATTATAGAGAATACAGGCCCAGTTTGCTTAATATCTCTTCATAGAACTGTTTTGCCATCCTAGGAATAAGTCTGATGAATCTTTGCTGCATTCCCTCAATGGCACTAATATCATTCCTGAGACAGGGAAACAAAGACCGCACACAATGCTCCAGGTGTGATTTAACCAAGCTCTCAAACAATTGAAGCAACAGTTCAAGACCCATGTAATAATCCTCTTGCAATTAAGGTTAACATTCCATTAGCCCTCTAACAGTTTGCTGCACTACACTGCCTATTAGTTGTCAGTGATGTTTCAGCAAGAAAACTTAAGTCTCTTCCTAGATCTCCATCTTGCAACTTCTTAGCATTTAACACTCTGAACATCAGTTTCTCCTACCAAAGCGGATAACCTCATATATTTCCAAATTATATCCCAAGTACCATATTCTAGCCTATTCACTAAACTTATCTCAATCCTCGTGAAGCTCCTTTAAAGCTTCCTCATAACATACATTCCCACTTAGCTTTGTATCATCCGCACATTTGAAAATATTACATTTGGTCTCCACCTCCAAATGATTGATCTATCTCATAAACAGGTAGGCCCAAGTACTAATCCTTGGGCTGTCCCACTAGTCACAGTTTGCCATCATGAGAATGACCCATTGATTCTTACTTTCTACTTGTTAGCCAACCAGTAAACATGCCAATAGAGCATCTTTTGCCCCATGTACTTTAACCTTTCTAAGATGACTCCTGTGAGAACTTTATCACAGATGCTGCCAGACCTGCTGAGCTTCCAGCAACTTCTGTTTTTGTTCCTGATTTAAAGCATCCACAGTTCTTTCGGTTTTTAAAATATAACAAATTGCTTGCTAAATGAACACTATTATCCAAACAACAATTCATTCTTGTTACAAATAGTACAGCCTTGAAATCATGGACTCAGCTGATATCAGCAACAAAATATTGCACTTTGCGCATCTTTATCTGTAAGTACCACTTCTAAAAGTCAGCATGAGAACAGTATGGTGATCACAATTTTCACCATCAGAAATGTTGATAGACTGAAAATAAACAGGAAATTATGGTAAACTTTAAGTAAATGCTTGAATGAGAGAGCCATCAACTTCAATGCCACTACTATTATCTTTGCTGAAATAAGGCAACAGAAAAGGAATAGATGTGGGGAGATGCTTAAGTGTATTACTTGATTGTGCAAATGCTGCTAACTTCCATGATGTTCATTTGAGGAAACAGTTGACTTTCATAGAATACTTGTGGAAATCTCAGAGAAATGTTTTTGCTATTTCTCTTCAAGATTTCTCACAGACCTTCCACTGAAATTTTGGAGGTCAATTAAGAGAATGTCAGGTGAAATTTAATCACGTTGTTCTTTGTCAACAGAGACATAAGAGCATTTTAGTTCTTTCATAAGACGAGCCACTATCAATAGACCAACATTGGCAGGAAAACGCACACAAATTAAGCAGCTCCAAGTAACACCAGCTCACGAACAGAATCGAGGTACATTTTTGTTGACAGCTCAATGTAGAGTTTGAGTAACTAGCAAAGAATGAAGACAAATTTAACAAGAATATAGCATTTAACTGTCCTTCATTCAAGCAATCTCCATATGAACTATATATTAAAATTTTATAAACTTAAAATTGAGACTTTGCAATCGTACACCAATCAGCTGGAACTATTGTAGCACAGACTGCATGTCATTTCCATTATAGTGATCAATTCTAATATACAACTTGCACCAGGTAGGTAGTTACCAACCAAGTAATTTTGAGATGAACCTCTTGCTTATATCTTGAATACTAAAGTAGGAGAATGAGCTACGGCCTATATGCTATATGAAGACAAGGAGATACAGTCTACTACTGAGTTTGCTGATCTTTTACTGTAGGGTTAAGGTTTGGGTAATATTGTTCAAACGGGTTTGGTTCAATTGAAATTTGAGATGAATCCTGCATCTCCCCCACTTTGCTCCCAATAAAACATGCACCATCTGGATTTTGTCGAAATTATTTAATTGCTGGGTATAGATCTGCAAACTTTCTCCCAAACTCCAAGTTACCTTGAGTGAAAAGTCAGAGGAACTATCTAATCTAATCCAAATTGTTCATCCATGATCTGTTTTGCATTGCTATCATTCAAACAGTTCAGAAACCCGAGTATTTGAATGCTTGATGCTTTGAAGCAGGCTTCAAAATGCAAGTCACTGCTAGGATTCTTAACAATCAATTCAAATTTTAAATAAGGGAGCTGACATTTACATTGAACTAAGAATGAATACAGGCCAGAACCAAAGCAACTATTACAAGTTAATACTGCAGTTACTGGAAATTTGAGATAAAAACAGAAAATGCTGGAAACATTCTGCAGTGTTCTGATGAAGGGTCATTGAGCTGAAGAATTAAACCTGACCTACTGAGTATACCCCAGATTTTCTGGGTTTTGTTGACTGATATTTAAGTGCAGCAAGTTAATTAAGGACAAATGGTAGTGGTGGTGATCTGAAACTCGAACTCTGCAGATCATTTATAAAGAGTTAACAACACTTGCCAAAAAAACTTCCACAGAACAATCTTAATATCAATGACTAACCTACAGTAATTTGTAATAAGGAACACATGGAATTTAAAGTGATTTGAATGCTCAGCAACTCAAAAGGACCTTAATCTGATAGCTCATTTCGACAATACAGAAGGTGGTGTGATAGTAACCCAAATATTTGTGTAAGGTTTTGGGTTTAAGCCCTGAATAGTACTGATTTTACCCATACTAGTTCAGGACGATATAAATGACTTCATGAGTTTAAAAAGAAACAAAAATAACCAGGGTTCCCAATCCTGACTTCCATTCAGTAAACCTCGTTCAAAATGTTTGAGGTTTGATGGTGGATAAGAAAGGATTAACTCGCCTATTCTCACAGCTTTACCAACTGGCCTGTGGTAGGAGAAGGTGGTGAGCAGTTATGAAATCTAAAGATAAGGAAATAGATGTGCTGTAATTGTGTTCAAGGAAGAGTTAGAGAGCAGGTCATAGAGCTGTATAACAAGGAAAAGACCCTTCAATCCAACCCGTCCACACCGACCAGATATTTAAGTTAATCTAGTCCCATTTGCCAACATTTGCCTTATTCATGTATCCATCCAGATGCCTTTTAAATGTTGTAATTGTACCTGCCTCCACCACTTCCTCTGGCAGCTCATTGCATACACACACTATCTTCTGTGTGAAAAGGTTGTCCCTTAGGTCCCTTTTAAATCTTTCACCTCTCACCTTAAACCTATGCCCTCTAACTTTGGACTCTGCTACCCTGGGGCAAAGACCTTGCCTATTTAACCTATCTATGCCCCTCATGATTTTATAAACCTCTATAAGGTCACTCTCAGCCTCCTATGCTCTAAGTAAAATAGCCTCAACCTATTCAGCCTCTCTTTATACCTCAAACCCTCCAACCCTGGCACCATCCTTGTAAATCTTTTCTGAACCATTTCGAGTTTCACAACACTCTCCCTGTAGCAGGGAGACCAGAACTGCATGCAGTATTCCAAAAGTGGCCCAACCAATGTCTTGTACAGTAGCAACATGATCTTCTGACTCCGATACTCAATGCACTGACTAGTAAAAGGCAAGCATACCAGTTGCCTTCTTCACTATCCTCTTTACCTGCAACTATACTTTCAAGGAACTATGAACCTGCACTCCAAGTCTCTTTGTTCAGCAACACTCTCCAGGATCTTACCATTAAGTACATAAGTCCTGCCCTGATTTGCCTTTCCAAAATGCAGCCCCTCATATTTATCTAAATTAAACTCCATTTGCCACTCCTTGGCCCACTGGCCCTTCTGATCAAGGTCCCGTTGTGCTCTGAGGAAATCTTCTTGGCAGTCCACTACACCACCAATTTTAGTGTCATCTGCAAACTTACTAACCATACCTTCAATGTTCATATCCAAATCATTTATATGACTGACAAAAAGCAGTGGACCTAGCACTGATCCTTTTGGCACACCGCTGGTCACAGGTCTCCTGTCTGAAAAGCAAACCTCCACCACCATCCTCTGCCTTCTAACTTCAACCCAGTTCTGTATCCAAATGGCTAGTTCTCCCTGTATTCCATGTGATCTAACCTTACGAACCAGTCTACCAAGTGAGACCTTGTGGAATGCCTTACTGAAATCTGTATAAATCATATCCACTGCACTGCCTTCATCAATCTTCTTTGTCACTTCTTCAAATAAACTCGATTAAGTTAGTGAGACACAATTTCCCGTGCACAAAACCATGTTGAATATTCCTAATCTGTCCTTGCCTTTCCAAATACATGTAAATCCTGTCCCTCAGGATCCCTTCCAACAACTTGCCCACCACTGATGTCAGGCTCAGGCTCAATGGTCTATAGTTCCCTGGCTTTTCCCTACTACCTTTCTTAAATAGTGGCACCATGTTAGGTAACCTCCAGTCTTCCGGCATCTCACATGTGGGTCTCGATGATACAAATATCTCACAAGGGACCCAGCAATCTCTTACTTAGCTTCCCACAAAGTTCTAAGGTATACCTAATCAGGTCCTGGAGATTTATCCACGTTTATGCATTTTAAGATGTCCAGCATCTCCTCCTCTGTAGTATGGACATTTTTCAAGATGTCACTATTTATTTCCCCACACTCTTTAGCTTCCATATCCTTCTCCACAGTAAATACTGATGCAAAATACTTGTTTGGTATCTCCCCGATCTCCTGCAGTTCCACACATAGGTGGCCTTGCAGATCTTTAATGGGCTCTATTCTTTCCCTAGTTACCCTTTTGTGCTTAATGTATTTGTATAATCCCTTTGGATTCTCCTTAACCCTATTTGTCAAAGCTATCTCATGTTCCCCTTTTGCCCTCCTGATTTCCAGTATACTCATACTGCCTTTATATACTCTTCTAGAGATTCACTCAATCCCTGCTGTCTATACCTGACATATGTTTCCTTCTTTTTCTTGACCAAAACCTCAATTTCTCTAGTCATCCAGCATTCCCTACGCCTACCAGCCTTGCCCTTCACCCTAATAGGAACAAATTGTCTGTGAATGAAAATAGGGAAAAAAAGGGGGAGTTTATGGCGGATTTTGAGGGTTCAAATCTTTGTAAAGAAAAGGAAATGCAGGGATTTACTGAGAAAACAAATTAGGAAAGTGAAGAAAGGTGTGAAAAAGAGGATCAGGTGAAAGAAAGGAAAATATTGTAAAACCTAAAGGCATTTTTTAAATGCATTAGGGGCAAGAGGCTAACAAGATAAATAGATGGGCCCTTTAGGGTTCTAAGTGGCAACCTGTATCTGGAACCAGAAGAGGTATGTGAAGTTTTAAATGTATCTGTAAAATACTTGAACAAATTAATATTGAGAGGGAGGGAATATTAGCGGGTTTAGTGGGCTTAAAAGGAGATAAATCCCTTGGCCCAGGAGAGATGTATCCCAGGTTGTTGTGGGCGGCAAGAGAAGAAATTGTAGGGGCTCTGTCATTAATTTGCAAATTCTGTCCGGCCACAGGGGAGATATCAGAGGACTGAGGAACAGCTCATGTTGGTATCACTATTCAAGCAGGGTGGTAGGGATAAACCAGAAAACTATAGGCCCGTGATTCTAACATCAGTGGTGGGCAAAATATTGGGAAAATTTCTGAGGGACAGAATTTATCTCCACTTGGAAAAACGAAGATTAATTCAAGATCATCAGATCACGTCGAACAAATTTTATTGAATTAGTGAAGATGACTAAGTGGGACTAGCTAAGGATAGTGCAGTTGATGCAATCTACATGGCATTAAGTAAGGATTTTGACAAGGTCTTGCATGGAAAAATGGTCAAAAAGCTAAGAACCCACAGGATCCAGGGCAATTTGGCAAATTGAATCCAAAATTGGCTTAGTGGCAAGAAGCAGAGGGTAAAGATCAAAAGTTGTTTCTGTGACTGGAAGCCTATCCAGTGGCATACCATAGGGTTTGGTGCTGGGTCCCTTGATACATATGGTGTACATTAGCAATCTAGACATGATCTAAGAAGTACGTTCAGTAAGTTTGCAGATGACATGAAAACTGATGGCGTGGTAAATAGCAAGGAGGAAAGACTCAGACTACAGGATCATATAGATGGGCTGCTCATATGGGCTGAATAGTGGCAAATGGAACTTAATCATTAAAAGTATGAGATGATAACCCTTTTGGAGGACTAACAGGAAAAGGGAATTCAAAAGAATGATTCTCAGTACTTCCTTGCACAACACCAGAGGAACCTTGGTATGCATATCTATAGAAGGCAACAGGGCAGCTGGATAAATTGGTCAAGAAGGCATATGCAATATTTGTTCATTAGTCATGGTACTGAATGCTAGAAAAGAAAGCTTATGATGGAGAAAAATTTAACCTTAGTTTGGACAAAGCTGGAGCACTATGCAGTTCTGGTCACCACGCTACCGAAAGGATCAGATCTGAGAGGGAGCAGAGGAAATTTAATAGGCTGTTGCCTGGGTTGGACCGTTTCAGAAATGACGAGAGACTGGATAGGGTAGGGTAGGAGAAAGCTAAGAGGGGACCTGACTAAGGTGTACAAATTACGAAGGACATAGGTGGGGTAGATAGGAAGAAGCTTTATCCTCTTTATAGAGATGTGAATAACCAGGGGAAGACATTTCAGGTATGGGGCAGGAAGTTTAGAGGGGTTATGAGGAAAATATTTTTCAACCAGACAGTGGGGGGAGGGGTGTCTTTTGAACTCACTACCTGAAAGGGTTGCAGAGGTAGGAACCCTCACAGCATTGAAGTGGTATTTCAATCAATACTTGAAATGGCACAGCATACAAGGCTATGGGCCAGGAGCAGTTAAGTGAGATAAGAGTAGATGGGCACTCGATGACTGGGATGGACACAATGGGCAAAAGGGCCTCTTTCATGTCGTAAGACTCTAATACTCTAAAAATACAAGTTCAAGTTTTCCTGTATAAAAGCCACACAGGTCAGTATGGCTGTGTACTCCGCCATTGCCACATTTCATCACTACCTACTACATACAAGTGAAAGTTTGGGAAGTTGATAAATGTCAGTTTACAAAAGAGACAGTTCTCGGAAGATTACACTATTTCTTTGAGAACAAGAATAAAAGCTGACCTTGTCAAATTGAGTGACAGCCCGTTATAATATCTCAGGGTCCAGCGGTGAGACAGAAACACCTAAGTAATTCTTTAAAGGCAAGGTGGATCAATTGTACTGTAAGTAACATTATGCTGTCTAAGTCAAAAAAGTGCAAATTTTGAATTGCTACCAGTCAGAAGGTAAAACTAGGTTACTGCAAGAGTACTGACTTTAAAGGGTTATTTTCAACATACTTTCTAAATAGATTTGTTGCAATAATACAACAAGTTTTTCATTCTTGTAAATTAACTTGTAGTTAGCAATGGTATTACTGGTATCATTTCTGACCTTGAGTCCCATTCTAGAGACTTGAGTGCATATTCTAGACTGGAATTCCAGAGTAGCACCAACAATATAACAAGAAATAGAAGCAGGAGTAAGCCAAACAAGCCATCAAGTCAGCTCTGGCATTCAATAAGATTATGGATGAATTTCCATACAAACTCACATTTTTCCCATATTCCTCAACTCCCTTAGCACTCAAAAATCTATTCATCTCAGTCTTGAGTATATTTAGTAATTGAGGTGGCACAACTCTTTGAGGTGGAAAATTCCAAAGATTTACAACCTTCTGTACAGCTCCAGCTGAGGGAAACAGCATGCCCTGACATGTTTCCTAACAGCAAGTGCACACTGAAGGAGTTGACACATTTTGACCCTGTTTGCCCTTTCAGGGAAGTATGAATGACGCCAAAGTATTATTTGAGGATTTTGATGGTCATCTGTTTGTGTGATTTCACCATGAGCAAATTAGATAGTGCATTTCTTAGATGCAAAATAACTGCACTTCAAAAATACTTTATCGTCCCTGATGTACTTTGGTTTTCCTAAGGTTGTGAATGGTTTTATGCAATTCAATTCTTAAAAATATTCTATGTAAACATTAGTTGTGCAGTATATCCTACTCCACTATTGTTCTGTAATAATGACATGTTCAGTCCTACGATACATAGTTCTGCAGTTGTCATTCAATTATGTTGGATAATTCTTCCAGTTCATATGCACCAATTGGGAAATACACTCACAACATTATAAATCTTGATGCACTCCTGTTTGATTACGGTCTTGGTAGTCACCATTTTTGCTACATCGAAACATAGCAGCAGTAAGCTATTCATCCCCTTGAGCCTACTCAGTAATTGTAGATTGTAGGCCAATCAACTACCTTGGTGCCATTTTCCTGTTATCCCCAAATACCTTGATATCATTGGTATCCAGAAATTTATAATCTCGACTCTTGAATCTAATGACTGAACTTCCACAGGTCTCTCAGATTCAAAACTCCCAAGATTCATCACCCTACGAGTGATAGAATTTCTTCTCACCTCGGTCCTAAATGCTTTCTCCTTATTTTGAAACAGTTTCCTGGCCTAGGTCAACGCACCACTTCCCCATACCTTTCTCAACCACAGCACGGGGAAATATATTTTCTGCATCCACCCTGTCCAACCCTGTCTAACACATTTCATTCTTTGAAACTCAGTCATTTCTCATACGACAGTACCCAATCCCAGGAATTAGTCTGGTGAACCTCGCCTGGTCTCCCTCTATGGCAAGTATATCCTTTGACCAAAAGACGTAGGTACATGGGCAATTCAGCACTTTGAGTCTGCTCCACCATTCATTGAGATCATGGCTAAGCTGATAAA
The DNA here is from genome assembly GCA_024137785.1 of Ginglymostoma cirratum. NCBI lineage: Eukaryota > Metazoa > Chordata > Chondrichthyes > Orectolobiformes > Ginglymostomatidae > Ginglymostoma > Ginglymostoma cirratum. Next base: position 51,471,749 of record JAHRHZ010000012.1, read on the forward strand.
TCTCAACGCAACCTCCTGCCTTATCCCCATAACTCTTGATACCCTGACTGTTTAAAAATCTCTCTACCTCAACCTTGAATATATTTAACAACCAAGTCTCAATAGCCCTCTGTGGTAAAGAATCCCACAGATTCAGTACCTTCTGAGGGAAGAGATTCTTTTTCATCCTTGTTTTAAATGGGCAACCCATTACTCTGAGATAATGCCCTTTGGTCCTCGACATTCCCACAGAGGGAAACAGCCTCTCCACACCTATCAAACCAAACCCCTAAGACTCTGTATGTTTAAGTAAGATCTCCTCATTCTTCTAAATTTGAGTACAAGCCTAAACTACTCAAACTCTCCTCATAAGAAAATCCCTCCATGTCCAGGATCAACCTAGTGAACTTTCTCTGAACTGTCCCCAATGCTAGTATATCTTTGCTAAGATTAGAGATCCAAGACTGTTCACAGCATTCCAGCTATGGTCTGACTAATGCCTTACATAGCATTAGTAAGATTTCCCATTTTTAGGGTGCCAAAATTGTACATAATACTCCAGGTGTGGTCTCACCAAGGTATTTGAAAGTAAATATCTTAACTCCAGTATTCAAATCCTCTTGCCATGAAGACTAACATATCATTTCCTAGTTGTGCTGAGGCTGCATGTTAGTTTTCGGCGACCTACAGTACAAATATACCAGAATCTCTTTGGACATCAGTATCTCCCAATCTCTCACCACTTAAAAAATACACAGCATCTTTACTCCTCCTAACCACAGTGGATAAGCTCACACACCTCAAATTATAGACATCAACCATGTTCACTCACTTGGCTTTTCCAAACATTCTTGATTTATAGCTAGAATCTTTAGCTACTACACAATTAATAACAAGACACATTTTATTCTAGAATACTAAAATATATTTTACAAAATGCAACATTAAAAGAAATTCCACTGTAAATACGATTGCCCACAATGACCAATGAATAGTATTTTTACATGTTTAAACAGAGCTGGACCTCAGAACCAGACAAAGACTGGCTCACCTTTGTTCATTTTGAAGTTTATATGATAGCAAGACTTATTCTTAATTTGACAATAACCCATTTTATTTTTTTTTCCTGCTGCATTTCTTGCTCCCTGTGAAACTACTTATCCAGGAAGTTCAGTGACAGCTCAAGGAAGACATATGGGCCCTAGTGAGTAAAATTAATCGCAGTGAATGCTTCAGTCTCATATTCCAATGTTCATTTCTGTGAAGGAATCACTTATATTACTCCCAGCACATGTCTCCATGAACATTGGTTCAGGTTGTCTTCCTCTTATTGAGCAGGTATGGATTTCTTTCTGGTGTCTGTACAAAAGGACTGCTTTTTGGTGCAGATCTCTGCAAGAGCACACCTCTGAATTTGATGGTTGTCCTTCCTTTTGTAACAAAATTTGCATTTTACTAAAGCTAACTATGCAGCAAATACTTGTACAGGGGAATTTTTGTAAAGCTTCTGACATTTCTTAATTTTGAATAATGTATTTCAGTTTGTGAAGTTAATGAATCAGAGCTGATGTGTACGAGATCGAAAGAGAATCATAAATTATCTTACACCCTATTTATTATTTGGTTACAAAGTTTCCAATCATTTTAAACAAAGTCTGTGAAAAATGTACAAACAAGAAATACTTTACCAATATAAGCAGAAAACCCATCAGCTTATTTTCTGATGTTTGACTTGCATAGGTATAGTCACATATTTCACTCAATTTAATAATGCTCAGACAGGACTGGACAGATATTGTAACAATGCATTGTTCCACACATTTAAGCCTGGATTTTATGGTAGTGCTGAAGCAACAGAACCTGGCAGTCAACTCGAGCAAAGTTGTCCAAAAAAAAAACCAAACTCTGGCATGAATTTTATCTTTTCAGATGTTAATTCCATTTTGACACCAAGTCAAGGGATCAACATCCACAAGAGTGATGCTATCAAGCAGCATAATGGAATAGTTTTCATAGAAAACAAACCAGGATGTAACATGCAAGGTTCATCATTCAGTTCTTATAATTTTTCAAGAAGTGGAATAAAGATTGGGGCATACGAATGCACTTGGGATAGAAGTTGAAACATCATAACAATGGCATTTTTAGCACGGAATGCAAAAATTTGGCAATCAAAATATTTTGCTTTTCAAGATCAAAGAATTTGTTCAGCAGTAATTATGACTGTCTAAAAATGTAGTCACATTTAACATGGAGTAATGTCTTCAAGCCTCTTTACAGTGCAAGAAAAGGAGCTTCATGTCAAATTGGTGATTTCTAGTTGCTTTCTATCCTGAAAAGTTTTATTAGCATGCCCTTTGAAGGAATGGAGACTCATGCACAACTTTTTAGGATTCATACATTTAAGTGATTGTGTTTTACAAAGTATTGACAACAAACACTGACAGTTTCATTGTCATTATAACAGTATCAACTTCTAATTATTCTCTATAGCCCACCAGAATCAACAAGAGTCATAACTGCTGCTCCCTCATATCGAGTCTTAGAGTCATGCAGCTTGGAAAGACCCTTCAGCCCAACTCGTTCATGCTGACCAAGTTTCCTAAACTGAAATAGCCCCATTTGCCTGCATTGGCCCACATCCCTCTAAACCTTTCCTATCCATGTACCTGTCCAAGTATCTTTTAAGTGTTGTAATTGTACCCGTCTCTATCACTTCCTTCAGCAGCTCGTTCCACATATGCACACTTTCTATGTGAAAAAGTTGCCCCTCAGATCCCTTTGAAATCTTTCCCCTCCTCTTAAACCCACGCCCTCTAAGTTTTGGACTCAGTTACTGGCAATTATTTTAAGTGCATTGAATCATTACTGTTTTTCACACAAGCACAGACATTCTCTCTTGTTTTTGACTCTCATCAATCTTACACCTGTACTTCATTCATACCTGTTATATCTGAAATACTTTTCAGCTCTGACTCTGACAAAAATACACGAACCGGAAATATTAACTCTGTTTGCTTCTCCATTGATGTTGCCTGAATGGATGAATGCTTGAAGTAATTTCTGTCTGCGTTTATAATTTGCTGTTTGTGATAATAGTATTTGTTGATTTAAATCGGATAGAAGGATTCACTGCTAAACCAAGTATAAAAAGAGAAATAAAGAGAGGGTAAGGAAGATTGGATTAAGAGAGATTAAGAGATTAATAAAAGAGATTGATGGAAAATAAATTTACATCCTGTATTTAAAATTTCCAACAAATTAAAGCTGAAGGAAAGTAGCAGAAAGGTTTTTGGCAATAACTAACACTGCATCATTAAAATCATACCTATATTGAAAAACCTTGCTGTGGCATATTTAGCTCATATCTACCCTGCAAGTATACTACTTCACACTATTATTGATCTAGATAACAAAACACTGTCTTCACAAAGCTATTGGGGGAGTGGCATATCTCAAAATCATAAGACACATGGAAGTGGAATAGAGAAGTCAATTGATTGCCGAAGTTTGGCATTTAATTCATTCCCTAAATATTAATTTTAAGTCATGTAAGAGTAATTTTGAATGAACTTAGAAGCTATTCTATAATAATTAGATTTCACAAGCATTCAAAAAGTACCACATGTTATTTTTAAAAAGTTATTTTAGTTTTAAATGATTTGGTTTACAGATATTTTGGAAGTTTAAGTAATTATTTTATTTGTATAAAAATGTCAAGTTTGAACCTGCTTGGAAATAAGCTTACCACAAGCTTTGTCATCTTGCTTAAAGTGAAAAATATATTTGCATTTAATCACTGAAATAATTGTTTTAAGTATCTAGTACTATTCTTAACAATCACATGTTAAAAACAACAGGACATGATGTCACTTCTGTATGCATTTTCTGTATTTGTCCGGGAATTAAAGCTGTGTAACGTAATGTGTTTCATGTGGACGGTGCGATTTAGAGAACGATGCAACTGAAATTAACTCAAAATTCACCACAAGAATGCAATTTTACTTGATTAAGAAAGGCTCATTTTTAACATTTTTGAATTGCAGGGAATGATTAATTGTGAAATAGAGATTCTATGACTGTGTTTCAAATCGTCCATTTGCTTTTAATATTAACCATTTGTGTAAGTTTATTCAAATTAATTTCTACAAGACAGTGAAAAATAATTTTTTTTGCCCATTTCCTGTCTTCAGAAATTCAGAATTTCACACAAATTGATTGTTGGGTGTGTGCCTGCCTGTGCATGGACACTTGTGCGTAGTGGAGGAAGTTAGATATCTCCTAATGTTACTTCAGCATATAGTTATCCCATTGTATTTGATAAAAACAGAATTGCATTCATAAAACTGCTTTCCTTGAACTAAACTCTAAGGTCTAGTTGACCAGAAACAGAAAGTTTATGAATAAATTAGAACACACACCAGTACCACCTTTCAAATAAAAATCATTTGTTTTTTGCATGGAATATCATTTTTTGATTTTGTCACATTCCTTTCTAAACAGTGTTGTGAATGTAATCTTTTAATTCACTTGTTTAAGTTTGATTGACTAAGTAGTCAATACAGCACAGAATAACCGGATTTGACATAAAAAATGCACAAGTAATACTTATCTTTATTGTTTGTACATCCAAATATTGGCTTCCTAACTAGAACAAGATAATGTAGTTTGCATATTGGTAACCTCTTGACCCTGCAGTAATTACATGTTGATTCAGTTTTATCTGACTCTCTGCATTCTAATGTTCTATGATGCAGTGGCTTTGTTCTACAACACCATGATATTCAACAGCAGTGCCACATTTAATTTATGCTCACAGTCCAAAGTCATTTTCAAACAGTATTGTATGATTTGAATTACAGCTAAAGAAGTATTGCTGGGATGAAATGCTTTCCACAATGTATTTCTCCAAGGCTTACTACTAACAAAAAATTGGATTATATGAACCCTATAGTACAGAATGCAAAAGACAACATGGACAAGACAAATGAATGAAAAAAAACTGACATGTAACTACACAGGAATTTACTGCAAAGCAAAAAGCATTAAGCTATTCATTTATCCGTGTGTTTCTTTCACTTTATGTTTATTGCCCTTTTACAGAACGATAGTCGGAATTGAATTATTAAAAGACTCAACCATTTCTGGGCAAAATAAAAATATTCAACTAAGATAGAATAAATCAAACAGCAGTGCTTTGTTAGCCAGCTCAGCTGCAATATGGAGACATTTAAATCAATCACCTACTGACATTTACACCACGTGGCTTACACCCAGCCTAAAGAGTTTAGATGTGCTTAAATACCCACCATCTCAGATATTGCTTTCACTGGACAAGTTCACCATCTGTGCCAAACAGTTTTTGCCTGGTTCTGATGATAAACTTCTGGAGTGTAAATCACAAGTTAAGACTCAAATTGACTGAAATGAAGTGGATTGACATTAATCTCTAATTTAAGATTCAGTTTGCATTTACTTCATAACTGCAACTTCAGCATGAGGTAAAATTGTTTTGCACTAATGCCATTATGTAGTATGTGTAGGCTGAGACAAAAAGGGAAGAGAGAATCAAAGAACTCATTTATCCCTATACATTACACAATAATTATTCTTATATAGAAATCACACTATATAAATTTAAGCTAAACTGCAACCCAGCATTTCAAAAGCAATCTCACAACATAGCCCTTTGAACAATGCTCAAACATTCCAATCAAAATTATGGAAATCTCTACTGTATTTATTTTATGAGCACAAAAATCTTATACAAATAGAATCTTTTGGTTCTAATATTATGCAGTTTCTTGCATTTCTTTAATTCTACCTTGCATCAATCTAAAATTAATTAATAATTCTTAAAGTTATTTATTTATATTTCACATGATAAAATGTTGCTTCAGCAAGATGATCTGTCCCAAATTATCAATATAAAGAAGTAAACTAACCCGTTTTCCTAAACATAAAGTTTTTAGTGTTTTCCTGCCAAATGACAGCACCACAAAACGTGAAGAAAATCTCCAATGAATATAATCATAATCAATCCAGTTTTTCTTCACACATTAGTCTTGCCACCAAAGGTACCAGTCTGGCAAGTCTTTGTTGTATGCCCTTCATAACCAGAACATAAGGAGATCAAAACTGCACAACATTCTAGGTATGTTCTTACTGAGGCCCTGTACAATTGCAGCAAGAAATCCTGCTCCTGCACTCAGATCCTCTTGTTTTGAAGGCAACTTGCCATTTGCCTTCTTCACCGTCTGCCACACCTGCACATTTAATTTCATGAAAGCTTACTTTCAAGTGACATGAATAGGAGGCAGTACTCCACAGTCAGAAATGTTCTCCTTCAACTCAAAGAGTCAATTAATGTGAAACCTAGAAGAGCAAAGTCCAGTGAAATCCAGACACCGCCTGAATTTCAAATTTCTCCAAAACTAATGCATAGTAAGTACTTGATTTGACCATATTATCTTACTTCTTGGCATTGATGTCACAAAATAAAATATTCACAATAATGGCCCTGTCCATTCTCCAAGATGGAAAGAATAACAACTCACCAATTTTCCCTTGCCTCGAGGAGCACCCTGTGCTTCATTTGTCCTTTTATCACACTGGCTACACAAAGTGACAGTGTTAATCTAATTTTGAATTACAGTCAGTGCTACATAACAAAGGAATTTAAGAAATAAGAGTAGTAAGCTATTCACTCCCTTAATCCTACTCCACCATTCAATAAGATCATGGCTGATTGTATTGTGTACGTGGGTATCGCTGGCTAGCATTAATGCCCATCCTTAGTTGCCCAGTGGGAACTAAGAATCAATCGCATTGCTATAAGTCAAAAAATGACATGTAGGCCAAATCGGGTAAGAACAGCAGATTTCCTTTACTAAAAGACATTATTGAATCAGATGTGTTTTTACAACAATCGACAGTGGTTACATGATCACAATTAGGCTTGATTTAGTTTTAAAAGTCCAGATTTTTAAAAATGAATTCAAACATCACCATCTGTCACAGTGAGATTTGAACTTATATCTCCAGAACATTAGCCTAAATTCTGGAATACCAGAACCAGTCTATTGACATTATCATTATGCTCCCGCCTCCCATAAACTCCACTTTCTTGCCAGCCCTCCAAAGCACTAGACTCCCTTATCAATCAAAAATGTGACTAACTCAGCACTGAATATATTCAATGAACCAGCTCCGTTATTTACTGGGGAAGAGAATTCCACCGAGTAACAACCCTCAGAAAAGAATCTTCTCACTTCAGTCTTGAATATGAGCAGCCTTAATCTGAAACTGTGCTCCTGTGTCCTATATTCCCCAATGAGAGGAAACATCCTCTCAGCATTTATCCATCAAGCTCCCTCAGAATCCCATATGTTTCAATAAGATCACTTCTCAGTCTTTTAAACTCCAACAAGAATACGCTTGACCCGTTCAACTTTCTGCATAAAACAAATTGCTAGAATCTAGGAGTGATCCTAGAGTCTAGATGAATGTCCTCTTATCAAGCAAGTTTATCCCTCCTTAAGTACAAAGACCAAAACTGTAAACATTACTCTAGATGTGATCTTGCTAATGCCCGCGACAACAGACATCTCTACTGTTACATTCCATCCTCTTGCAATAGCAATCAACATCCCATTTGTCTTCCTACATGCCGTGGGTCCATATCCAATACTGAATGTGCTAACTCATTGCTACATCTAGTCCCTGATTTGAGTGATAATCAGAATAGTTTTTCAACATTGCCACACCACATACATAGCAAATATTAGTTCTTACTTGGTACAAATGGGCAAAAATATAAATCAAAAACTCCTTTCTTACTTCTGTTCAGACTTCCAAGTAAACTGAATTATTGATTGGAAAACTGTTAATTGAGACTGAGTACCATGCGAAAAAGCACCCAGAGGAAACCCACGCAGACACGGGGAGAATGTGCAAACTCCACACAGACAGTTGCTTGAGGGTGGGATTGAACACAGGTCCCTGGCGCTGTGAGGCAGCAGTGCTAACCACTGAGCCACTGTGCCATCCTATGATTCTATAATTTCTATGCCACCAGATACTGGCTGAACTCCATCAGCATTGAAGTCTTTAATTGGAGAAAGGCAAATCTTAATGGTATGAGACACGAATTTTCAAAAGTTGATTGGAGTAGACTGTTCACAGGTAAAGCGACGACTGATAAATGGGAGACTTTCAAAAGTGTGATTGCTAGAGTTTAGAGGCATTATGTTCCTGCTAGATTGAAAGGTAAGGCTGGTGAGATTAGGGAACAATGGCTGAATAAAGAGATTGAGGTTCTGGTCAAGAATAAAAAAGGATCAAATTTAGGTATGGACAAATGGGATCAAATAGATCTCTTGAAGGGTATAAAAAGTGCAGGGGCATTCTTAAGAGGAAAATCAGGAAGGCAAAGAAGAGATATGAGAAAGTCTTGGCAGATAAGATTAAGAATAATCTAAAGAGATTCTACAAGTACATTAAGAGCAAAAGACCAGCTGGACAGTTAGCAGGGTCCCATAAACATCAACAAGGTGATCTTGGTGTTGAACTGAGGAGACGGGAGACATATTAAATGAATATTTCACATCAGATTTTACTGTGGAGAAAGAAGTAGAGGCAAGAGAACTCTGGGAAATAAATATTGATGTTCTGAAAACAGTTCCCATTACAGAAGAGAAAGTGCTGGAGGTCTTAGAAAGCATTGAGGTGAGTAAATCTCCGGGACATGATAAAGTGTATCCCAGGATGTTGTGGGAAGTTAGGGAGGAATTTGTGGGGCCTCTCGCAGAAATATTTGTTTAATCTATAACCACAGGTAAGGTGCTACAGGACTGGAGGGTGGTTAGCGTGCCTTTATTTAAGAAAGGCTGTAAGAAAATGTCTGGGAACTGCAGACCTCCAAGGCTGACATCGCTGGTGGGTAAATTGTTGGAGGTGATTCTGAAAGATAGAATTTACATGCATTTGGAGAGGCAAGGAATGATTAGGGATAGTCAGCATGATTTTGTGCAAGGGATATTGTGTCTCACAAACATGATTGAGTTTTTTGAGGAAGTAACCAAAAAGATTGATGAGGACAGAGCAGTAGACATTGTTTACTTCGACTTTAGTAAAGCCTTTGATTACGTTTTGCATCGTTGCCTAATTAGTAAAAATAGATCATACAGGATTCAGGGTGACCTTGCCAATTGGATACAAAATTGGCTTTACGGTAGGAGACAGAGGGGGTGGTGGTGGGTTGTTTTTGAAACTGAAGACACAGAGATCGGTACTGGGTCCACTTATCTCTGTCATTTATATAAATCATTTTGATGAGAATATAGGAGGCATGGTTAGTACGTTTGCAGATGACCCAAAAATTGGTGGTATAGTGGGCAGTGAAGAAGGTTGTCTAAGATTACGAAGAGATCTTATCAAATGGGTGAATGGGCTGAGGAGTGGCGGATGGGAGTTTAATTCAGATAAACGTGAGGTATTGCATTTTGGTAAAACAAACAAGATCAGGACTTATACAATTAATGATAGGGCCCAGGTAGTGTTGTAGAACAGACAGACCTAGGGGTTCAGGTGCAATTTGCATCACTGGTAGACAGGGTGGTTAAGAAGGCATTTAGCTCACTTGCCTTCATTGCTCAGATCTTTGAGTATTGGAGTTGGGACATCATGTTGAGGTTTAAGAGAACATCAATGAGGCCTCTTCCAGGATACTGTGTTCAGTTCTGGTCACCCTATTATAAGGAGGATAGTGTTAAACCGAAGAAGGCTCAGAAAAGATTTACCACCACGATGTTGCTGGAAATGGAGAGTTTGAGTTATACAATAGGCTGGATAGGTTGGGACTTTTCTCACTGGAGTGTCAGAGGTTGGGGGTGACCTTATATAGGTTTATAAAATCATGAGGGCAACAGATAAGGTTAATAGCAAAGGTCTTTTCCTTAAGATGTGAGAGTTCAAAACTAGAGGGCATATTTTTAAGGTGAGAGGAAAAAGTCGTAAAAAGGATGAGGGGCAACTTTTTTGTTTACACAGAGAGTGGTTAGAGTGTGGAATGAACTGCCAGTGGAAGTGGTGGATGCAGGCAACGTTTAAGTGATATTTGGATAGGTACATGAACAAGAAAAGTTTGGAGTGATATGAGCCTAATGCAGGCAAGTGGGACTAGTTTAGTTTGGGAATATGGTTAACGTGGACTAGTTGGACCAAAGTGTCTGTTTCCATGCTGTATGATTCTATAACTCTAATAATAGGACATGAGGACAAGGGGAAACAATCTGCATGAAAATTGGAGGAAAGAAATGAATTTAATAAATACCCAGCTGAATTAAAGCTCTTATCAAGTGATTAAGTGCAGGAGGTAGTTAAAAAATGATTCTACATACTCAATTGCAACTTGCCTAGGTTCATACAGCATCACAGATATAGGTCAAAAACTTTATGGAAATCCATAGACACCAACACAGTCATTCAACAAGTAGCAAATCAGTATGTTAGAACTGGAGGCGCTATTGTGAATTCTACAATGCTGAGAGTCCAAGGATAAACAAAATAACAAACTATAGCCAGTTCTGACTGCTGGAAACTTCATGTATTTAATATTAAATGAATACATGAATGGTTCAGCTGTTATGGTTTCAATAATCAAACAATCTCATAAGATCACTATTTACACTGACAGAAAGAATAGCCATACAAGTGAGATAACCAAAGTTGTTGTGCACCACTATGAATCACTCCCTTTGGACTTAAGAACCCAAATTTAAAGAAAACAGATTTTTTTTTAAACGTCTGTTAAAAGCAGGATTAATAATGTTTAAAGATTGTTAATGATTTTTCTGGTTAACAGCAGAAAACTTTAAAAAATTATACATATCACTGCTTTTCTTCTTTCTTTTTATATTTCTCACAATGTCAGAAACGAGCTTTGTATGTATTTGACCTGTATTCTACAGCTCAGGGCAATTTTGGTATTCTCTATTTCTTTACCTCAGTTGGTCAAAAAAACTATAAATAGAGAAATCATCAAACTGAGAATTCCGGTTCTCTTAGACTCAAGGACATACAGCATATTACAGCCAAAAAGGTTTAATTTCTGTTCCTATAAATCAAATAATACATAGCTTATGTAGACAATATCAAAACCAGATTGTACAACCTAGTCGTACTAATGCATGAACTACAGTTCCGAATCACAAAAATCCAAGACATAAGTAAGGATGATTATATTGCCACACATGTAAATATTCTTTAAATATTCACCATCCAACTAAATACTGTTAAATACTGATAGATTTTTGCTTCAACAGTTGGTAAAATGGCAGATTTATGATTAACATGTGTCATGTTAAATTTTCCAACTCAGGATGCAAAATTAAAATCAACCTATTATCTGTTCATAGAATCATGGAATCTCTTCAGTGCGGAAGCAGACCATTCTGCCCATCAAGTCCACAGTGACCCTCCAAAAAGCATCCCACCCAGACCCAGGCCCCGACATCATCCCTTTAACTTTGCATTTCTCATGGCTAGTCCACCTAGCCTGCATATCCCTGGATATTATGGGCAATTTACAATGGCCAATCCACCTAACCTGCACATCTTTGGCCTATGGGAGGAAACTCACACAGACACGAGGAGAATGCGTAAACTCCATACAGTCAGTCACTCAAGGGTGGAATCGAATCTGGGTCCCTGGTGCTGTGAGGCAGCAGTGCTAACTACTGAGCCACTGTGCCATCCACTTCACACATATTTTTGAAGGGGATGGTCAGACAGAAGCCTTTATATCAAGATAATAATTTTTGAACTCTTCATATAACTAATGAAAAGGGTAACACTATTCAGAAGTCTTAAAAAGACCCTTTCACCTCCCAATGGCTGTGATTCATTTTTATCAATCTTACCATGCACAACTAAACATATTTTTTCCAATGTAAAATCTGTGAATGCCCTTCAAAAATAATTAAGTGTGATGTACTGGAGACATTTTAAGGTTGGTGATAAATTGATCCTGAAATCAAAGTTATTGCATGTGCTTGCTAAAGCTACCTTCAGAAAAATTGAAGAAACACTCCTGAAGGACATGAAATGGCTATCCTAGTTAAGAGGGAACATAATTATCCCATCCTTGTTTCATATTCTCATACAGGTGCAAATTGTGCAACGTGAGTAATTTGTGAGCATGGTGTAAAGAGGAAATGAGTAGCATGTGCAACACAGTAACCATGGAGGACTTCAATCTGCACATAGAAAGGGTAAATCAGTTGAGTGCTAAAACTCCAGACGATAAATTTCTGAAGTGTCTAAGGAAGGGTTTTCTAGAGCAGTATGACAAACAGCCAACAAACGGACAGGATACATGGATCTAGTATCAAGGGCTAATTAGTAACCTTGTTGTAAAAGAACCCTTAGGGATAAGTGATCACAATATGTCAGAATTTTACATTAAGTTTGAAAGTGAAGTGGGAAATATGAAGCAAGGGCGTTAAATTTGAATATGGGAAATTATGAAACCATGACACACAAGTTGACTGAGCTAGATTCAGAAAATACAATAAAAAGCACAACCGGTCATAGGCAATAGACAGTCTTTAAAGAACTATTACATGGATTACAGCAAAAACACATACCTTTATTGCACAAAAACGGTCAGTTAACTGTGGTTGACAAAGAAAGTAAGGATTGAGTAAGATTAAAAGAAAAAGCTTATAATGTGGCCAGAAATGTAACAAACCTGCAGACTGGGAAGTTTTTGAAAACAGCAAAGGGGAACCAAGAAACTGGTAAGGAAAGGAAGATTTGAACACAAGTGCAACCCAACACAAAAACATAAATGTAGACAATAAAAGCTTCAATCAATTTGTAAAGAGGAATTGTTTGGCTAAGATGAATGTTGATCCATCAAAATCAAGAGTCAGGACAAATTGTGGTTAGGAATTGAGGATTGGCAGAGAAGCTAAACGAGTACTTCACTGAGAAAGGTAGAATAAATCTCATAAAATCAGAGATCTAAGTGACTAGGGAGAAGGACTAATGACTAAGGTCATACTGGAGAAATTAATGGGGCTGGAAGGTTGGTCCTGGGCAGTTTACATTCTAGCGTGTTGAAGAAGGCGGTGTAGAGATACTTGATACATTGATAATCATCTTCCAGAATTCTGTAGGTTTAGTCAAAGTTGAAAGTGCCACCGCATTATTTTAGAAAGGAGCAAGGGTAAGAATAGGGAAATAGGCCTGTTGGCCTTACATCAGTCACAGGAAAACTGTTGGATCTAACATAAAGGACATGGCAAATAGGCACTTGCATTAAAATTATTTGATTGGGCATAGTCAACATGGTTCTGAGAATGGAAAATTGTGTTTGACAAACTCGGAGTTTTCTGAAGGCGTGACAAACAAAATTCATAAGGGGGGTTAATGGTTGTATTGTATTTAGACTTACAGATGCCTTTTGATAAGGTCCCTCCACAGGAGATTGGTTAGCAAAATTAAAGCAGATGGTAAAGGAGGTAATGTACTGGCATAGATTAATGATTCGCTAGCAGGCAGAAAACATGAAGGAGGAATAAATGGGCCATCCGCACATGGGCAGGCTACGAGGATCAGCACTTGGGCCCCAGCTGTTTATAATATAAATTAATGATTTGGAAGTTGGGACCAAATGTAACTTTTCTAAGTTTGCAGATGATACACAGCTAAGGAGGAATGTCTGTTGTAAGGAAGATGTCAAACATTTTCAAGAAGATTTGGACAGACTTGGTGAATGGCCAAGAACATGACAATGTGGAAAATTGTGAGATTGTCCATTTTGGTAAGAAGAACAGGTATGCAGAGTATTTCTTGAATGGTGAGAGATTGGAAAGTTTTACACAGTGACTTGGATGCTCTTGTCAGTCAGTCACTGAAGATTAATGTGCAGATGTAGCAAGCTAGCAGGAAGACTAATGGAATGTTGGCCTTTGTTACAAGACAATTTGAGTATAGGATTATGCAGTCTTACTTCAGTTATACAGGATCTTGGTTAGACTGCACCTGAAGTACTGTGTGCAGTTTTGGTCTTATTATTTCAGGAAAGGTATTATTGTCAGAGAGGGAGTGCAACAAAGTTCACCACACTTGCTCCTGGGATGGCAGGACTATCCTGTTGAGAGAGATTGAGTAGATTGGGCCTGTATTCTTCTGAATTTTGAAGAATAAGAAGTGATCCCATTGAAACCTACAAAATACCAAGATAGATACAGGTAAGATGTTTCCACTGGTTGGAGAGTTCAGAACCAGAGGACTGAGATAAGGAGAAATTTTTCTTTACTCAGATGGTGGTCAATCTTTGTGTATATTTAAAATGGAAGTTGACTGTTTTTGATTATCTTTGGTATAAAGGGTTTTTGGGTAAAAGTCTGGTCCCAGCTCAGCAATTGTGAAAGTAATGCCAGGAAATGACCTGACATACGGTTTATGGCTCAGGCAAGAAAATCTGGCCCTTTGTTACACCAATGGGCAAAATTTTTCCAAAGCACACTTCTGAGGGCTAAAAGAGCACTGAGAAGATAAAACAAAAATAGCTGGCATTGAATCAGTGCTGTTAGTGGCTATTGGATATCTCAAAATGTTTTATGGTCAATGAAATATATTTTAAAGTGCAGTCACTGTTGTAATCTCGAAAATGTAACACTAATTTGTGCACAGTAAACTCTCATAAATAGCAACTTTTTCTGATATTGATTTAGAAAGAAATACTGGCTAAGATAGCTCCCTCTCTTTTCTTTGAAATAGTGTCATTAGATATTTTGCATAAAACTTGCGCAGGCATGTATTGATCGGAAAGACGACACCTTTGAAGGTGCAGCGCTCCTTCTGTATTGCACTGAAGTGTCAGCCTTGAATTTTTGTCCTCAAGCCTGGAATGGGGCTTGAACCCAAAACTCACCAATGCAAACGCTTGCAATTAAACTGAAACTGACATTCACTGTAGGATTTTGAAAAAGTGGTTCTATCTTTGTTTATTATTAACTGATATTAAACAGCAGGATTAAAAAAATACTGATTTGGCATGAAGGCATAATTTACACGTATTTTCACATCGTTTCATAAATAGTTTACTTTTTAACAAGGCATTGATGGAAGTCCGTAAATTGAAATCCTTTATTCAGTATATTTTTGCAGGCAGTCAACAGCAATAATCAAGTATTCAGAACATGAAGCCAATGATGGAAAGGATTGGTATGAACATTTTCTGCACTGTTCACTATGGTATAAGTAAATTTTTTGGCCTCTGCAGAGTTTATTCATCTTGCATCTTTCATTACCAGAATCAGCATGTGGGGGATTAAAACAAGATCACACAGGACTTTTGTCAAAGGAAATCATATCTGTCCTAGATTAACAGACTGTAGCCTTTTTCATTAGATCTAACTAATCAATAAGACTAAGGCAACAGTAAATTCAAGTTGACAATTAGCCAGTTACATTCAATGTTATAATCAATGACAAACATTTCATACTGTTGCCAGAGATGGACTTACTTAATATTAATGAATAGTAATTTGTTATTTATGTGAGGGGAAATTGCTTTTTTGCTTTGGTTTAGATTAGGTCCCAGCCGGTGGCATTGATTTTGACCAGTAATTATTTTTGACACTTTTTGCTCACTCTGGTGGACAGATTGGTGGATCAGAGATATCGATTTACAGAATTTTGATCATAATGTGCAACTGGTTGCAATTGGTCTTCAGATGAAGTCAGTCAATGAAACTTACAGGCAGAAGCTGTCAAAAAGGTCAGTGTACTTAAAGGAAGTTAAGTCGTGTTTTAAGAAAAAAAGTGAGTTGCATCTTTGTTATTTCATTTATGAATTACTATAGATAAATGTATGTTTCAAATAGTTTGCATAAGTATGCACTTTCTTTATGCATACTTTTGCAAACAAAACTACTGCTGGTCAAAAGCCTGTTGCTACATCTGGAAAGATTGCAGCAAGGCAGATGATATATTTCAGTTGCTGCAAGAAACGGTAAAGATTCTCCAAGCTCAGCCCTGGACGTTAATATCAAGACCTACATATTGGGAGCAAAAATCTATTCTGGATTGTAGTCAACACAAAAGCACCTCACAGGGTTAACCCTGAAGTGATGTCTTAGAAAGGTAAGCTAACCACATAGCTTGACTACTCTAGTTCAAGACCACAACTTTGTAAGCTGGTCTTGCAATTGTTGGATTTTTGTAGGGTTGCTCCCTTAAAGATAATTATTATAATGAGCACAGTGATGAACCTGAATATGAACCATTTAGTGTTGCCACCCTTTATCACAATGGTACTATGGCTCTTATTTGCCTTTTTCTGAAATACAGTTAATAATAAATCAAATGAATAGGTTAGTTGGAAAAACAGCTAGAACAATTGAGTTTCAAGAAATCAGTAAATGGTGGAATTTTGTCATCCAGTTTCCATCTTCCTCTTGATTGCTCCTTCTTTGCCTCAGGCTCTGAGTAAGCAAGACTCACTTTGTCTTGAGAAGCTCAACATGGGTCATAAGGCTGGGAAGACCGGTGCTGTAATGGTAACTTGGGCTTCACCAAAAGCTTTGTGCCTGTGGAACAAATGGCCTCTTCAACAATCTTTTAAGTTCCAGACCAGCTTCCACTCCCCACCCCCCATTTGAAGGTCACCGTTGCTCACCCCAGTGACCCTTGTATTAGCTGAGTTTACACTGTCTCTACTCTTTCTTCAGGGACCCCTTCCTCTCCCATGATACTTCTGCTCCCCTCTTTCAATAAAATCTCCAGGCAGGCAGGTCCAATTGGTACCCCTCAACCTGGGGACTGTCTCACTTGCTCATTGACAGCTTTAACCAGTTGAGGAAATGAAGGCCAGTGATTGCAGTGTGTTTCACAACATTCAGATTCGAATGGTTAACTAGACTGATTAGAAGGTTAAATCCATTGATTCCTTGGATAGCAGGGCAGTGGGGGAGGGGTTACATTGTGAGGAGAGATTTGACAGGTTCGTCCTGTTCCCATTAGAGTTTAGAAGAATGAGAGGAATTGAAATATATGAGATGCTTAAGGGATTTTATAGGGTCAATGCTGAAAGGATGTTTCCCTTATGGGTGAGACAAGAACTAGGGAACATGGTAGAAAAGTAAGATGGAGGTGAGAAGAGATGATCAGAGGATCATGAATCTTTGCTATTAGCTTCCGCAGAGAGCAGTGGAGGCAGGGTCATTGACTATTTATGAGGCAAGAGATAGACAGACTGTTGACAAAGAATTAAAGGGTATTACGGATAGGCAGGAAATTAAGTTGAGGCCACAATGATGTTAACTATGAACTTGTCGGATTAGGAGCAAGCCCAAGAGACCCAACAACCTATACCTGCTCCTAATTCGTATCTTTGCATTGTGGTTTAAAAAGTACAGTACTATGAATCTTCCGGACTTGTACTTCGACAAAGACAGAGTTCTGCTTTGGACTAAATTTGGATCTTCAATGGAACTGCAAGTTCGAGAGAGGGAAGCAGCCAGAGGGTGGGTCGGGAGGAGCAAAGTCACAACTGGAGGGTTGAGGAGTGGGAGGGTCTACAGCACCCTGGGGATCCAGGGTTCAGGAGGTTTGGGAAGCAGGGTCATAGGAGAGAAGGTGGCACACCAAGTAGCAAATTAGATATTGGTTTCATACTTCTCAACTTGTTCTAAAAGTTATTTCATTTATCAATGTTACATTTAGCAATTTGAAAAAAAAAGAACTTAAAGGGTAGAATTTCTTGTATTTCTTTTCTTCTGTTATGACATGTTCTATAGAAGCTAGCTAAAGATTTGATGTTAGTTAAAGTTTCACTTGAAGTCATGATTTTCAAAAACAGAACCACAACTATATACCGCTACTAAGTCAATCAAAGGAATGAAATTGAATGGACTACTTGGAACCAATCTAGGCACTGGAAACAACAGCAGTAAACTCAGCACTATCAATTTTTCAAAGATCTCCTTATTAACATCTGAAGGTCAATGCCAAAACTGAAAGAGTTATGTCAAAGAAAAGTCAAGCAACTGCCTGACAAGGTCATATTCACAGAATCATATATTATAGACCATGTTCCACACACCACCATCGCCATATCTGGTATGTCATGTTCTCATGGCAACATTGTATAGAATTGGCGGTGTTTTACTCTGGGAGACCTCAACATTGATTCTGGATCTCATGAAGTCTCATGGCATCAGATCACACATGGGCAAAAAAACCCCTTGCTGACCACCATATGTTGCACCCCCTCAGCTGATAAGTCAGTACTCCTCTATGTTGAACACTACTTTGAAAAAACACTGACAGAGGCAAAGATGCAGATTGTACCTTGGGAGGGGGAGTTCAATGATTATCACCAACAGCAATTCAGTAGTAATAATACTAACCATGCTGGTCAAGCCCCAAAGGACATAGCTACTAGACTGCATCTGCAGCAGGTGAACCAATAAGAAGGCAGAAAAAATACTTGACCTCATCTTCATCAAACCGCCTGCCTCTAATGTACCTCTCCATGACAGTATCTCTAAGAGTGACCACGGCATAGTCCTTGTGGAAACAAGGCCCCATCTTTACATTGAAAATGCTCTCAGTCATGTTGTGTGATCATGATGATTGAGGGAGAGATTTCAAACCGATGCAGCAAATCAAGGCTGGACATCCCAGTGGCACAGAACTGTACTCAAACATAATCTGTAATTGCATGGTATAGCATACCCCTCAGGCCAGGGGATCAACCCTAGTGCAATGAGGATCTGAACCAAGAATACCTAAAAAATGATGCGAATTGTTTGAAGCTATAACACAGGACTACTTTCACATAAAACAGATAAGCAGCAAGTGATAAACAGTGCTGCAGTCCACCCAGTCATGAATGGATAGCACCTTCCCAACCCACAGATACTATCATATAAAAGACAAGGGGAGCAGATAAATGGAAACACCACCATGTGTACATTCCTCTCCTAGCAACACATTATGCTGACTTGGAAATATGTTACTTCAGTATCATTGGGTCATAATCCTGGAACTCCCTCCCTAAAATCATTGTGGGTTTACCTACACAAACTGGACTACAACAATTCAAGAAGGCAGCTCATCACCACTTTCTCAAGACAAACTAGCCACATTTCTTGAAGAATGAGCAAAGGTTAAAACTTACTGTACTCATTACATCCAAAACTATTAACATTATCTTCCTGTTACAGGAATTATCACTGCTGCTGGGATAATTTGGTGCTACATTCCGAAACTCTGCACTTGACATGAAACATCACGTATGATTCAGTGTCTTCTCCTGCCCTTCATTTCTCTTGCCCCTTCTGGCAATAAATTCTGACCAATGTCTTTTTCCTTTTCTAAATTCAGTGAGTGGAGCTTATGAAACAAATCCATCATGGGTAAAGTTGAAGAAAACCATGGGCCAAAACTATCATAAATGATTTCAATAATGATGGCGACATAACATGCATCAGTGTTTCTAACAGCATACAATTGCTACAGATATACAGCTTCGGTATCTGACATGGTTGTTTTGAACTAAACTGCTGGCAATGACATAGTTTTCAGTCGTTTCAGCGGCGGGAGTCCGGAAGGAGGTGCAAGGGCAGCCTGGGAAGGTCAGCTTCTCCTTTAAAAACTTACCTCATGAATAGGCGGAGTGCACGTCGAGCAGGAGCAGACACAGGACGGTTGAGTAAGTGAGGTAATAAATTTGGGTGGTTGCTTTACCCGAATCACTACTAAAGTGGTGTCTCCCACCCATCCTCCTCCTTTAACCAAAAAGGTTCTGAGTGCCGATTTGGTAAGTAACTAGTGTTTTTTTTTCCAATAGTCTGTTTTTTAGAATTCAGAACAATGGGAATGGATGCTCCCCCTGTAGGATGTGGGAGGTAAGGGTCACCACTAGTGTCCCTGCTGACTTCATCTGCGGGAAGTGCACCCAACTCCAGCTCCTTGGAAACCGTGTTAGGGAACTGAAGCTGGAGCTGGAAGAACTTCGGATCATTCGGGAGGCTGAGGGGGTGATTGAGAGGAGTTACAGGGAGGTAGTCACACCTCAGGTACAGGAAAAAAGTAGATGGATTACAGTCAGGGGACAGAAAGGGAACAGGCAGACAGTGCGGGGATCCCCTGCGGCCGTTCCCCTCAATAACAGGTATACCGTTTTGGATTCTGTTGAGGGGGACGACTTACCAGAGGTAAGCCATGGGGTACGGGTCTCTGGCGCAGAGTCTGTCCCTGTTGCTCAGAAGGGAAGGGGGAAGAGGAGGAGAGCATTAGTCATTGGGGACTCCATAGTTAGGGGGACAGATAGGAGATTCTGCAGGAACGAGAAAGACTCACGGTTGGTGTGTTGCCTCTCAGGTGCCAGGGTCCGTGATGTCTCGGATTGTGTCTTTGGGGTCCTGAAGGGAGAGGGTGACCAGTCCCAAGTCGTGGTCCACATAGGTACCAATGACATAGGCAGAAAGAGGGATAGGGATATAAGGCAGGATTTCAAGGAGCTAGGGTGGAAGCTGAGAGCTGGAACAAACAGAGTTGTTATCTCTGGTTTGTTATCCATGCCACGTGATAGCGAGGCAAAGAACAGGGAGAGATATCAGCTGAACACGTGGCTGCAGGGATGGTGCAGGAGGGAGGTTTCAGGTATATGGATAACTGGGGCTCATTCTGGGGAAGGTGGGACCTCTACAAACAGGACGGTCTTCACTTGAACCAGAGGGGTACTAATATCCTGGGTGGGAAATTTGCTAGTGCTATTCGGGTGGATTTAAACTAGCTCAGCAGGGGCATGGGAACCTGTACACAGTACACAGGAGGATGAGAGTAGGGAGGACATGGACGGGATTTCACCATCACAGGAGTGTGCTGGCAGACAGCAAGCTGGTTTGAAGTGTGTCTACTTCAACGCCAGGAGTATCCGGAATAAGGTAGGTGAGTTTGCAGCATGGACAGGTACCTGGGACTTCGATGTTGTGGCCATTTCGGAGACGTGGATAGAGCAGGGTCAGGAATGGATGTTGCAGGTTCCAGGGTTTAGATCTTTCATAAAGATCAGGGAAGGTGGTAAAAGAGGGGGAGGTGTGGCTTTGTTCGTCAAGGACAGGATAACGGTGGCTGAAAGAACTTTTGACGAGGACTCGTCTACTGAGGTGGTATGGGCCGAGTCAGAAACAGGAGAGGAGAGGTCACACTGCTGGGAGTTTTTTTTATAGGCCTTCGCAAAGTTCCAGGGATGTGGAGGAGAGGATCGGCTAAATGATTCTGGGCAGGAGTGAAAAGAAGAGGGAGGTCATTATGGGAGACTTTAACTTCCCCAACATTGACTGGAAATGCTATAACTCTAGTACGTCGGATGGATCAGTTTTTGTCCAATGTGTGCAGGAGGGTTTCCTGACACAGTATGTCGAAGGGCTGACAAGAGGGGAGGCCACACTGGATCTGGTACTTGGTAATGAACCAGGCCAGGTGTTTGATTTAGTGGTAGGTGAGCACTTTGGAAAGAGTGACCATAATTCGGTTACATTTAGTTTAGCGATGGAAAGGGATAGGAACATGCCACTGGGCAAGAGTTATAGATGGGGGAAGGGCAATTATAATGCGATTAGGCAAGACTTAGGAGGGATAGAATGGGGTAGCAAAATGCAGGGGATGGGGACAATCGAAATGTGGAGCTGGTTTAAGGTACAGATATTGCGTGTCCTTGATAGGTATGTCCCTGTCAGGCAGGGAGGAAGTGAAAAGGTAAGGGAACCTTAGTTTACAAAAGAAATTGTATCTCTTGTTAAGCGGAAGAGGGAGGCTTATGTGACATTGAGACGGGATGGTTCAGATGAGGCGATGGAGAGTTACAGATTAGCTAGGAAGGATTTAAAGAGAGAGTTAAGAAGAGCAAGGAGGGGACATGAGCAGTCATTAGCAGGTAGAATTAAGGAGAACCCTAAAGCTTTCTATAGGTATGTGGGGAATAAAAGGATGACTAGGGTAAGAATAGGGCCAGTCAAAGACAGAAGTGGGAAGTTGTGTGTGGACCCTGTGGAGATCGGAGAGATGCTAAACAAATATTTCTCATCTGTTTTCACCCGGGAAAAGGAGAATATTGTAGAGGAGAAGACTGAGATACAGGCTATTAGACTTGAAAGGATTGAGGTTAGTAAGGAGGAGGTGTTATCAATCCGAGAAGGTGTGAAGGTAGATAAATCCCCTGGGCAGGGTTGGGATTTTTCCGAGGATTCTCTGGGACGCTAGGGAGGAGATGGCGGAGCCTTTGGCCTTAATCTTTGAGTCGTCATTGGCTACAGGTTTAGTACCAGATGACTGGAGAATTGCAAATGTTGTGCCCTTGTTCAAGAAGGGCAGTAGAGATGACCCAGGTAATTACAGACCAGTGAGCCTTACATCTGTTGTAGGAAAAGTTTTGGAAAGGATTATAAGAGATAGGATTTATAATCATCTAGCAAGCAACAATTTGATTGGAGATAGTCAACACGGATTCGTCAAGGGCAGGTCGTGTCTCACAAACCTCATTGAGTTTTTTGAGAAGGTGACCAAGCATGTGGATGAGGGTAGGGCAGTTGACATGGTGTACATGGACTTCAGTAAAGCCTTTGGTAAGGTTCCACATGGTAGGCTATTGGAGAAAATGCAGAGGTATGGGATTGAGGGAGATTTAGCAGTTTGGATTAGAAACTGGCTTTCTGAAAGAAGGCAAAGAGTGGTGGTTGATGGAAAATATGCAGCCTGGAGTCCAGTTACTACTGGTGTGCCACAAGGATCTGTTTTGGGACCACTGCTGTTTGTCATTTTTATAAATGACTTGGACGCAGACAGAGGTGGATGGGTTAGTAAGTTTGCAGATGACACTAAAGTCAGTGGAGTGGTGAACAGTGTGGAAGAATGTTGCAGGTTTCAGGGAGACTTGGATAAACTGCAGAATTGGGCTGAAAGGTGGCAAATAGAGTTCAATGCAGATAAATGTGAGGTGATGCACTTTGGGAAGAATAATAGGAAGGCAGAATACTGGGTCAATGGAAAGATTCTTGGTAGTGTGGATGTGCAGAGGGATCTTAGTGTCCAGGTACATAGATCCCTGAAAGTTGCCCCCAGGTTGATAGTGCTGTTCAGAAGGCATACGGTGTGTTAGGTTTCATTGGTAGAGGGATTGAGTTCCGGAGCCGTGATGTCATGCTGCAACTGTACAAAATGCTAGTGCGGCCTCACTTGGAATATTGCGTACAGTTCTGGTCGCCCCATTACAGGAAGGATGTGGAAGCATTGGAAAAGGTGCAGAGGAGATTTACCAGGATGTTGCCTGGTCTGGAGCGAAGGTCTTATGAGGAAAGGCCGAGGGACTTGGGTCTGTTCTCATTGGAGAGAAGAAGGCTAAGAGGGGATTTAATAGAGACATACAAAATAATCAGAGGATTAGATAGGGTGGACGGTGAGAGTCTTTTTCCTAGGATGATGACGTCGGCTAGTACGAGGGGGCATAGCTGCAAATTGAGGGGTGATAGATTTAAGACAGATGTCAGAGGCAGGTTCTTTTCTCAGAGAGTGGTAAGGGCGTGGAATGCCCTGCCTGCCAATGTAGTTAACTCAGCCACATTAGGGGCATTTAAACAGTCCTTGGATAAGCATATGGATGATGATGAAATAGTGTAGGGGGTGGGCTTAGATTAGTTCACAGGTCGGCGCAACATCGAGGGCCAAAGGGCCTGTTCTGCGCTGTACTGTTCTATGTTCTATAAATAAACACCAATGACGTTTGGTGACTCTTTAGGCTACTGGCCAGTTTTCTAAGAGTTTATGTTTTAGTTTGCTGTTAAAGTTTCAGTCGGCTTTCTGTTTTTGTTTTAATGCTTCAAACCTTATGTTAAAAGGACAATGACAGTTTGAATATGAATTAGTTTTAATAATTAGTCAAACACACATGCCTTTTTAAAATATGGAGACAGCCTCAAGCAGCTGACTTGATTCGATATTTTTAAGAATTCTCTCATGGTGTTTCCTCGGGATTAACATGTAACGCGTGAGATTCAGCCTAAAATGGAAAACTGCTACACAGATTCAACAATTAGACTCCTCACACCATTGTGAGAATCATCATTGGAGGAAAGAGATACAACAGAATTCTTAGAGGTTTCAAATTCTGTCATCCTTACAATAAATACGTTGTGTAATGTCACAGACATATTTTCCTACAGATTAGGTCATCTTGATCTCGCCAAATATTTTGAAATCATTTTCACTTGTACCAGTGAACCAAAAGGGTTTCAGTTGCGGTAATCCAGTGATGATAACATTGTTCATTAGTACCTCACAGTAGTCTCATCTCTGGTTTTCCAAAGGGTTCAAATCAGTCTCTGTTCAGATTTCCATTGTAAGGATATAATACACTCATGCTGCTTACTTTATATAGTTACATCTTCAAAATTTTAAAAATTAATCACTTAAATAATAGACAATCACAGAGCAGAAGGCAAGGAGACATGGTCCGCTTTGTCAGTGCAGGGTTTTTGAAAAAGCTACCCAATTCATCCCACTTCCTTGTGCATTCCTCAAATCTACAATGGTTTTACCCCTCCAAATATCTATTCAATTCCTTTAGAAAGCTATTATCAGGCAGCACATTCCAGACCACAACAACTGCTATTTTAAAAAGAAGTTCTCATCACTCTCTCTGTGTTCTCTAGTTACTAGCCCTCCAGCGATTGGAAACAATTTCTTCTTATGCACTGTGTCAAATTCCTCAAAATTTTAAATTCTTCTATTTCCCCTTAGTCTTTTTGCAACAGGGAAAATTATCCCAGCTTCTCGTCTCTGTTCATATAGTATCTTTCATCTTTGCTACAGTTCTGGTGAATTTCCACTTCATTGTGTTCAAAGCTTTGACTTCTTCTAGTGTAGTGACCAAGCTTCGACACAATACTCAAATGTAGGTCTAAACAATTCATTTACAAAAGGTGAGCATACATTCCTTGCTTTTGTGCTCCATGGACTGGATTTTCTCTGCGAATCTAAACCCACTGTCATGCTCAAGCAGGGTTCAGAAGCCCACACTATTTGGCAAACAGCAAGCCATTGTGAGTTTCCCCAGAGCAATCAATTAATGGCCAGAATGTGGATTTATCATCCAATACAGGAAGGTGGGCAGGCCCTCAATGCTGGAGGGCTTTCAAATGATTTGCAGCTTGACAGCAGAAGACTGCAATTGAGAGTAAATAAAATAGCGGCACATTTAAACTGGAGGCACTACCTCTCCAACATTTTGAAATTTGAACTAAAAAAATGACATATGTGGTTCGGCCACCACTGTTGGGAGGGTGGTGGCGGGGAGGTGGTGCGGGATGGTTTGGAATTACAGTGAGCTACATTGCTTTGTACCTCATGTTCTGTTCACTGTGCTCATTCACTGCTGTATCCTTCATCAATCACAGCTCTAAAGTAATCTGTAGACTTCTGTGAGTAAGCCTTTCAAAGATGTTTGTCAGCCTTCTTGAGATAGCCTGGACCACATTGCTGGTCAAGGTAAA
Organism: Ginglymostoma cirratum; assembly: GCA_024137785.1. Taxonomy (NCBI): domain Eukaryota; kingdom Metazoa; phylum Chordata; class Chondrichthyes; order Orectolobiformes; family Ginglymostomatidae; genus Ginglymostoma; species Ginglymostoma cirratum. Next base: position 51,497,299 of record JAHRHZ010000012.1, read on the forward strand.
AACAGCAGACTTCCTTTCCTAAAGGACATTCATCAACCATATGAATATTTCAAACAATTGATGCTAGTTTTGTGGCCCACATTGTTGAGGCTAGTTTTAAATCCTGTATTTAATGAATTGGATTTAAGTTCCAACAACTGTCATGCCAAGATCTGAACCTAGGTTCTCACAGCCTCAGCATGGTCTTCTAAAATTACTAGTCTGGTGACATTACCAATACAACACTAACTTTCATGAAAAACTCCAAAGAAAAATAATGCAGAAAAATCATGAAAAAGATGAGTTTGTTTACATTTTACTTGAATTTTTTTTATTTGACTGGATAGTGTGGATATACGTGGGATTTTATATGATGAAATCTCTGGGAAAACATTCAACTAGCATTGGCAACTCTATTTTCAAATTTCCAGAAGATACATGAAATAAAACGATGTGCTGAATGACACAATGATAAGCTGGCACCAATACATTCCTAACATGGCCCATTACCTGAAGTTAAGGTTTGATTATTACAGATAAAATCTATTTTGGCACCAAAACACACTTTATTAGCAGCAGTATATCCTCTGAGACTACAGGGAAGAAATTATGGTTAATATTGTACAAATGACTGCCTAGCTTGCTTCAAATTATCCCACATGCTACTTCAAAAAAGATGTTAATGGATCTTTTATCTTAAGTCTTAAATTTTATCACAATTTCAATGCAGATCGCTATCTCATCAGAGATTTTGAAGTCACAAAAAAGTAATTATGCAATTTATTCACAAAGACATGTGGAACTAAACAAAAATTTTCAGAAGCTTAATGGGGGAACAAAGAATGGCTCGGAAAAGAGTGTTGGTTGAGTCCAGCCATGAAGCTGTATGAAGACAGCCTGATTGATTCAGACTATACTCACTGGACTTTAGAAGAATGAGGGGAGATCCTCATTGAAACCCAGAAAATTTTAATAGAACTAGTCAGGGTAAACACAGAAAGGATGGAGAAGACAGAACCAGGGGTCAGTTTAAGAATATGGGGTAGGCCATTTAGGACTGAAATGAGAGGAAGTTCTTCATCCATAGAATGGTATGCCTGTGGAATTCTCTGCCACAGATAGTGGTTGAGGCCGAAATGTTGAATGTTTTCAAGGAGTTAGATTATAGTTCTTAGGGCTAAAGGGATCAAAGATAACAGATAATAGTGGGAAAAGATACTGAGTTAGATGATCAGCTATGATCATATTGAATGGTGGAGATGAATCAAAGGGTTGAATGGCCTACTCCAATTTGTATTACCTATATTCTATTTTGGCTTGCCCCTTTAAATAGATCAGCCATTCGCACTTCTCGCTTCAGATGCTTGCAAATGTTGCACCTTTGCCTTTTACACTGATATGCTGGGCTTCCTTATCACTGAAGTTGTGAATATTTGTAATTCTTCTCCTGTAATGAATTATTTAAAACTCTACTATGATTCACAACTGGACATGGCATAGTAGAGACCTGATAGGTTGGCGGGGCTACTTGAAATTTTTGGGACTGGAAGTTCCCAGTCAGAAATAGCTGTTCTGGTGCTTCAACTAAGTGAACACCTGTAAGGCAGCTTTAAATCACTGCATCTTGTCAAACTACAGGCATGACCTAATTGACTCAATGTGGAGACCAGACTTCTGCAGCAGTAAAAACAGTAAGTTTCACAAGATTTTTAAAAAATGAAATATCTTCACAACCCTCTCGATTTTCTAGGTGATTTCTTAGAGGCTGTACACCACCCCTCCACTCCCCACCCCTGCTACAGATCTTAATGAGGGGTCACAACAATCTTTGAGACTTGAAATGGGATTCCAGTCAGAAAATGTTTCACAACCTGTGGCCTCGTGACTATGATAATGAGCCAGCAAACCCAGAAGGGTCATAAATCAACTTCTTGCATTATAGATGTTTATATCCACATTCTATTAGGAAAAAACATATGTGAACTAGCATTGCAACAATTACACTCTCCTGCTGATGGCAACACTATTAAACCTCAGTTTTGTATCTCCAACCTCTCCAGCCTATACTTGAGAAAATAACTTATCACGTAACAAGATCTACTTCCTTTGCTTAGAACTTCCTTATGTTTTGTTGTTTAACTACAACTATAATATGAAACAGAATAACATATAAAACTAAGAACCATCGATCTTCTGTGCAATCTTTGGTGAAGTATGATTGGGGCAGAAGGGGTTAATTGGGCTACTGCATTCAGTACCTGTTTTAAAAATCTCACCTTTAAAATCTGATATATTGTATTTCTTAGACATGAAGCGTTATAACTACCAAATCCTGATGCACATCTCTGTACTAAGAAATTTTGTATTTAAACATGGATTTATATATGTGTAGATTACTGATACAATTAGCTGATTTGTAATAGGAATGTAGTCATTTTGCTCTTTCAGTCTGCAAGTGATCTAAATTAAAATACCTTATCATTTCAGAAGGAATCCATGTATGAAAGTCAGTCATTTTCCTTGCACCAAGTAATGAAAATACAACCAAATGAAATAAAAAAAGCCAAATGACATATCTAAAACAGAAAATGCTAATTCTGATGTGTAATTACACCTATAGTATTAACTTTTAGAATCACAGAACCATATGGAACACAAGGCCATTCACTAGTCATGCATACACCAGGTCTTTGAAAGAGTTTCGGTTAGGTGGGCTCTTAATGAGTTCACAAAGCTATTAGTAAGCTCTATAACAGAAGCACATCTGTTTCATGACCTGCTCCCTGCCCACCCTCAAGAGTCAAGGACAGATATAGAAGCAGGATTCCCAGCCACATGTCTTAGCAGCTGATATTTTTCTGGTCCAACCAACTTTTGGATTGATTATGTCCAGGAAAATCCAGCTCCTTCTATTTGTAATGCAAATATCTTTTTTGTTTTGCTTGTATATAAATTTGTTTATCTAAATTTAATTTCAAAAATGTGATAAATGTCAATTATTGCTTGTAGATTCTGGCGTTGAAAATTAACCACTACAAATATGGAGTTTCTTTCCTTTGAGTTTTATTGCTGGAGATTTTAAAATAGGCAAAGTTAATTTTACTGAAACTTACTTTTCCTGTATCTTTATTCTCCTCCTGAATCAATCTTTCTTTCCTTCTTCTTTTCCTTTGTGGTCTTGATTTGACATTGAATTTCTCCACTCTAATTCAGACTTCCTTCTCATTGCTTGCCCTGTTTATTTCAAAATCCTTCAATTATATGACTTAAGGAGCTGCACAGTTGTTTGCCCTATTCACACAGGGACCAGGTGCCCTGTTTACCTCATTGTGACACTATCAGCTGTCAGTAATGTACCACACAAAGTTTTAAAAAACTAAATGTGCAAGAGCAAGCTAGCAGCCAGCAAAAGTAGAGATGACTACAGCAAATTATAGCCAAGTGCATTTTGATATGTAGGCTGCAAGTTTTACAATGCCCTGGTGAAACCACATTATACAATGTCCTAACTTTCACACAAAATAAAAAGAAATAAATCTAAGCGGGAAAAAAAAATATTTTTTCTGTAAATAGGATGAAGAACATGGAATAATAACAAAATACAACTAGAATACTACTTGAAGATAAAGCAGGAAAGTAGAAGAGGGTAACAATTTAACTCCATAAAAAGTACATTTAACCCAGATGAGAGAGAGAATTTCTTTCTTCAAAAAGTGAAAAATATTTTAGAATAACTCAGCTATCCTGGCAGTAGAGACAAAAAACAAGAGATAGATGACGAGACTGAAGAGATAATGAATGGAACGTGAGTTTTGTCCTTGGCATTTCTACGTTTTAATTGTATATTGGTCCAACAAAACAATCAATTAATAGTCAATTATGTAGCTGTCACAACACTAATTCAAAAACATTGCTTATATTACACTATCTTAAACAATGGCCATGATTAGTGCAACAACAATGGTCTCAGAAATGCAGTCTTGCTTTCCCATGGTTCCAATGAACTCTGAGCTTCGGGATACTTCAAAACTGGAGAAAGAAGCGATTTCATTTGCAATGTCAAGAGTAGTTTGCTATAACTTAAAGGAAAATAATCAACAAACAATTGCACTCCTCGGCTGTTAGCTGTGAGAATGAGAACAGTGGACTGAATATAAGATAACAAGGTGTAGAGCTGGATGACCACAGCAGGCCAAGCAGCATCAGAGGAGCAGGAAAGCTGACATTTCGGATCTAGACCCTTCTTCAGAAATGGGGGAGGAGGAGGGGATTCTGAAATAAATAGGGAGAGAGAGGGAGTTGGATAGAAGATGGATAAAGGAGAAGATAAGTGGAGAGGACAGACAGGTCAAAGAGGTGGGGGCGGAGCCAGTAAAGGTGAGTGCAGGTGGGGAGTTAGGGTGGGGGTTGGTCAGTCCAGGGAGCGGGATGAGGTTGGTAGGTAGGAGATGGGGGTGGGGCTTGAGGTGGGAGGAGGGGATAGGTGGGGGGAAGGACAGGTTAGGGAGGCAGGGACAAGCTGGGCTGGTTTTGGGATGCAGTTGGGGGAGGGTAGATTTTGAAGCTTGTGAAGTCCACATTGATAGCATTGGGCTGCAGAGTGGCATCGTTGTGGCACTGCAGGAGGCCCAGGATGGACATGTTGTCTGAGGAGTGGGAGGGGGAGTTGAAATGGTTCGCGACTGGGAGGTGCAGTTGTTCGTTGCGAACCGAGTGTAGGTGTTCCACAAAGCGGTCCCCAAGCCTCCGCTTGGTTTCCCCGATGTAGAGGAGGCCACATTGGGAACAGCAGATACAGTATATCACATTCGCAGATGTGCAGGTGAACATCTGTTTGATGTGGAAGGTCTTCTTGGGGCCTGGGATGGGAGTGATGGGGGAGATGTTGGGGCAGGTGTAGCACTTCCTGCAGTTGCAGGGAAAAGTGCTGGGGGTGGTGGGGCTGGTGGGGAGCGTGCAGCGGACGAGGGAGTCACAGAGACAGTGGTCCCTCTGGAAAGCAGATAAGGGTGGGGAGGGAAAAATGTCTTTGGTAGTGGGGTCAGATTGCAGATGGTGGAAGTGCCAGAGGATGATGCGTTGGATTCGGAGGTTGGTGGGTTGGTACGTGAGGACGAAGGGGATTCTGTTTTGGTTGTTATTGTGGGAGGGGGTGTGAAGGATGAGTTGCGGGAAATGCGGGAGACACAGTCGAGGGTGTTTTCGACCACTGTGGTGGGGGGGGAAGTTACGGTCCTTGATAAACAAGGACACCTGGGATCTCTGGGAGTGGAATGCCCGTATCCGCTGTTCCCGATGTGGCCTCCTCTACATCGGGGAAACCAAGCAGAGGCTTGGAGAACGCTTTGCGGAACACCTATGCTCGGTTCGCAACAAACAACTGCACCTCCCAGTCACGAACCATTTCAACTCTCCCTCCCACTCCTCAGATGAAATGTCCATCCTGGGCCTCCTGCAGTGCCACAACGATGGCACCCAGAAGTTGCAGGAACAGCACCTCATATTCCGCTTGGGAACCCTGCAGCCCAATGGTATCAATGTGGAATTCACGAGCTGCAAAATCTACCCTCCCCTGACCGCATCCCAAAACCAGCCCAGCTTGTCCCTCCTCCCTACCCTGTCCTTCCTCCCACCTCAAGCCCCACCCCCATCTCCTATGTACCAGCCTCAGCCCACCCCCCCAGACCTGTCCGTCCTCCCTGGACTGACCTATCCCCCCCCCAACTCCCCACCTACACTCACCTTCACTGGCTCCACCCCCGCCTCTTTGACCTGTCTGTCTCCTCTCCACCTATCTTCTCCTTTATTCATCTTCTATTCACCTTCCCCTCTCTCCCTATTTATTTCAGAATCCCCTTCTCCTCCCCCATTTCTGAAGAAGGGTCTAGACCCGAAACGTCAGCTTTCCTGCTCCTCTGATGCTGCTTGGCCTGCTGTGTTCATCTAGCTGTTCACCTTGTTATCTCAGATTCTCCAGCATCTGCAGTTCCGACTATATCAGTGCACTGAATATGTTCTCATTTGCTTATAATTACAGAACAGTCAAACTTGGTCAACAAACAGTTTGGTCCTTTTCAAATAAATCATTTAATGGCAATATAACAATTAAGAAATTAAGCTGCTAGAAATTAGGGTCTTCTTTAAACCTGTGTTTACTCAGTATTCCATACTTAATATTTCCTGTGTAGCATGGAACCTCATTGAACTGTGTTACAGTAGTAACTAGCCTTCCCTAAGCATAAACAAACACTTATCAGGTTCCACACTACTCTCTTATGAATGTTTCTTGAAAATAAGGCGGCTTTGTTGTTAGAAGGAATGAAAACTTAACCGTCAAGTGGAAGGGAACAATGGTCATCCTGGCATCATGTCATTGGCCAAGTGAGTTTAGACAAGTGACTGACAAAGCATAGAATGGCCAGCTGCCAAAATAAGTTATATCCACAGGAATAGGTGGATAGAGATAGGTACAAATGAGAGGATCCAGAAAAACAACCTACCACCTTCTTGTGAAAATACCAGAAATTCCCTACATCAACGTGAAGGAAGAACAAGACAAAAAAAAAAAAAACAGCTGGAAATGTGAAACAAAAACAGAAACTGCTGGAAAAACTCAGCGGGTCTGGCAGTATCAGTGGAGAGAAAGGAGATTTAACATGTCGGATCCAGTGACCCTTCTTCAGACCTTTTTGAAAAACATGGATATATTGAGGAAAGCCAGATGATTTGTTAAGATTGCCTGTAAAGATTTGTTTTTGACTTTTTTTAATGACTGAACAGAGAGGCTAGATGAGGGTAATGTGGCTGATATGGTCTAAATGGACATCCAAAATGTATTTGATGAGGTTGGCCGTAAAAATAACGCCCAGGGAATAAAAGGGATAGAGGGAACATGGATTCAAAGTTGGAGTTGAGTGACAGGAAACAGAGAAGTAGTGAATGGTTGTTTTCAAGAAAGGTATAGAGTGGTGTTCCCCAGGGTAGGTACTACGATCACTGCCTTTTTTTGATATACATGAAAGAGGCAGAATGGGGTTGAGTGTATTTAATGTAAAGCTATGGAAGTTAGAGTAGATTTACATAAGGAAGATATCAGAACCAGTGAAAAGAAATGATTCTCCAGAAGATTACCAAAAAGAAAAGTTGCAAATAAATGATGGCTGCTGTATTCAAATAGAGAAAATAAAGAAAGGATCACGTCTAGGTATTTACATTTCTGAGCAATCTTAAAATAATTAGTGATATTTCTTCCCTGTTTGGCAATTTTTAAAGAGAGGACACAAAATGAAGTTTGCTAAAATTCTATGTTTTGTACACATGATTTTAGAACACTGAATGTATTCCACAGTGGCTATTCATGCATTATGTCACAGAAAATAACTGCATTGGTACTTGAAGACAGATTGCTTAAATGCATGTCAGGCTGCTAACAGAGTGGTGCAGTGGGAGACCCTTCTTTTCTGAAGGAGGGTCTAGGCCCAAAACGTCAGCCTTCCTGCTCCTCTGATGCTGCTTGGCCTGCTGTGTTCATCCAGCTCTACACCTTGTTATCTCAATTGGTGGACTGCATCATCCGCCAATTAAGGAAGGAGGAGACTCTCAAAGCGGGAGGTCCAAGAAGAGTCTCTGCATTTCAGTAGGAACAGAACTTTTGTTTATACTTCATTGACAGGATATAGGCATTGCTGGTTAGAACGGAATTTACTGACCATTCCTTATTGCCCACAGGGCAGTTAAGAGTCACACAAATTGTGGTGGGTCTGGCGTCAAATGCAGGCCAGAACAGTTAAGCAGTTTCCTTTCTAAACAACTTTAGTAAACCACATGGGTTTTTCTAAGAATCAACAACAGTTTCATGGCCATCATTAGACTCTTAATTCCAGATAGTTTTATTGATTTCAAATTCCACTATCTGCCATGGTGGGATTCGAACCTTAGATCCCTAGAATATTACCTGGGTCTCTGGGTTTTTTTCCTAGCAATAAGACATCTAGATCATCATCTCCAAGCTGATGGTGATTGAAATAAACTGTGGGAAAGGGCACTTCATTTTGAAAGCACTCTCTCTCCAAATTTATTAAATCTAAGTTAAAAAAATTGACTTAGCATCCAGGTCATCATTTTATGAGGAGGCTGGAAGCCCCTCCACAGTGTAGCACATGTGCAGCTGAGGCCAAGCAGGCATAGAATGGTCTGGTGGGTGAATGCTGCAGTCAGCTGTCAGGAGATCATCTACTAATAGCTCCCCTATGCTGATGTTTTCTACGTAGAAAATTCCCCTCAGGTTGTGGGTGTTGAGCTACAGATCTACTCCAAAACCTTAGAAAATTCCCCTCAATTTCCAGCAAGAGGCCTTAATTGGTCATTACCTACTGTTTGTGGGACCTTCCTCCTTCCCAATACCTCATCAAAATAATCCTGCATCAGGCAAATGATATGCTGATTTGCAGAGCCCAGTCATTTTGATGCCTGTCCCCATTTGAGCCTCAAACTGCAGCCCACACAGGCAGCACTAAGTCAATCATGGTATGCCAATTTTTTTCACAAATTAGCAATTGACTCAATAACAATTTAGGTACCAGCTAGGTAACTGGGAGTCAGTGTGTCTTTACAATCAGAATGGAATGAAAAATAATGCAAGTGAAAGAAGGTCCCTGCAAAGAAACAAATATTAAAATGACTGAAGTATAATTTATTCACACACATCAATATAAAACACAATACTAATATAATGCCATCATTTATACAGAGAAATACACAAATATAAAATGGGTCAAAATCCAAGAACTCCATCCCGAATAACAAACACTTCACAGGCTGCAATGGTTCAAGAAAGTAACATGCAACAGCCTTCTCAAGGGCAATTAGGGATGAGCAATAATTTGGCGTATCTAGGAACACTCGTATCTCTGGAGTGAAAACAAAAATGAGGAAATGGATGAAAGAATGATCTCCTCAGATAGAAACACAGAAAAAGGAACACAGTAGGCCTTGAGCCTGTTCCACGATTTAATATGATAGGTAATATCATGGCTGATCATCCAAACACCCTGTTTCCTCTTTCTGCTCATATCCTTTGATCACTTAGCCTTAGGAACCATATCTAACTCTTTTTGCAAGAGTCAATGCTGTGGCCTCAACTGTGGTAGAGAATTCCACAGGCTCATCACTCTCTGGGTGAAGAAATCTTTCCTCATCGCAGTCCTAAATGGCTGACCCCATATCCTGAAACCGTGTCCCTTATTTCTGACACCCTAGTAATCGGGAACATCTGTCCTGTATTTACATACCCTGTTTAGTCCTTAAAATATTATAGCCCTTAGAGAACCCTTGTCATTCTTCTAGCTTTTCATGAATATAGCAGTAACCAATTAGAGTCTCTTCATAAGTCAGTCCTCCCATCCCAGGAATCAGTCTGGTAAATCTACGTTACACTTCCTTCATAGCCAGACTTCCTTCCTCCCTCAGATAAGGAGGCCAAAATTGTACACAATACACCAGGTACGATCTCACCAAGGCCCTGCACAATTGCAGCAAGATATCCCTGCTGCTGGACTCGAACCTTCTCACTATGATGGCCAACATATCATTTTCCTTCTCCATCTCCTGCTGCAACTGCGTGCTTACTTTCAGCGACAGGTGTACAAGGACATTCAGGTCTCACTGCACCTCTCTCCTTCCCACTCTATCACCAGGTAATAACCTGCCTTCCTGCTTTTGCTACTAAAATAGATAACCTCACATCTATCCATTTACACTTCATCTGCCATATATTTGGCACTCACTCAACTAGTCCAAATCACTCTGAAGCATCTCTGCATCCTCCTCACAGCTCACCCTCCTATCCAGGTTTGTGTCATCTGCAAACCTGATTATATTCTATTTAGTTTCCTCATATAAATTATTAATATATGTTGTGAACAGCTGGGATCCAAGGACTGATGATTGCCTGGCTCTTGGAAAATGACATGCCAACTAGTTTTCTATCTGTTTCTAGAGTATCCATGTGGCAGGGTGGGCCACCAGCAGAATCATACTCCAACATAATCTGCAACCCTTTGGTGATTCGGTCATTACCATTAAGGCAGAAGATCAACATGATTAAATGAGAAGTGCAGGACGGGATAGAAGGAGCTGGACTACATATACTTGAAGCAACAAAACTGATCTACTTACATGCCAAACAACATAAGCAGCAAGCAATAAGCAGAGCTTAGCAATTCCACAACCAATGACATAGATCTAACTTCTTCAGTCCTGCTACATCCAGTAATGAATAGTAGTGGACAATTAAACAACTCATTGGAGGAGGCGGCTCTACAAATATCACCATCCACAAGATGGAAGGCCCAACAAAACTGCAAAAGGAAAAGCTGAAGCATTTGCAACAACCTTCAGCCAGAAGTGCTGAGTGGATGATCCATTTTGCCCTCCTCCAGTGATCCCCATCATCACAGACGCCAGTCTTCAGCCAATTCGATTCACTCCATGTGATATCCAAATTGGTTGGAAGCTCAGAAAAATGCAAAAGCATTGGGCCCTAACAACGTTCTGGCAATAGTCCTGAAGACGTGTGCTTCAGAACTTGCTGCTCCCCTATCCAAGCTATTCTAGTGCAGCTACAACACCTGACAATGTGGAAAATTGCCCAGGTATGTCCTATATACAAATGCAGGATAAATCCAACACAGCAAATTACTGCTCCATCAGTGTACTCTGTCAGCAAAGTGATGGAAGGTATCATCACCAAGTGCAATCAAGCAGCACCAGGTCAGCAATAACCTGCTCATTGACACCCAATTTGAGATCTGCCAAGGCCACTCAGCTCCTGATCTCATTACAGCCTTAAGCATGGACAAAAGAGCTGACTTCAGACATGAGGTAAGAGTAATGGCCCTTGACACCACAGCCATATTTGACTGTGTGGCATCAAAGAGCCCTAGCACACTGGTATCAATGAGAATCAGAAACCCTCTGTTGGTTAGAATCATAAAGGAAGATAGTTGTGGCTGTTGGAGGTTAGTCATCGCGATTCTAGGACTTCTCAGGAGTTCCTTAGAGTTGTGTTCTAAGTTGAACCACCTTCAGCTGTCATCAATGGCCTTCCCTCCATCATTAGTTCAGAAGAAGAAGTTCACTGATATAGCAGAATGTTTAGGACTCTCCAAATACTGTCCGTGTTCATATGCAGCAAGATCCGGACAATATCAAAGCTTGGGCTGACAAGTGTAAAGTAACATTTACGTCAAACAAAAGTCAAGCAATGACCATCTCCGATGAGAGATAATCTAACCATCACTCCTAAACATCTAATGGCATTACCATCACTGAATCCCCCCATTATCAATATCTTAGGAGGGTTACCAGTGACCAGAAAGTAAACTGGACTAACCATATAAATACAATGGCTACAAGAGCAACTCAGAAGAATAATCTTGCATCGAGTAAGTCACCTCCTAAATCCCTAAAGCCTGTCCACCATCTACAAGGCACAAGTCAAAGATCTTGATGAAATACTCCCCATTTGCCAAGATGAATGCAGCTTTCACAACACTCAAGAAGCTTGAGGACAATTCAGGACAAAGTAGCCCACTTGATCCACTTCTTCACCCTCTTGATGTTCAGTAGCAGCAGTGTGTACCATCTACAAGATCCACTGTAGAAATTCACTAAAACACCTCAAACAGCAACTTCCAAACTGACAACCATTTCCATCTAGAAATGCAAGGACAGCAGATAAACTGGAACACCTGCAGGTATCCCACCAAGCTACTCACCATCCTGACTTGAAATATATCACCAATCCTTCAGTGTCACTGGATCAAAATCCTGGAAATCCCCCCAGTGGCATTGTGGGTGTACCCACAGCACATGGACTACAGCAGTTCAAGAAGGCAGCTCACCACCACCTTCTCAACAGCAACTAGGGACAGGCAATAATGCTGGCCCAGCCAGCAATGCCCATATTGCATAAATGAAGAGAAAAAAACTACCACATCCTAAAAATGGGAATAATCAGAAACTTTGCTTCTTGTAGTACCCTGTAAGTAGGGGGAAGCTAAACAAACTGCAACAACAGAGCGTGAATTTGTTTATAAATCAGCATGTGCTATAGCGTGAAACATAATATACTGACTAACATGTCCATCAGTGCCGCCAACTTGGAAATAGGCATTTTAGAACTTGATTTTAGTATTGTTCGCTATGCATTATAAAATAGCAGAAATGTGTTGTCTGAATATATGGTATATACATTTTTAAATAACAGTTCCATTTTTTGTTACTACTGATATGCAGTGAGTCAATGCAATAAAAAGTAGTTATACACTGTGCTACAGATCAAATCCATTTTCAAGCATAATTCATTGACAAGCCCATAAAAATACAGAGAAGTTTAAAATCCTAAAAAAAAGTTCCCATTTTCAATTAAAATGTATTCAATATATTATTGCATCAGGTACCTGCTTTTTCGAATACATCTCCATGACAATATTAAAATAAGTTTTTGTTAAAATCCTCAAATTCCATGGAAATGAATAAAATAGTGAATTAAAGTGGAAAATCAAAAAAAGTGATACAATTACATTTGTGATTGCTATCCACTTTGTCAGTCACACACGATGACTCCAAACTAGTTCATTTGACATACTTATCTCCTAAAGCTGAAAAAAGCTCACTTTCTTCCAAGTCCCTGCAAATGATAACATTCTTTTTGAAGGAGAGAAGTGGCATAATCCACTGCTAATCTCAATGCAATTTGCATCCTGTGAGCTGCATTCTGCTTTCATCCAACCCTGCTGGAAGGTGAAGTATCTCTTTCCATTCAGCATCCTACAAACAGAAAGCTCAAGCTTGCAGTACCTTCTACCAAATGTTTTTTGCTATAAGCACTAATTGCCAACACTGTACTTGCAAACTGTTTAACTTCTGTACCTAAACAGCACCTCTAATGTAATATAACAGCCAAGATACTTAACAAAATCCTTGTAAAGAAATATCCGACATCAAGACAAATAAGGACTTATTACTGATGCAGCGAAAGCTCTAGGTTCTGGCAACAGTCTGTGAATAAAATGGAAGATTTCTGCTCCAGCACCAGCCAAGTATTCCAGAATATTGACAAAACTTGGTCTAACCAACAATATGAAAACTAGGCCAAGTACTGTTACATTTCAAGAAGCCCAAGTGTTAAACAACAGCTGGAGCTTTATTAAAGAGCTCACCCTGCAGCAGCAAGGTTTGCCTAAACCATTTCCCTCCAAAATGGCTGATGATGTAATCATGTCACGTGATCGGTCTTAAAGCGACAGTCCATGTACTGACCAAATAGCATCCGTCCTCCTTTACATTAGAAGTTTCTGAATGAAAACATTCGCAATATTTATAATTATACATACAGCAGTCAGTAAGCAAGATGTTTCATAGGGCCTTGATTCCTGTGTGTCTGTCAGTGCATCTCAGGGATCTATTTCCCATTGGTTTTAACTTCTGGTGTTTTAAGTGTACTAGAAACATCATGTGCCATTGCCTTTTTGCTGAGATGACCAAATACTTAGAGGGTCACGCAATGTCGGGGCATTTTCCACTAATAAAAACTTTGCCCTTCAAAAGATCTGGTGTAGTCAATATGGATTCTTTGTTGTCGTCTTTCTGGTGTGATGGTGCTAATGGAGATAGGTTGTAAACTCTTGTACAAGCTACAGATATTACCACCTTCTCCCCAATTCTGCAGTCGAGGCCTGGCTGCCAAAAATAGCTTCTAGCTATCTCTTTCATTCTGACAATGCCACAGAGACCTTCATGCAGTTAATTTAACACACGTTTCCTCAGTTGTGGTGAAATGATGACCCTCATTCCTCATTGGAGACGTCCTGTTTGTACATAGTTCTAGCTTCCGTGTGACATATAACTTCAGTTTTGGGATTATTGCTGAGATGTTGCCACAAAGTATCAAGTCTACCATTTTTGACAATAGTGGAGCATTTCTAGTATATTTCTTAACTTGATCTGCTGTTACGAGAGTGTTCTCTACTTTTTGAAGCAGAAAATGTCTACCTCAGGACTGTTTGTAGTCGACTCATTTGGAAAAGGTAATCTACAGAGCACATCAGCATTTCCATGTCAGTTGGATTACCAATATTTAACTGTAAAAATGTGTGCTGATAGTAACAATGCTGACTTTTGCATTCAGCTTGCTGTTAGAGAAGGTAGCTCTGTATGAAGTCCAAATATTACAGTCAATGGTCTGCACCCTGATAAGTAGGGTAACCATACAGCTATTGACGGAATTGTCTAATGCCACAAATTATTCCCACAGCTTTTTCCTCCATATGTGTATAGTTCATTTCTGTTTTGTTTAATTATCTTGATGCAAAAACTATCAGCTTCTCTTCACTATTGAGTGGTATAGGAGAAACAACAATATTACAAATTATGGAACATACTTAAGTGAACAGGTTGATTGCCTCTCATTTAATTTTTCCTTTTGATTTATCTCTTAACTGTGTCTGTTTGTCTATCTTTGTGTGAGAGTGGGGGTAGAATTAAAGAGGATTGGGTTTAAATCATAGAAACTAATTAGATTACTTTCTATTTCATATTGCTCAACTCAAGCTACTGTATTATTAATAAATTGTGATATATTTTATTTCTGCTATAAACATTAAGGTTCACAAAGTTTGGTACTGGTTATTTAAAAAGTCTGGTTGGGAACCACTGGGGACAATGTTGAGGGTGTGCCAATTTAAGAGTGAAGTGAGGAGGAACTTCTTCTCTCAGAGAATGAGAGTCCTTCGAATTTCTTGCCACAGAGAGCTGTGTGGGCAGGCTTCTTGTGCATATTTAAGGCTAAGATAGATAGATTCTTGATCAGAAGGGGAATCAAGGTTTATGGGGAGAATGCAGGAAAGTGGACGAGGAATTTTGGATCAACCATGATCCTATTAAATGGTGAACCGGGCTAGAGAGGTCGAATGGCCTACTCATGTTCCTATTTCTTGTGGTCTTATTTGATTTGGCTGTCTGTCGCTGTGTCGTAACAAAAGAGGAAAGCAATAGAGAGAGGCAGAGAAATGTCTGGAGGCAATTCCAGAGTTTAGGTTTTAGGCAACTAGGTTTTAGGTTGGAGGACATTACAAAGATCATAGGGAGAGAAATCTTGATGGGACTTAAAAACAATGCCTAGCGTGTTAAAACTGACACTTGCTTGACAGGGAGCCAGCGTAGGTCAACAAGCACCGTGGTGATGAGCACATGGGACTAGTGTGAATAAGCACATTGGCCTTGAGATTTTTGGATGGCTTCAAATTTCTGCAGTGAAAAATATAACAGACCCTCTATCAGAGGATTGGAATAGTCAAGTCCAGAGTTAATTAAGGTAAGGTGTGGCAGAGGTAGAAATAAATTATCTTAGAGACAATGCTGATATGTGGTTCAAAGTTCATCACCTGGTGAGATATCAAACAAAGTTGAAAACAATCTGGTTTAGGCTTGGAAGTTGTCAGGGAAAGTGATAGAGTCAGCTGTCAGCTAGCAAAAGCTAGGAGAAGGAGATTGTACGACTGATTGAAGACAATACTTATTTGAGGTAAATTTCTGATTGTACAACCCTCAATGTCAACAAAGCAGTCTGATAATTTGCCAATTTAATCAAAAAATTTAATCAAAGAATCAATATAGTCCAAGTTTTAATCCCATAGAAGTAATATGAAAAATATTCATGAACACATATCACTAATGTGGCACATCAAAAAACAGGGTGTCCAAAATATTCAATTTCAACTGACATTACATATTCAGCACCAATATGACTGCATTTGTTGCTTATTTTCATTTGTACTCTAAACATGGCACTGATTGCTGCAAATTCTTATCTCTTATACAGGCAGAAAAAGAACATTTTCATCTTAGTCTTGATTACAAAATTTGAGGAAATCATGTTTCTGTTTTGCAGAGCCTTTGTAAGACCTCATCTAGAGCAGTACATTCAATTCTACACATCACACCTCCGGAAGGGTATAACGGCCCTTGCGGTGATGCAGCACAGAGCCATCAGAATGATACCAAGGCCAAGGAGGTTAAATAATAAGGATAATGAGCAGTAACATGTATTCCTTAGTATAGAAGATTGAGGAGTAATCTTATTGTAGCATTTAAAATGTTTCACATTCACAGTAGGATAAATACGTAGAAACTATATTCCTTGAAGGGGAATTAAGAATGAAGACAGGATAATACTGACATGTGTGCTCGGCTATTTAGGGAGGAAATTAAGAAACACTTTACAATACAGGCTTTGGATGCTAGGGATAATCTGAGCTTTCGTGATCAATATGTTTGTTAGGTCAGAATATCACCGAATATGGAGAAAAAGCAAGTTAAGGTATAGATCAGCTTTGATCTAATGAATGGTAAATGTAGCAAGATTGGGGGGCTGAATGATGTCCTTCTGTTCATAACTTCCATCAAATCCAGTTTGAATAGAGTGTGCTGAACCACAGCAAATTTCAATCCCTTCTACTGATGCATTTTTAAACCCTCTACAGCCATACCAAAAGACAATGCCTGGAAGTATATTGAATCTAAATGATCCACTTAGGCAACACCAAAGTTACTCTGACAGCATCTGCCTATACTGTGACCTCCACAACCAAAGCAATATTTTGGGATATTCTATCTACTTTTACAAGTTTCGTTCCAAACCATCTATTGTCTAGATTTGGAATAATATTCCACGTTGCCTACATTGTTGAAAGAATCCTGGAACTCCCCACCTAATACCGCTATTACAGCACTAAGAAATTGGATGTCATCCTATCCAACAACTACATTTTTTAGGTAAATCGACAATAAATGTGGCTGGTGTTGCCAACATTCTAAGGATCAAATTTTTTTTAGAAGTTTGTAATTTAAAGTTATATTTGCAGATGACATTGTTGTAGCGTTCAGTCAACCCAACATAATCCCACAAGCAGAACTGTAATGTAGACACTACACAAAAATAAAGACATTCAAAACTAATATTATATCACATGAATTAACTACAGTGAACAAATTTAATTCGGAAGGCAAATTAAACTCCTCATTAAGATTAAATCTTTATTTTGAAATGACTGGTGGTTAATTTACTCAGCTAATTTCAAAATGACTAGTCAGGTATCTGAAAAATGAGTTGTCAATCAATCCTAATTTGCAGACAGCACATTCAGGGAATTATGTGTTCCATGTTCCAAGCCTGGTCATTAAAGGTTTCCTGTCTCAATGTTAGTCATAATACTATTGAGTATCAAACTGTAGATTACAATAAGGCTAGCAAAACACACAGTATGAAAAATCCTACATTAAAATGTTTTATTTTTACTATTATAACATCAATAACTTATGTTACCTCCTCTTATTTTTATATTATCTTGCATTAATATATGCAAATTAATCTTTTAAAATAGAAAATTGATAAAAATAAATCTTCTACCTAAAATTAATTAATTAATCCAGTTGCCTCTGTCTCAAGTGATTCTCCCCAATTCTAAAGTGTTAAGCCTCACTTGGGTAGTATGCTGTAAATCAAGCCCTGCTACTTCCAGAATCAGCACAAAAGTAAAAAGTATACAAAATTCCCCAACTTACCTGACTTTTAGACCCAAGTTCACAGAAAGCATGAACCAGGTTTCTATTTTTAACAATAACTAACATTTATTACAAATAAATATATTTTATGGACAGGTAAACAATTAGGAACCAATGACCTATAACACCACTAGTTAAAACTCTAACCTACTTATAAATTCCCCCTCAACACACACATACAGTAAATAAAACAAGGGTATAATGGGCAGAAGGAAAGATTGGGAAGAAAGTTCAATACTCTCCATTCACAGGGTTCGCTGGTCCTTTTGGTTTGTCAGGGCAGGCTTTTCCTTGACTGTCCTTCTCCAGGTATTTACACTTGCTCGCAGGAGGTACAGGATGATCAGTTCACACTTATAACGTCTCTGACTTACTGGTTAGTTACTTTCCGCCTCAAACATTTAAGCTATTCAGCTACTGGGAGCCAATAACAGTTGTTGGTGGGCAGGAGGACTTTGTTGTCAACAACTGGTAACTGTGCCACAGATCAGCCACTTGTTGCTGACTGAAGTTCTATTTGTATATAGAGCCCTGGCTTCAGCTAATCTGTAACCACATTTCCACTACTATTTGAACAAACCAATGTGTGATCAGCACTTACAATGAGTATCAGGTAACTTATTTTTTAAAACTGCCGCAATCTTTCAACATTTCTTGGTTTTAAACCAGTCCCCATCCCATATCAGTCTGTGATTAAAAATACAGAAAAATAAAAAGACATCATCTTTACAAAAGCACAGAATCAAATCTGTTTGTGAATAGATAAAAACTAATTAGGAAACCCTGTTCTACAAATAATATCCTATTGAAGATTCACCTGGGTCTTACCTTTACAAGAACATGTTTTACGTTTTCATGCACATAAGCAATGCTTTGGATGCTGTAAATAATGAAATGAAAACAGGAAATGGTGGAAAAATTCATCACCTAAGACCTGTGGAGAGAAAATGAATTAACTGTTTCTATCACGACGGCGCTGCCTGAGCTACTGAGTTTTTTTTTCACTTATTCATCAGACATGGGTGTTACTGACTGGCCAGCATTTATTGCCCATCAGAAGGTGCCCTTCAGAAGGTGGTGTCTTCTTGAACTGCTGAAGTCAATGTGGTGTAGGGAGACCCACAATGCCCTTAGGGAGGATATTCCTGCATTTTGACATAATGACATGAAGGAACAACCATGTAGTTCCAAGTTAGGATGGTGAGTGGCTTGGAGGGCAACTTGTCAGTGGCAGTGTTCCGATGTATCTACTGCTCTCATCCTTCTGGAAAGAAGTGGTCCTGGTTTCAAAGGCGTTGTCGCCACTGTATTTGTATGGTTTAGTTTCTGGTCAACAGTAACCACAAGGTTGTTGATAGTGTGGGATTCAGTGATCATAACACCACTGAATGTCAAAGGGCGGTAGTTAGATTGTCCCTTATTAGAGATTGTCTTTCCTGGCATTTGTGTGGCACAAATGTTAACTGCCACTTGTCAGCCCAAGCTTGGATACTGTCCAGAACTTGTTGCTTCAGTATTTGAGAAGTGGAGAATGGTGCTGAACATTGCAATACTCAGCAAACATCCCCACTTCTGACCTTCTGATGGAGGGAAGGTTATTGATGAACATTGAAGACATTGAGCCTAGGACTGTACGCTGGGAACTCCTGCAGAGTTGTCCTGAAGCCAAGATGACTGACCTCCAATGATCACAACCATCTTCCTATGTGTCAAATATGTCTCCAATCAGTAGAGAGTTTGACCCTCGATGTCCATTTTTTCTGTTTTGCGAGGGCTCCTTGATGCCACATTCAAATGTGGCCTTCATGTCAAGGGCTGTCACTCTCACCTCTCTGGAATACAGCTCTTTTGTCCGTAGTTGTAAGGCTGTAAGGAGGGCAGGAGCTGAGTCTCTCTGGTGGAATCCAAACTGGGCATCACTGAGCAGGTTATTGCTGAGCAGGTGTTGCTTGATAGCACTGTTGATGACACCTTCCAATACTTTACTGATGGTTGAGATTACACTGAGGGGGCAGTAATTGGCAGTAATTTGCCAGATTGGACTTGTCCTGGTTTTTGTGTAGAGGACATACCTGGACAATCTTTCACACTGTCTGGTAGATGCCATTGTTGTAACTGCACTGGAACTCGGGGAGTGTTGAGTTCTGGACCACAAGTCTTCCAGTGCAATTAATTTAAAGTTTCCATGTGATGAGTGGTTGCAAATTGTTGATTGCCAAAATTACACATCAAAGCTGTGACTCAGTTGGTGGCACTCCTGTTTCTGAGTCAGAAGGTTGGGGGCTCAAGGTCCACTTCAGAGATTTGAGCACAAAATCGTGGCTGATTTTCCAATGAGCCACCGAGGTGCAGTTTTTCTGATTAGATATTAAACCAACTACTGTTACAGGTTGAATTAAAATATCCAGTGGTGCTTTTGAGGAAATCCTTGAGGAAATATTGGTTAGCTGCCTTCCTGAAGTGCTGTAGTCCATCTGGTTTCAGTACACCCACCATGCCAATAGGAAGGGAGTTCTTAACCAATAAGCAGTTCTGTAAAGGCGTTTGTCATTTCCAAAGCTAAATTTATGTTTTTACACTCATTTTCTGAGGCCCAAGGAATATAAACAGAGAATGTACATTAACTGTTGAGACCCTGAAGTCTCATTATGGTGGTTAAATGATCAATATTTAAATATTGGTTGACCACAGCATCTCCTTCCTGCCACCTATCCATCACCCAAAGCCTTAACACTAGAACTAGGGTGGGATTTGGAGGTGAGTTAGGATTAAGTTTTTCTTTTAATTTGCGTATCTTACTCATCCAAACCCACATATTTTGGAAGAATTAAAATTTACCCCCCTGTCTTTCTGGTGATAGATGAACATAGAATGCTTCTTTTTAAGCATTACCTTTCTCTCCTTGTAGTGCATCATTGTGCAATAAATATCTTGCACATCTAAATTGGCATGGGGCCTTTGTACTTAGGTGGAACACAGTATACTTTTCACAAATACATAATACATGGGTTGTGAATAATTAAGTCATGAGTTGTGGAAATGCGCTGTCAGTATTCAGAAAGAGGAATGGCCAAGGAAGGGATTTGATGAGACCCTTGTTAAAATTTAGTGCTGAACAGTCTGCAACAAAAACCTATTATTTTTCTTGGAGATGTTGATGAATCTGCTATATACTTCCCATATTTTTACACTAGCATTATTTGTAATCTGTTATTGTGATTGTAAGGAATCTTTCTGCATTGCTAAAAATAACTTGGTAAGACAGCAGGTCCTATATCAGGAAACCAATATTCCTCCAGGAACTCTGTTCTTTAGTACAAACTCCATAGCAACGGCAAACTGTATTTTAAAACAATAAGTGCCTGGGGCATTTCAAATATTTTCAACAGCATACAGAATGACTCTTAGCAAATTTATTCTTCAGTTTTAGATGGTCAATTTTATTGCTTGAGCGAGAGTCAGTATCCTGCTACAATAGTTGCATAAAGTTAAATTGCGTCAGACTTTCTCCTTCATATTTCCCTTTGTGTAAATCACTGCTTGCGTCTGTCTCTTTTCTTTTGCACATCTTATTCATTCTCTTCTTCTGCCTCTCAACAATTCACATACTGTGAGCGGAATTTTAAGGTCATCACTGAAGGAGGGAATGTAGCTGTCAAAAATTACAGTGCCAAGCATCCTGTTGGTATCAAAACACATTCTTGGTACTGGAGAGATAAAAGGTACTGCAGATGCTGGAGAATCCGAGACAACAAGCATGGGGCTGGATGAACACAGCAGGCCCAGCAGCATCACAGGAGCAGGTACTGGCCATTTTGTGGAAAGCTGTTTTGGGGCCTGGGCAGACAAATCTTATCAAATCTAAGTTTAGGTGGCCAACTGAGGATATCTTGATGCAATGGAAGTGGGGGAGCTAAGGTGGTGGAATCAATTGCTTGGAGGCAGCCAGGCAATCAGCAACAGGCCAATGCCCCTGAAAAGCCTACAGGCCTGCACCACCTAGCTGGGGTATTGGGGCAGCAAACACCACACTGTAGAAGGATTTATTCTCTTTTCCTTCCACCACCAGGGTGGTCAGTTTCTTTTGTGTATTTTTTACAGAATGTTTTACAAAGTGCTTGAGAGAGCACCTTCATCTTGAAGCACCCTCCCAGTCACTTACTTGTATTGCAGCCTTTGCTTGGCCCTCCAGCTTTGAAAGTTGGCCTTCTAAACTGAACCAGAGACTTTAATCACACAGGGAACATGTCTCCACACCATTTGACTTAACTATACAAAAATCTCAACTTTAATTAGCTTCTGCCAAAGGTGGGTTTCTGACAGATAAACAAATCTATTTCCTATTTTCTCCTTCAATGGTGAAAATACACAATTAACATAACATAATTGATGTGATTGTGTCTCTGTGTGTAAATCTGTCTGCTGCCTTTCTGCGTATCTCAAACTTCCATCATTCCGGTCTTGGTGGACCTTGGACAGTCTCAGGTTCCAACACCTGAATTTTCAGTAGCCTTTGACTTTGCGACTAGAGACATATCTTGTAGCCTCAGCTCCAGGAATATCCTACCTCCACAAAGCAGTTAGAGGAGTTGATACCAGGAATGATTACACACCCAGACAGAACAAGATATCAGTTAAATCCCTTTGGAGTTTAATTACAGCTATCTTCCAGAAGCTGGAACTGGTCCATGTGGATACCCATTGCAGGAGGCCATCCATTAAACCCTGGCTACAGGAAGACACTAGAACTTGCAGCTCCAATTTGTTTTGTAAGTCTCTATTTTAAAAATAGTACATATCTGCTGCAATTCCCATTATTATGGATTGTTTTCTCTGATCTAGGAAGGCTCTAATCCTTGAATGCCTTCTTAATGCCTGATCTGTAGCTATTTCCCATGAATGAATGAGTCTATGAACCTTTCTTTTATTCACTCATGGGATGTGGGTGTCACTAGCTGGACAGTATTTATTGCCCATCCCTATCACCTTCTCAAGGGCAATGAGTGAGCTGCCTTCTTGAACTGCTAAGTCCATGTGCATCAGGTAGACTCACAATGTTGTTATGGGAGGGAATTCCAGGATTTTGACCCAGCGATATTGAAGGAATGGAGATGTATTTTCAAGTCAAGATGAAGAATTACTTGGAAAGGAACATGCAAGTGGTGGTGTTCCAATGTATCTGTTGCCTTTGTCCTTCCAAAAGGAATTGGTTGTGGGGTTAGAAGGTTCTGCCTAAGGATCTTTGATGAATTTCTGAAGTATATCTTGTAGATTGTAGACAATGCTGCTACAGAGGATTGGTGATGCAGTAATTGAATGTTTGTTGATGTGGTATCAATCAAGCAGGCTGCTTGATCTTGAATAGTGTTAAGCTTCTTGAGTTTTATTGCAGCTGCACTCAGCAGACACGTGGAGGGTATTCCATCACACTACTGAATTGAGCGTTATAGATGGTGGATAGGTTTTGTGGAGTCAGGAGGTGAGTTATTCGGTGCAGTATTTCTAGCCTCTGACCTACTGTTGTTGTCACTATATTTAAATCGTATGTACAGTTCAGTTTCTGGTCAATGGTAACCCCCAAGAATTTGAAAGCAGAAGATTCCATCTGAGAGTGGGGTGCTTAGCCTTCGATCTGCTGGAAGACCTCTTACTGACTCTCCAGACTCAGGATCACACCCATCATCCTGAATTGGATGGGAATCCTGCATGGGCCACTTAACTGGCTGACTCCTTCAAACTTGTATGTTGGTTCCTGCTATTGGCATTCGTGGTTCCCTAACCACATTTCATCCCAAAGCCAAGACCAGGACTCCAAACTGAAAATCCAGCTTGAAACTTCCAACAGCCACATCAATTATGTCACGTTTTTGGATAATCCAGTTTCTCCATTCTTCTTTCAATTTCATTTTGATCATTCCCCTTCTTCGCTGGATTTCCTCCTGATGATTTTATTCATCTATGTTTCTCTTTGCCTCTGCTTCTTTTCTCTCATTTCTTCATTTGTCGCCTTTATCCTTTTTTAAATATTTCTACAAATTTACATAATGAGCATAAAATAGAAGGTGAAACATGGTTCAGGTTCAAGATCAAGATCAAGACCAAGACCACAAGGCAGCAGCACAGATAGCTGGAGACAAATTCAGGCTGTTAATCTACAAACTGTAAACTGGAATCTAAAAGTGGCACAGATCATTGTATGAAGAAATAGCATAGAAACAGAAACTGAAATGGAATATTTGTCTATTCAAACTCTCTTTGCTATTTAATCATTAAATACCTCCTTCTCACACTACCTCCAAATCTTTTTGTACCCACAAACATATCAATCTCAACTCAAATGTACTCAGCAATTGAGCAGTGACAGACAGAAATAGATAAGTCCAAAGATTCACAACCATTTCAGTGACAAAAATTCTTCTTTCAGTTTAAATGGCTCACCCTCTTATTCTGACTGTGACACTAACTTCTGGACCTCCCACCCAACAGAAACAGCTTCAGTATGCATCCTATAAAGCCCCATTAAGGAATTTACATTGTTAAACAAAATTAACTCTCATTCTTATAAAAGCTATGTAATATCAGTCTAGTCTACTCAGTTGCTTCTTATCGAATGATCCCTTACCAAGGGTATCATTCTAATGAATCTTTGCTGAACTCATTCAAGGACTAGTACATCCTTTCTTTAGTACAAGAAGACCAAAAATGTACACAGTACTCCGGGTCTGTTCTCACCTAAACTTGACACATTTGCTGGAAGACGTTTTTATCCTTATACTCCAATCTCTTTGCAATAAAAACTGACATAGCAATGAGCTATTTAATTGCTAGTTGTGTCCACATGTTAACTTTCTGTGATTTGTGACACAAAGTTGCTCTGCCAATACTTCCCGGTGTCTCTCCGTGTAAAAACTATTCTGCTTTTCTGTTTTCTATGTGAAAGTGAAGAAATATGCACTTCCACATGATTGAAGGATCTGTTTCCATGCTGCACATCTGTATGACTCTATATGTCATCTATCTTGTCTTGTCCTTGTGCTCAATCTACCCATCTCTCTTTGCAATCTCTTTGCATTCTCCTCCAGACTTGCTTTCCAAGTTAACTTTATAGTGCCAACTACAATGAAAAAGGAAATGTTGCCAAAAAAATTTGCATGATGAGGATTGGGAGAATTTTAGAATATGGCAAAAGAAGACTAAGAGGTTGATGAGAGAAGAGAATAGAAAAGTAGTCTAGCTGGAGATATAAAAACAAATTAAAATCCAAAGAAATTCTACAAATACATTAGAGATAAAAGAGAAACTATGGAGAGAATAGGGCCCCTTTAATATCAGCCACCTATGAGTGGAGCTTCAGGAGGTAGGCAAGATACTAAATGAGTTTTTTGCATCAGTGTTTACTGTGGAGAAGGATATAGAAACTAGAGAACTTGGGGAAATAATGATATCTTGAGGTAACACAGTGTAGAGCTGGAGGAACACAGCAGGCCAGGCAGCATCAGAGGAGCAGGAAAGCTGACATTTCGGGTCGGGACCCTTCTTCAGAAAAAGGGATGTAGCGATTGGAACCAGGTGGACCTCGGTGACTGCAAGATTGGACCAACCAGGAAGCCCTGGCTGGCCAATATTGACAGGGGATTTAGAATCTCCTCAGTTCAGGGGAGTGTCTCTGATCTGGCTGGCCACAGCCAGTGTACTGTGCACAGGTAAACAAAGACTATGACTGATGAAAGCAGAACGATGGACTTTGTCTATATGGCCTTCAGTAAGGCATTTAACAAGGATCTGCATGGTAGACTGGTTAGCAAGGTTAGATTACATGGAATACATTACTGATACAATTCCAGCAAGCCATTCGATACTTATTATCGTTACATTGAAGACTCAAGTTCACACCCTTAACCCTCATCATGTCAAAATAAGGATTCCATCTGTTGCCATCACAGGGAGATGCTGAACAATATTCATGCATGTTGAGGAAGACACATGGAACACCTATGGCGAAAGCCATCTTTAACAGCAACATACTGTACCTTTCAAATTATAGAACAACTCATGATGCTTCAAATGAGCAATATAAAACAAAATTTGATACCAAGCCATATGATGCAATGTTTAATTAGAAGTATAGTTTAAAAGGTTTCTTAGAGGAAGAAAATGAGATAGAGAGGTAGAGAGGTAGATGCCTTTATGGAGCAAATTCCAGAATCAGGGCTTGGCAGCTGAAGGCACAGCAACTATGGTACAGTATTTAAAGGGATGCTTGAGAGGCCAGCATTTGATTAGTGTAGATACGTTAAGACGATAGAGCTGGACAAGATTACAGAGTTAAGGAAAGTTGAGGCCAGGGAGGAATTTGAAAACAAGAATGTGAAATTTACAATTAAGGGATAAACAATGTAGGCGAGCAAGTACAGGAGTGGCAATTTAAACAATTCAGAGACAAATTCACTTTTGTAAAATTAAAATACTTAAGTAATATGATTGCAGAAGATGGAGAATCTGATTTAAGTAACCACCAAATATTGTGTCCTGAATTTCACTGATTGCATTGTCATTGCTACCTCAAAATGACAAAGCCTTTCATTTTTTAAGGAGAAAATAAGTTGAAAAAGAGAGCATGCAGAAACAATTACCACCTCACCGTAATATGTGTTAGATGTGTATGCTTTGGCTACATTTGAAAATGCTAGAAGACTTCCTATTTTGGTTACTGTCTCATTTTCACAAAACATTGTGGAAATGAGCAATTAAAATTAATTTGGTTTTGTACCTTTAGTTAATCAGTGATGTTGTTACGTGCAACTGAAAAAGATTACAGTCAAAATCTGCCACATTAAAAAAAGTAAAAACAATCTTTTAAATGTACTGTATTTTCAAATCTTGAAAGACAAGTAAAATGAGTTTTGGCCTCCCACTGGGCTGCCACTGTTTATAGAATACTGTCAGAAGGAAGAACACACACTCCAAAGATGTCAATTAAAATCAGTTAAAAGCTTTTGCTGCTTTAATTGGTCTTCAGTAATGTCCACGTAAACTCATGGTGCAAATAAGCTGTAGCACAATCCTTCAAAACAATAGCTGCTGACTAACAGCAAACAAGCAGAATTCTGAAACTGAAGGAAAATTGAAAGAACTATGGATGCTGGAAATCAGAAGCAAAAGCAGAAATTGCAGGAAAAGCTCAGCAGGTCTGGCAGCGTCTGTGTACAGAAATCAGAGTTAACGTTTCAAAACTGAGGAAGGGTCACTGGACCTGAAACGTTAACTCTGATTTCTCTCCACAGGTGCTGCCAGAATTGCTGAGCTTTTCCAGCAATTTCTGCTTTTGTTTCTGGATCTTAAGGACTCTATTAAGGGATTCTTGTGGGGCAGATGTCGTATCTCTACTTCTGGACCAGAAGGTTGGGGTCCAAGTCCTACCTACCCCAGAAGTGTGACATAACATATCTGAACAGTTTGATTTAAAATAATGTACAATCACAGAATACGACAAATTCCCTGTGATGACACTATCAAAAATAACAGGAAAGGCTTTAATAGATGGCTGGATCATTGAACCTAATCAACAAGGGAACTTTAAATGGACCTGTGAAAATCAGGATCAAGGAAATGCTGAGGAGATAGACATATGTATTGGCTGTGAAGTATTGGCAGCAATGCGCAAGGGCATTGTTTACGAAGAAGAAAGCCAACTGAGAAATTAGTGTAATAATTGGAAACATATTTTTGTTTAAAAACGAAGATTGAAGAAAAAAAGACACTTTGTTGAGGCTTTTCATCTTGAACTCCTCAGGACAATTTGCAAGAAATAGCAAAGTAAATAGAAAACAACACTTACAACGCAAGACAGGAGAGTACTGATGCACTGGTAAGTGGACTCTGATTGATAGAGCCATTCAAGGCAATGCCTTTATCAGAGTCTACTTGCCATACAACCTGCACTTTCCTCTCACATTTCTATAAATGCTATTTCCCTTTACTTTGATATATCTTGCCAATTGTCCCTACAAATGCTAAAAAAACTTAGACAAAATGTATCTTCTTTCAGCAATAGGTATACACGTTTATAATACCAAACAATTTTTGTAAAAAAGTTACTATTTCAAGAGAAATGCTGTAACAATGAATGTTCAATAGGCAGCTAAAGAAAGGAAAGTCAATAATCATAAAGCGTTTGGCTATAGGCACCTGAAGTATAAGCTCTGATATTCAGCAATAATGATGGCAAACCTAGACAGCAAAGAATGACAGTCTCAGAGCCAGGCTGACAAAACCTTGATATTAGGTCACTCTTGTGCGTACAGTTTAGCAATTGTATACTTCTTTTTAACACCATTTGATAGAAACCTTTCCACCAGGTGGTGGCACTATGCTTGAAATCCAGACTAGTCAAACTGCAGCTTGGAAGTGTTCTGTCAATACTTTGCAAAATTGCCAGCTGGAGTATTCTGCCTAAGGTAGAAGGTACAGGCTTGAACTATTAAACCATATCTCTGGCATGAGCTGAAGTTGGTCTTCATATGTGGAGGAATTGAATTGAAAAATTGTGCCATAGCTACAAAAGTTAGTACTTGATTTCTGCACTCCACACAACAGGAAGAATGTATTGGGCTTGGAGGAGGTTCAATGTAGATATACCAAAATAAAATCCAGACATAAAATGACAAATAATGAGGCAAGATTATAATCAGCAGCTTTGAATTGCCAAGAATTTAGAATGTTAAGCGATAATTTCATCAAATTTTCCTGATTTAATGGGACCTGGGTCAAAATTCTGGAATTCCTTTCCTGACAGCACTACAGATGCCCCTTTGTGCCAAAGTTTGCAGGAATTCAAGAAGGCAGCTCAGCAACACTAGAGCAGACAGGCTCGGGCAATAAATGCTGACCTAGTCAGCAGCACCCACATCCTATGAATTAATAATGATAAAAAAAAATTAAAATCTGATAGAGACGATACAGGGAAATTACTTCTGGTGGTTGGGAACCTAAGTTGAGGAGCCAAATTCTAAAGATGGAAAGACCTTTCAGCAGTATAGGTAGGACACAATTTACACTCTCAGAATGATACACATTTGGATTTCTCTTGCACAAAAAAAAATTTGTTAATTTTAAATATAAGATAAATAAATTTTTGCTCATAAAAGATATAATGGGATGTCTGCAAAGATAAGCATATAGAAGTGAGCTACAAATTAGCCAAGATCTCATGAATGGTGAACAGACTTGAGGACCTAAATGGACTTCTCCTATTTACATTTTGCTATTGATTGCTAAACATCAATCATCGTAGATTAGCACTCCCTACAGAAAGGGTGCAAGACCTGATCTAACATACCTGATTCACCGGAGAACAGTTGCAAATTTGAGAAATAATGAAGAAAAATAAATAAATTCAATCTAAAATAATTTCTGTATAACGCACTAAAGACAAGCAGGTTACATAATTGAGACTTTTCTACAGTATGTGTATAAATAAGAGGAGAAAAGGGAAGGGAAGAGTGGTGAGAGAAGGAGAAAAGGGAAGGGTGAAAATTACTTTTTGTAGCATTACATCAAGCCAAATAGCCTCCTTCTATACTGTGATTTCTTTTTTCATAATGCAGCTGTGCCAGGACTGCAGCATGTCTGGTCCAAAACCAATGGATACACAATCTATTCAGTTGAAAGCCAGTATGTCTGTACAAATTACTAACCCACAAGGTAACCAGTTCCGGTGTTTTAAAAATAGTACAATTTTGTCAGGATTTGTCTGATTTTGGACTGCACAGAATAGGATGGACCAGAAAACTGGCAGCAATGCTGCAGGTCTGGAAGTTCCACCTCTATTTCTGTCACCAGAGACTTTCAGGAGTGGCAACCAACACTCTGATGTTTAGAAGTCGCTGAAACCATTTTTCACACCAAAACTTTTGCTGTTTTCTTGGATGCTGCTGTGTGCAAACCATGGATTAGAAGTGGAGTCTACATGGTGACGAAACATAACATTTCTTACATTTTTGTGTTTGGTATGTTTAGTCACCATACCTCACTTTAATTTAATTTCAGCGATTTAGCTACTAGCATGCATGCTTCTAGGTGTCAGCAAACATAGCTTATTGATTTTGAATACAGAAAGTCAGAAAGAATGTGTTTTTGGAGCTACAGCCTTCATCCTCTCTCTCTCTCTAAAACATCTATCATCAAAGTTTGATAGCTGTAAACTCACCGAAAGACCTCAACATTGCAAGGGAAGGTTTCTAATATGAGAAGTCGAAATCTACACCACTGTCTCCAGAAAAAGAGAATTCAACCAGCTTTAACTTATTCTGGAAGATTAATCTGCACTAATGGCATGTCCAAAGTGATTTTAGTGGCAGGCTAGCAATTGTGACATCTGTGTATCTTTTTGTCTGAATTTAATTGTTATTTTTCCAAAGTATTTTTAAGATAATACTCCACTAGGTCTTATTTCTTTCTTGTGTGTGTGATTTTTCAAGAAGGGTAGTTTGATATATTTATACATTTTAAACCTTTTGTTAATAATTTTTGCTTGAGGAATTTTATTTTTGCAACAGACCAGTTTCATATTTGTTGACTTAAGTCATCTGGCTGATCTGCTTCTAATTCTGAATAAGTATTGTCTGGTATAAAGATATAATTGGTCACATTATTTTTCCTTTACATTCAAATTTTGCTATGGTCTGCAGAGGAATGGGACACGGAAAGGAATCAGTCTACCCCTCTTAAAGTTTTAACACCTCAGTTATATCTGTATTAACTGAACTGAGTGGTGACATTGCTCGGACTTGAATAGATACTGTTAAATAAGATAATTGTCAGGTTGTTCCTTCTAACAATTGGCAAGCTGTCAACAGGACTGAAATTGTGTAAAAGTTTTCAGATCTTCAACTGGATAAATTACTATTCTGCATTGTATAATAAGCTAACTGTAGCCCAATGACTGATAGATGGAATCTTTCCCACAGATACCATGTATTCACTACAGACCAGCTTAGCCATCTGTTTGGGGGTTTGAAAGCTTTTATAGGTGTGTGAGCTTTTGACTGTCTTCAAAGGCACTCTCAGCTTCTGCACCGCAGTGTCTGTTTGCACAGGTGTCCTCAGGCATATGAGCTTGTCTATTTTGACAGATACATGAGCTTCTACGAGGATATTTGTTTTTCAATTGTCTATTCAATTGATGTTTAGTTTGATTACTTTACAAAAGCTACAACATCTTATTTTAAAACTTCTGAATTCTATTATAAACTGGATACTGGTGAGTGGGTTATAAGTTTTGAACGGGAATGTGAAAGAGAGATTGATTGTGTTGGGAGGCGAAGGAGGGGAATGAGCTACATGAAAATAGGTGAGGTGGGGTGAAAGGGTTAATGCGTTTAAGCGTAAGGAGAAGTGAAGAGAGGACGAGGGGAGCTTTACACTGATCTGCAGAATTGGTCCAATGTCTCTGTCACCTTTAACTTTACTATTTCTGTTTATGCTTTGGACACCAGGCCTTTCCTACATATCCCTGAAAAAATACTACTGAATGGCCATGCTGGATCACAATGTTGGAAAAATGTCCAATTCACATTTTCAATCTCCATAATGAAAATCTGGCCCCCGGTCTCAGTAATATATTCTGAACTTATGCACATGTTTTAGCTTTGAGCAATATTTGACCAACAACTGGTTGTGATTATGCTCGTACTAACCACGAGTCAACAAGACGCCGGCAGAAATCATCCTCAGCTGAGACTCTTGTACAATTAATTTGGCTATACAACAAACGAAAATACATCAACACTTTAAATAGCACGTAATATCTATAATCCATTGTTAAAGGCAGTACTTTCAAGATAACTTTACAAATCAGGTGTGGTCAAATCAGGTGTACCTCCTGGCTGGGCAACAGGAGACAGAGAGTTGTAGTAGAAGGGAGTTTCTCAAAACGGAGAACTGTGACCAGTGGTGTTCCACAAGGATCTGTGTTGGGACCACTGTTGTTTGTGAGAAACATAAATGATCTGGAGGAGGACTGATCTGGACGTTGGTTCGACCACATTTGGAATACTGCATACAGTTCTGGTCGCCACATTACCAAAATGATGTGGATGCTTTGGAGAGGGTGCAGAGGAGGTTCACCAGGATGTTGCCTGGTTTGGAGGGCGCTAGCTGTGAAGAGAGGTGGAGTAGATCAGGATTATTTACATTAGAAAGACGGAGGTTGAGGGGGGACATGATTGAGGTCTACAAAATCATGACAGGATAGACAGGGTGGATAGCAAGAAGCTTTTTCCCAGAGTGGGGGACTCCATTACTAGGGGTCACGATTTCAAGGTGACAGGGGAAAAGTTTAAGGGAGATATGCGTGAAAAGTTCTTTACGCAGAGGGTGGTGGGTGCCTGGAATGCATTGCCAGCAGAGGTGGTAGAGGCAGGCATGATAGGGTCATTTAAGATGTATCTAGACAGATAAATGAATGGGCAGGGAGCAGAGGGATACAGATCCTTGGAAAACAGGCGACAGGTTTAGATAGAGGATCTGGATCGGCGCAGGCTTGGAGGGCCGATGGGCCTGTTTCTGTGTTGTAATTTTCTTTGTTCAGTTGGATTAAAACTGTGGGCAACGTGTAGCAGGATTTCTGCTGTGTGCTGGTTGCAGGTAAGGTCCATTGTACAATTACCCCAGCAATTGTTGATACTGAGTTTAATTTAAAAGTAACTGTCAGCAGTTTTCTGAGTGATATATTCTCATTTGGTTATATAGCAACAGAGAAAAAGAAGTTCTTTGAAAAGATACATAAGGATCTTCAAATATATTAACCAAATTCCATTTTCTTTGATTTCACAAGAAAATTTTTTTAAAAATGTGTTCAATCTATTACACTGATTTAAAATTGTTCACTTTTAATATCCTGGACTTTGGTAAATTTGTAGTAGTTACCATGTAATCTAAATGGAACATAAAATGACTGAATATTCGGAAGATTTTAAAAATCCTTCTTTGGCAAGAGATGTCCCATAATTTTATGATTACTTTTGAGAGAGCTCAATACCCTGTACATTGATGTCCTTATAATCTCAAGTTTGCAGGCATAGGCACATCCCAAAGGCAGCAGTGACAAAAAGCAGCAGAAATACGCACCGTAATCTGTAATTTTACAGGATACCAGGTAAAGCTCCTTTAGGCTGTGTCCTTCCTTAGCTATGAATTCTACACATCTGCAAAATAAACAAAACAAGACAATCAGTTTAATACAAATTGGAGCCAAAGGTTTAAAATGATTAAGTATACAAGAACTCTCATCACAATATCTGACTGTAACAGACAAGATAATTTCAATACCAAATTCACCTCAGCACGAAACATTTCAACAATCCAAAGAAATTAGGACAATGTAGTTTTATATCACTAAGGAATAAGAGATCATTTTCCTACATGTAGTTTCTTTTAATCCCTCCCATTGAGAGACAGAGTGAAGTTGCACAGGCCACTTTTGCACCTAATCTGGTCAATCAAGAGCAGTAATAACCAGGGTAGTGGTGTAAGTTATCTGCCTAGGTTTATAGCATGAATTGGTAGCCCATGAAGCCCATAAAAACAAAGTAGAAAACATAATACATTTTTAAAAATGTATCCATTTAATGTCTTTGGCAACCTTGAAGCAACTTGAAATGCTTCACAGACAACAAAATAATTTTGTCATCATTGTTATGTAGGGAATGCAGAAACAAGCTCACACAAACAGCAATGCAATTATGTCCAAGTAATCCATTTTTTTGATATTGAATGAAAGATGGATATTGGCCAGGGTATCAGAGGTAACATCATTGCTCCTCTTTGGAATAGGGCCTTGAGGTATTTATGTCCATCTGAGTTGGTAGACTGGACTTTGGTTTAACTTCTTTTCAAAAGCAGAACCATTATTCTTGCAGCAATGCCACAATCCCAAACAGGAGTGTATGCCTATATTACTGATCTCAAATTTCTGGAATGAAGTCTGAACACATTTTCTTCTGACTCAGGTGCAGAATTGCAAGCTGTAGCACTGCTGCTGTATTAAAGCACTAGACATTGAAAAAAGGCTTAAGTGGTAGCTCAAGCATGGAAAATCACAGTAAAAATTGAATTTTAATTCTTCATAAGCAAAATAACCATTATATCTTAAAAATGATGTGTTGGTTGTTATATTTTGTATTATATGTTAAACTGTTCAACTCTGACTCCACATTGACTGATGTTAAATGTCTTTATTGAGTACAGTGCTATTATCTCAGCTAATGTCAGATCCAGGGCAGGGATCTGGTTTGATAGGTTATGTTTTATTTTGTTTTGGTTTAAGCATGCAAAGCTAGAGATTTTGCTTTCACAATAATGTAGTGTTTATTACAAAAGAAATTTAGATGAAACAGAATAAGCCAAACTTTCTGGTTATAGAATCATAGAATTATAAAATCATAGAATCTCTAAAGTGCAGATAGAGGCCATTCAGCTCATTAAGTCTGTGCCAAACCTCCAAACAGCATCCCACCCAATCCCTGTAAATTCTCATTAATCATGGCTAATCCAATTAGTTTACATATCCCTGGGCACTACAGGGCAATTTAGCATGGCAAATTCATCTAACTTGCACGTCTTTGGACTGCTGGAACAAACTGGAGCACCAGGTGGAAACCCACGCAGATACAGGGAGCAAGTTCAAATTCCACACAGATAGTCACCCAAGGTTGGAATCAAATGTACATCTCTGGCACTGTGAGGCAGTAGTGCTCACCGCTGTGCCATCATGCCGTCAAGTTCAAAGATTTTTGAACATACACTGCATGTATAACCCCAGAAATCCAAAAATATGCCTTTATAAATTGAAAACAAACAAAACAGCTTTTGAATAGTATTAAAACTCACTCCTAGCACAGTATCCAGAACTTCATTCATGTAATGCTTACACCATCGTCCCTGTATCTCATACCTCAACAGGTTTAAGTGACTTGCGACTGCAATGTTTAGATTGAAACTGTAGATAGCTTATTCATGGAGCTATCATACATCTGCTTAAATGTACTTAACATTATGTAACCTTTTCAAAGTTTTACCTCAACATTTCTGCTCTGGGACTAACATTAACTCTTCACTCTAAAATAACCTAGTTCTCTTTATCCTTGCCTTCTCAGGAACACTTTTTACACAGCCATCCTATTCCAAGGATTTCACAGGACTGCTTCACTCAAAGTCAAAAGTGAAACTAAAAGTCTCTCTTTCTAGTTAGGAATGTTGCCCTTCAACTTGAAAGGACAAGTTCCAGAAGCATGTGACAAAGTTTAAGGTCTCACTATTTAACATATTGGGTTCCAGAACAAGCTACATTTAAAAAAGAAGTCAATTAATGTGTACAAAAGAGATAAAAGGTACTGCAGATGCTGGAGAATCCGAGATAACAAGCATGGGGCTGGATGAACACAGCAGGTCAAGCAGCATCATAGGAGCAGGAAAACTTGACGTTTCGGGCCTAAACCCTTCATCAGAAATCAATGTGTACAAAAGCCTTTAATTGTAAAGCTATGCCTCAAAACTGCATTTAAAAGAAATGCTTACAAGTTAATAATTAACTCCAGGCACACAGAACACTCACCGGATACTAACTCAAAAACCAAATGCCTAAACTCACAACAATCATTAAAAATTATACTTAAAAATCCCACACTTTATATCACAATAACAAGAATTATTCTGTGGGGGAAGTGTGGAGAAGACATACTGTTTGTCTCCCACATTATAAAGATATATTCCAAGCTAATTAAATTAAAAGCCTACCCAGCAACAATAGCACACGGTCAGCATCCTTAATGACCAGACAGTGGGACTTCAGCCCCTCACTGAAAGTAAGTCTTACATTTGCGAGAAGCTGGCCAATCTGATCTGGCACTGGCAGTCTTGGCAGTACTGCTGGGACTGCAAGCAAGCCCTAAGAAGGAGAACAATGGATCCCCAATTAAAGTCATTCCCTGGGAAGGGATTGGGCAGCCCAGAATGGAGAGTGAAGGTTTTGCAGGACAAGTAGGAACGGGTAATCATCTTTAGGGTGTGAGAAGGATTTAATTTTGCTCAGCACCCCAAATGATGCATACCTTTTCCTTGCAACCTTGTCATTCCAGGTGGTGAAAAGAAAATGTTCCATTCTTGCCCATCTGCTTACACCAATCGCATTATGGAATTGACAACGTTATATTTGGGTCAACTGGTTTGTTAACAAGCTCAATTTTCTGCTAACAACCCAATATATTTCTATATACACCCAGAAGAGAGTTATGAAGGTGTCACCAGGAGAATTTTAGCTCAAAGGAAAGATTGGATGTTCCGCAGTTATTTTCTTTATAACAGAGGAAATTGAGGGGCATTTAATAGAGATGTATAAAACTCAGAGGCTTTGATAGTGTGAAGAACAGATTTTCCTTATCAGTCAAATAATGAATAGGCATAGATTTCAAGTAATTGGTATAAGGATCACAGGGGAGAAGAGGGCTATCAAAATCTGGAACTCACTCCTTTAAAGGGTGAGAGAGGCAGAAATGCTCATTGAGTAGAAGCTCTTAGATTATGTGTATGGAATAAATGTTGGAAAATATGAATAGGCTGAATAGCTCTTTTTAGTCAGCACTGGCACAACAGCTGAATAACCTTTTTCTGGGCTGTACATTTCTATTATTTTGAACATATCTAAGCCTGATTATCTAAAAGCAATGGATTTTGAAAAGCAGCCTGTCTACAAAAATTGTTTGTTATAATTTAAGTTTGGAATAATTTAACTACTGCAATGTCTAATCTCTTTAAAAACTCTCTTTCTTACAGTTTCAACAGTTCATTGTTTCACTTATAGGTGATGCTCTAAGGGCCACATTATGTGGCTCATTGTGACTGAGAGTTTCACAATGGATGGGTGATCCACTTCATGTGATTAACACCGAGACGGAATCATTAAAAATCTTTACTCCTGTGAGTAACACATTTAACACATTGGGCATAAACATATTGGTGAACTACTAATGATTTTCTAAAATGCATGCTTTCATCTGCCTCTTCCAGATGCCTCATCTCCTCAGCCTTTATCTAGTCACTTTTTGAGCACCATATTTTATTCATAAAAAATACTGTAGTATAGAAAGTTGCAAATCAAACCAGCTTGGAAAGTGTAAAAGTGATTTGTGACCTCACTTACAGAAGCTTTATTGCCTAAAAAAAAACTCTCAGAATCCACAGCTTCTCCTGGATATTCATTAACTGGTAAAAAATAGATAATATAGATGTATGTTGACTCTGTTTTCTGTTCTCCCCTAATTTCAACAGAAATGTGTTATTTCTGCTCACCTTCTTTAGATTGTCCACTTGAGACTTGAAACCTTTCATATTTAAGTGGCATAGCCATGACTTATGCTTGAAACAATGTCACTGATGGTGATATAAAATAATAAAGGACCTCATTTTGGCCACTGGACAGCATCAAAATCTCATGTTTTAGTGTTTTGGCATTGCCTTCAGGTCTCAAAATACAAAGGAGCACATGATTTCTGCAGTTTCCCATTTTTCTTAGCCATGAGAATTGCACTTCTTTCATGTGCTCATATATGTTGAAGGTTGACAGTTATTCCTTTCGTTTCTTTATCTGCCTTCTTCAGCAAATAGAACGTGTCAAAGTGATTAAGGACATTGGCGCCAGTCAAATTGAACAGGATGAAGCAATGAGCAGTCAATGACAGCTGTTCAGCCCCTCACACCTGTGCATGTGAACATGTCCTGTCAAAATGCCACCACATTGGTACATTATATTTTCAGCAAACCTACTCTCTACTATAGCAATAAGAAGGAGTGATGGATGCACATCCCACTTCAAACTTAAAGATGGTGAGATGGCAGTGCCGACAAATAATTGCATAGCAGCTAAAGAATTTGGAGAAGGAAAAGGCAGAAGTGTAGTTTCATTCTGCTGAATAAGAATTAAGCAGACACATCTCACAGTTTACAAAAATCTGAAAAAAAAAATCCTCCCCCTTGCAGCCACCTCCCTCCTCTTCTCCTAGTCCTTTTCTAAACATTCTGATGCTTGTATAAACTGTTACTGGGCTTTAACTTTTCAGATTTCCAAAGAAGTACATAGGTGGGTGGCAAAACTAAATGGCTTTGTGGGAAAAAAAACAGATAATGTAATTAAAATATGCAAGTTGATAAATACATTCCTCAACAAAAAACAAGGTCTCTGGAAAAGTTCAGAAGGAAATGACAGGATAAATATTGGAAAAATAATGCAGAAGGAGTTAATTTTGCTCAGCACTTGCTGAAAGGTATTTATGACTATAGAATCAGATAACTAGGCATATTAGACTGCCACACATTTGAAAATATATCTATAAATGGGTTTGCAATAATAACTGTAAAACTTGACACAAGTGATGACCGAAGGTAGTTAATTAGAAAATACAGCCATTGTTCTTGGCAGCAGAAAGCAGTCCTGGGAGGCCTTGTTACTGTTTACAATGTACTCACGACCAAGGGAAAGCTAATTAGAACTGTCACATATCGGTTATCATCTCTCAATTGCCAAGGCTGGGGGACCTTAGATTACTCCAGAGTTTAAAGCAAATTGCACCTTAAGAGACAATCAAATAACCAGATCCTGAACTGCCTCTGGCCACATTTTGTTATTAATTTTTATTTGCTTCTGTCAAATTAGCAAGTTAGACAAACAGACGCAAAGATAACAGCACCATTTTCAGCCACTTTCTTGACAAAATTGACTTTTACAAGCAGCATCATATGTACCATCTTATATAAATCAATGAGAGCAAACATGTCTTTATGGCCTGGTTTGAACATCATCTCATTCTGTTTAAAATGAAATAGAGTGGGGAGGAAATAAAATGAAAACTCTTCAGCATCCAGAATTCAAGGACATAACTTCAAACACGACACCCCATTATTATTGTGGGGATTACCTCGTATTCTGACTTTAGCAAAGTTACTTGTGGATTGAAATGTTTGCTTTAAAAACTTAATCTAAACTTAGATCAGCAAAAGGAAACAAAAGGGTCAAAGTTTGATTGGGTCAACATTGATGAAAGAAAGAAATATTCACGTGTCAGGTGACTTCAAAGTTTTACACTGCTTTCTATAATGTAAAATGGAACACAAAGGTTAAACTACTGGCTAACCTTTCACTGAGCTATGCAAATATTTTTCTCAAATCTGTGTATTATAAATACAATTTTACATGTATAGATATTTATAAATAATCCAAGTTGAGTTTTGAGTATTCTTTTTCAAAAATCATCAAAAAAACTTTTGATTCAAATCTCAGCTTTGAGCCACACTCCTCAGTTGAAATTATAGATATGGTATGGTGAATAAAATCATCCACTGATAGCTAAATTTAATTCCAACAATATTTGTTCTTGGACAATTTTGTAAAATTATTTCAGCAACAAAAAAATCACCAGACTAGTTTACAGCTATGCACATGTATTTGTATTTTCTACTCAATGCACAATTTAGTGGTAGGCTTTACAAGATCACTCCTAACAGAAACGATATAAATAATTTTATTAAAAGCAACGGAATCTGAGATTGATTGCGAACTGTGTTTTGCTTTGACAGCAACATGATCACAGCACCCATATCTGAATCAATGAGCCAAAGCATTGTACAGATACATGATCAAATAAACTTTGACACTAAGCTGCGTATGAAGATTTTACAACAGAATCAAAAACTTGGACAAGAGGTAGGTATAAACGCACATCTTAAAGGAGGAGAATTGGAGAAATTTAGGGAAGAAGTTCCAGAGCTGTAAAGCCTAAGTAGCTGGTGGCATTGCCATAATTAATGGTAGAGTAAAGAAAAAAAGTTATGGACGCTAAAGAGCCCAGGCACGGAGGAGTTCAAAAATCTCAAAGGATAGATGCATTGAGGGCAAGGCCACTGCGAAATTTGAAAAAAAAGATGAGAATTTTAAAATGAATACACAATTGCACAGGGTGTCAGTCTAGGATAGTGAACATAGAGATGATGGTTGAATGAGACTTGACACAAGTTGTGATACAGGCAGCAGAATCTTTGATCAGTTCAAGTTTATGAAAGATGCAGTAGAGAAGGCTGCCAGGATGTAATTTAAAAAGCCAAGTCTAGAGGGAACAAAGCAGGATGACCACTTCAGGAGCAGATGAGGTAACAATTAAGCCAAGTCAGATATCAAAGGTGAACGTAAGCAGGCTTAGTGTTGCAAAAGATGTGGATGAGAAGTTTAGCTGCAATTCCAAACAGGCAGCAAAGCCGACCCCATACCATCACTTGGCACTCATGCCTTTCCAGCCCTCAGATGCCATCCCTTTCTGTCCCCTAGTGGTTACTCCCCTAAATCCCAGCCCTTACCATATTTTCACCATACCTCCTGACCTTCCCCTCTCTGAAGCTGAACGTACTGTCCTTGGCAAAAGACTCAGCTTCAAACCCTTATGCCCCCACCTTAATGAAGTTTGGGCTTGCCATGATGTCGAACTGTTTTTCTGCTGGCTTCATCTCCACCCTCACTTCTTCAGGCAGAAGTCTTCGCCCACCCCCATTCCACTGATCCCTTTACCTGCTTCTAATATTCACCCTCCAGTTGGATCCCTTCCCCTGGATTCTTACCTGCCCTCGATCTCTTCATTGAAAACTGCCTGCGAGACATCAGTCCTCTCAATTTCTTTGCTCCTCTCACCCACTCTAACCTGTCCCTAGCTGAAATTGCTGCACTTCACGCTCTCAGATCCAACCCGCTGACAAAGATGGTGCCATTGTAGTCTGGCGTACTGATCTTTGCCTCACGGAGGCTCAACACCAACTCTTGGACACTTCTTCCTACCTGCCCCTGGACTATGACCCCACATGCAAACATCAAGCCACCGTTGCCAGATTGTCACTGACCACATTACCTCCGGTGATCTCCCCCTCTACTGCCTCCAACCTCAGTATCCCAACCGCACTTCTACCTCCTCCCCAAAATCCACAAACCAGGCCGCCCTGGTAAGCCCATTGTATCAGCCTGTTCCTGTCCCACTGAGCTCATTTCCTTCTACCTTGACTCTAACCTCTCTCAATTTGTACAGATTGTGCCTACCTAAATCCGCGATTCCTCTGATGCCTTCTGCCATATTGACAATTTCCAGTTACCTGGCCCTAACTATCTCCTGTTCATCATGGATATTGATTCCCTCTATGTCTCCACTCCCCACCAGGATGGTCTGAGAGCTCTCGGTTTCTTCCTCATCCAGAAGCCTGAACAATCCCCATCCACCCTACTGTCCTCCGCTTGGCTGAACTTATTCTCTCACTGAATGATTTCTCCTTGAATTCATCTCACTTATGCCAAGTCAGAAGCGTGGCTATTGGCACCTACATGGGTCTCAGTTATGCCTGCCTGTTTATGGGGTATGTGGAACAATCTTTGTTCCAGTCCTACACTGGTCCCCTCCCACAAAGCTTTTGTTGGTACATCTACAGCTGTTTTGGTGCCACTTCATGTTCTTGCCTGGACCTTGAAAAGTTTGTTCATTTTGCATCCAGTTTCCAACCCTCTATGACTGACACATTGTCCACTTCTGACACTTCCTTTCCTTACCTTGATCTCGCCGTCTCCATTTCAGGGAATAAACTATCCACTGCCATCCACTACAAAGGCACTAGCTCCCATAGCTACCTTCACTACAGCTTTTCACATCCCACATCCCGTAAGGATTCCATCCCAGTCTCCCAATTCCTTCACCTACATAGTTTCTATTCAGATGATGCCCCCTTCCAAAACAGCACAGCTGACATGGCTTCCCACCCACTGTGGTTGACAGGGCCTCAACCATATTCAATCTACCACCCATGCTTCCACCCTTACTCCTTCCCATCACTCTCAACAGCATGATCGGGCCCCCCCTTGTTCTCAATTTTCACCCCACCAGTCTCCGCATTCAACGGATGATTCTTCGCCATTTCAGACAACTCCAGCAGAATGCCATGATCAAACACAGCTTCCTCTCACTCCTCCTGTCTGCATTTTCCAGGGATCGTTCCCTCTGGGACACCCTAATCCATTCCACAACTACCAAAACCGCCCCGCCTTCCCATAGCACCTTCCCGTGTAACCATAGAAGGTGCAACACCTGCCCTTTCACCTCCCCTTTGCTCACCAAGGACCTACACAGCCTTTCCAGGAGAAGCAGCATTTCACCTGTACCTCCTCCAATCTTGTGCATTGTATGCAATGCACCCAATATGGCCTACTCTACATTGAATAAACTAAACGCAGACTGGGTGACCGCTTTGCAGAACACCTCTGGTCTGTGCGCAAGCATGACTCCAACCTTCCTGCAGCCAGTAACTTTAACACAGCGTCTTGCTCGCATGCCCACTTGCCTGTCCTCCACAAGCTGCAATGTTTCAGCATACCTCAGCGTGAACTGGAAGAGCAAGATCTCATCTTCAAACTAGGCAGTTTACAATCT
This sequence comes from Ginglymostoma cirratum, assembly GCA_024137785.1. Taxonomy (NCBI): domain Eukaryota; kingdom Metazoa; phylum Chordata; class Chondrichthyes; order Orectolobiformes; family Ginglymostomatidae; genus Ginglymostoma; species Ginglymostoma cirratum. The sequence goes on from JAHRHZ010000012.1 coordinate 51,539,406, forward strand.
TCTAGGCTCAATATCGAGTTCAACACCTTCAAACCATAAACCCATTCCTTCCCTTTCTTTTAGCTTTATTTGTTACATTCTCTGTCAGCCTATCTCCCCTTCCCCCACCCCAGTGGAACTGTCTGTTCTTTCCAGTTTAGCAGTTAGACACACCATTGTTCTGCCTTGCTCATATTCCAATCACTTAATCTGAACTATCAACATTCTTTCACCCTCAGCACTCCGACCACCTTCCCCCCACTACTGCATAAACGCTGCTCCCTCCACACCTCACTGAAGCTCCTGATGAAGAGACGTGAAACATCAGCATGCTTTCTTTCCATGGATGTTACCTGACCCACTGTGATCTCCAGTATCTTTTGTTTTCGGTTCAGATTCCGGCATTTGCAATAATTTGCTCCTAAAGTTTCAAATAATGCCAGGTAATGTCATTAATGTGGCAACATTCACACACCTCTTAACAGTTTTAAGAAAGGAAATGAAAACACCAGGGCTAGTGATGGTTTTTGATTTGGATTTCACCTTTCCACATTGTTTCCTTTAAATAATTGTTCTCATCGCAATGTTCTAGTTGCATTGGGTAAAGAGAAGTTCTTCCCAGAAAGAGCTGGAACACTAATCACTTCTGTGGAGCTGTGAGATTTTGGAATCTCAAAGAACGCTGAATTCATTTAGGCTTAATGACAAGGGAGGAGTCGATTCACATCCTCCAAACACATTGTTTTAGACTCAGAGGCTTGATGTATTCTGATCTGCAGCATGCAATATTTCTAATAGTGAAAAAAAAAATTTCCTTAAATGAATTTCTTACCAATCTGTGCTCTGCCTAAAGACAGATCCTTGGCCCAGTGTCTGCTGATACGTCATCCTACATATTTTCATTGGTATTTATTGGTTCATCAGTGGTGCTTGCTATTGCTTTAATAAATTGTTTTATCAAGAGCAGCATATTAAATAAAGAAAACTTCCTCCATGACCCAGTTCTATTACGGTGTGTGGTTTGGAGATGGTAGCTGTTTTTTTTCACTCTAAACATGAAGCGAAGCAGCTAAAAAGAGATTTGCATTCCCAAAATGCTGTTCATGATCACAAAATTATTTCTCAGTGCTTGACAGCCAATGAACTACATTGGATCTTTAGTCAGTATTTCATATGGGAAATACAGCAGTCAATTTGCAAATAGCAAGTTCCCATAACCAGTAATAGGATAACGATCAGACAATATATTGCTGTGTATCGACTGAGCAATAAATATTGGATTAACTCCTCAAACTCTTCCTTGGCCCAGAACCACGGCATATTTTCTATCCCCTTGAAAGGGTGGATGGGCCTCAATTTAACAAATCACCTGAAAGATGGCACCTGCAGTGGTGCAGCATTCCTTGGCATTGCACTGCATTCTGCATTGGGAATTGAACTCACAAACTTCTGATTCAGAGGAAAGAGATCTACTAAATGGAGTCAAAACTGATGGTACAGTCGAGAATTAGTTAATTATTAACTGAAGTTATCAGGTGCAGTATCACATAAAGACACCGCTGCATGTTGATTGATATCTTCCAATTTAACATCTAAAAAGCTATTTGTGGAGATTAGTGACAAGACAGTGTGAGCTTCAGGGCTGTGTCCTCTTCTATTAACAACCGCATATTTTTATAGAAAAATTAAGGAGAGCTTCTGCCAAGCCTTTATAGACACAGGTCACCTCAGGGCTTTTATCCTTTACACATGCAATCTGTCCTTCACAGACTGACCATGTTTCCCTGGTAACACATTGCATTCAGCCTCTCAGTTTTAATTCCAAGTTGCTTAATGCACATTTTCTGATCATTCAAATTTTTCAGTACTATTTTTCACTTTGTTAAGTTATTTACATACTTTCTGATTACCTGAATTAAGCTACGATTATTAAGAGCCCAAAACCTTTAAATTATTTGAAGTTGTATGTCTTGATAAATGCAATCAGGTTGTCTTTGTCACTACACTTAAATGACCCCAGTCCTCGGCATTACTGAGAAAATCACTGCATGCCTGAGAACTATAACAGTTCTTCCTCCTAATTCCTAGACCCAAGTCCATATTTGCCTACTACTAGAATCTTGTAATGCATGAGAAATTTCTCCTCTCCCAGCCAGATTTCATTCATGCAGCTGAAGTCCCAGCCAGATCTGATGCTGTAGTGAGGGCAGCAACAACTACAGCATCACTCAAACATTTCAGTCACGTAACATCACTTCAGGAGGTCCTCAGGGTAATGTTCTAAGCCCATGCATCGACAACTGTTTCATCGGTGGTTAGCCCTGCACCACAAAATAAAAAGCAGGGACTTTCGCTGGCGATTACCCAGAATTCAGCACCATTCGCTACCCCACGGCTACTGAAACAGTCCATGTCCGTTTGTAACAAGACTTGAATAACATTGAGATTTGGGCTGAAAAGGAAAAAGTAACATTCACACTATAATTGACCATCTCCTCGACACTCAACAGTGTTAATATTGCAAAATCCTTCACTACCAACATCTAGGGGTTGCTTCTGATCTATTGATTTGCTAGGTCAGAATCCTGGAATGCCTTCCCAATGGCACTGAGAGTCTACCTACACCAACCTACTGACCTACACTGTCGTGGACCAAGAAGGCAGCTTTCTGCCATCTTCTCAAGGACATCGTGGGATAGGCAATAAATGCTGGTACAGCCAGTGATATCCCTCGAAATAAATAAATAAAACTACCAAAATGAACCTGCTATGTAAATACTGCTACTACAAGAGCGAGTCAGAGTTGGGAATTTTGTGGCAAGTAACTCATATCCTGACTTCTCAAAGTCTGTTCATGATTTACAAGGCAAACCTAGAAGAGTACTCTCCGCTTGCTTGGATTAGTGAAGCTTGAACAATACACAGGAAGTTCAACACTATCCAGGGCAAAGCAGCCCACTTGATTGGCATCCCATCCACCATGCTAAACATTTAGTCCCTGCACCACCAATGCATAGTGGCAGCAATATGTGCCATCTACACAAAATGTATGACAGAAACTCATGAAAGTTCCTTCAACAGCAACTTCCGAATCCATGACCTCCACCACCTATATGGAAACAGGAAACAAATATCCTGACATGGATCTTTATCATTAGCCACTCAGCTCCTCACCTTGTTACAGGCAATTGTCCAAACATGAACAAAAAAGGCTGAGTTCCATAGTTGAGGTGAGAGTGACACACCTTGACATTAAGGCTGCATTTGACCAAGTATCAAGGAGTCTTAGCAAAACTGGAGTCAATGGGAATCGGGAAGCGAGATTTCTTTGCTGGTTAGAGTCATACCTGGTGCAAAGATGGATGGGTTGTGGTGATTGGGGATCAGTTATCTCAGCTCCAGGACATCTCTCCAGGGGTCCTTGGGAACACCACAAACTGTAAGTTCCCCTTCAACCAACTCGCCTTCCTGACGTTGAAATATATCATGGATCCTTCAGTGTTCCTGGGTCAAAATACTGAGACTCGATTCCTAATAGCATCGTGCGTGTACCTTTACCAAACGGACTGCAACAGTTCAAGAATGCAGCTTACTACCATTTTCTCGAGGGCAACTCGGGACGGGCAACAAATGCTGACCCAACCAGCGACACCCACATCCCGGGAGTGAATTAAAAATCAACTTAGAGTGGGTCAAATCTCTGGAACTCCCTCTCAATAACACTGCAGTTGTACCATTTCCACCACATTCATTCATAACAGTGGCTCACGACCACTTTTCCAAGGACCAATGAGGACAAGCAAAAAAGCTAGCATAGACAGCAATGCTCACGTTATGTAAAAAAAAAATCCCTGGCCAGAGAAGAATAGAAAATCAGCTGGTGTCCTGCTCCTGCTTATCATCCAGTTAACCCTGCACATATGAAGAACAAAATCAGGTTTGACTGACGATGATAATCCCATGATCAAATATCTCTTTCAGCAATGCATCACATAACCACTGGTGCTCTTCGATCTCTTCTACACAAGTTAGTTGCCTATGAATTAGCTGCAATGAATTTTCAGTAATGAGATACTATAATGCCACTATCTTGATTATTTTGGAATGCGCAAGCTAAAAAATAAAAGTGCAGTCATCTTTTACTGAAGATGTTACCAGTGGTAATTAACTCCATCATACAGAGCAGCGCAGATGTCAGTCGATAAAGCAGTTCAGATATGGTCACAACTACAAACAGCTTGGGCTTTTCAGACCTGGCATATCTGATTCCAACACCCATCACAGTCACACAGGACCTCTGATATAATTGACCTTCCTCTTGTTTACATGGATTCTTTTTAACAGATAAACAAAATGCAGTGATTAGGAAAGCACTCCTGATTACAAACATTTAAAACCTCTTCTCGCCACCAAATGGCATTTCCTATTCTAGTGAACGTACAGAGTTAAACAAGGATGCTCAGTAAATGTTCTTTTTCCACAATAAAAAACTTAAATGAATCACAGTCAATATTAAGTTGATTTTTGATCACTTTAAGTCGCTTTCCTCAAATGGAACCACTCATCCTCTCGGGAGCTTTGCTGTCAAATGAGGATCCAGCTGTTAAAGAGTTAGAGACCATGGTGAGAGGAAGCAGCCTCAGGCTTCACTGTTATTAAATCTCCAAATAAAATCCAGCATCCACAATTAGACAGACAATGCTGAAGCAAACAGCCTGCATTTATTGTAGGTTTCACCACACAGGGGACCAAAGGCAGATGAGGTGAAGAACAGTTCTAAAGCCATGATAAATTCATTGTGAGTTCACTGCTGATATTCAAATATCCCTTTGTGTATCTGTTTTCTGAGGCAGTGTCTGTGATTATGTGATGCAGAACAGTGAGACGTACAGATGAATTAAGGTGAAGAAGACGAAGCAGTTTTAATTAGTTATCAGTTAATTAGTGCCCTGCTCTGCCCTTACCATAATCTAATTAGACAACAATAAATGAGATGGGTTAAAAAGAAAAACTGTTAGTGTGAAACTGAAACAAGCAGAGAACACTGGAAATACACAGAAGTCCTATAATTTAACATTTTGTACCCACATGATAAACAGTACCCTGATGATGTTGCCAAACTGACCTTTTTTTTCACTTTTTAGATGTGATTTAGCCTGTGATATCAATAAGGTAAATATATCTGGGGTGTGGCGAGTTGAATTTTGACTTCAGTTACAGGCATAATAAGTGAAACCCAAAATGAACACATATCCATACTCTTCCCACTGCTTTAAGAAAAATATCAAAACTCTCAATACCTCTAATTAAAAATATGACGAGACATTTTGAAGCTTAATCTATGATATGCTGTTGACATCAAGGCACAACAGTCTAATGATATCTTAAATGTATTCCACACTATATATTTTAATCACAAAATTGAACGACAGTTGGATAGAGCACACCATGTAAACACAACTTACGGTAGTAACTTTGTGCATCTGGGTGCAAACCAAGCCACTGTATTCCACTACTGCAATGTGATTTCCAGCAAATTCATGACCAATCTATTTTGTTCATTTCAGCATGTGGAATGTTGCTGTAGTCAACAAATGTGCTTATATTATGGGAATTTCGTCTCAAATTCAGTTTGGCAAATTCAGTCAGGAACATAATGAATTGGGGTGTTGATTGTGTCAATCCCATCAGCGTCTATTCAAAGTGTTATCTAGCAGTGAGGTAAGATAGTCTAAATGCAGGTTGAAGATGAGGAAGGCTATCTAACTATCCATCAACCATCATTTCAACATCAACTCATTGAATAGACTCTAGATTCCATAACACTCCTAAAGTGGGCCTATTAAACAATTTGATTACTTTCCGTGTAATGAAAAAGGTCTCCGCATGTGCCTTCACCAGTTTCAGTCTATAGTCCACTATCCTATTCTTGACTAAATCTCTAGACTGGGAACCCACAACCTTCAGACTTAAGACTGGAGTGGTGCAGCGGAGTTCTACTTACACTAAATTGAAGTGGAGTGTTGAATCCACAGATTATATTCCATCCACAAATATGAGCTCAAATGGACAGCTCTTATCTCACTTAAATTGAAAGAAATTGAATAAAAATTAAAGCATTATGTGTTATTTTGTTCTGCCGTGTTATATTATGTGGTAAAAGATGGTATGAAATACAGAAACTGTTTCGATAATTTTTTAAATGAAGTGATATAACAGGTTAACAAAATAAATTCTAGATTGCAGACAGTCAGGTGGTGTGGACTCTGCTGAAACGCACCACCTTATCAACTGAACAGTCCACTTCAAAAAATCCTTTCAAAAGAATAACACTTCCCAAACTTCTTGGTTTACTTTCTTACTCACCTTGCAATTCTCTGATTTCTCTCTCCTATTCTCTGTTCTGCCGAAGGCAGTAAATCACACTGAGTGGGAGCTTTGCAACCCTTCAGCAGGCTTTCCAAATGGTCATTCTTCATTTGAGAGCCTGAACTTTAATTCCTTGCAGGATAATCACAGAAAAGCCCATCCTACAATGCCTTGGTATTTATGTTGAAAATTTTCCTGGCTTACAGTGCCTAGAATCACAGCAAACGATATGACTGCTGAATGAATTGCTGAGGACTGTGGGGTCTTCTTTTTCAAGGTTAAGATGCCATTCAATGATGCCTCTGATTTAGATCTTTCAAGGTTCATTGTTAATAAATAATCTTCTGCTTTCACAACTCTCCAAACATAAATTTGGGTGATGTACGTATTTCCATATACAATAATTCAAACATCATTTTCGCTGAGCACAAAGCTCAAAAAAGTCATGAAATCAAGCAGGCTATGTTTTTAGAAGAGTGTTTAATATCCCTCCACAGACTCTCATGTTCAAGTGATATTTTGTAATCACATATTCCAGTGCAGGCCATGAACTCCAACAACTCTTGCTCATGTTTAATTCCCTGCTCGCTCTGCTCCTGCATTTCAGGCACCTGGCCCCTCAACTCTCAAATCATTGAACCTCAGTATGATTCTTACTTCTTTCAAATTGTACCATCATACCAACCCAGGCCTTTTTTCCATTAGGGAACTCGAAATATTCTTCCATATGTTCTTAGTTTGTGACCTGTGGTAGATGTTCCTAAGGCCAAATTCACTGCCCATCTCTAGTTGGCCTGAGAAAGCAGTGGCAGCCACAATGAAATTGTTTATTTTCTCTATCTGAAATAAATCTTTTCTTCAGTCAAATATAGAAAGGTCTCATTAAGTTTCTCGAGAAGAAATCCGGGAGGGATATTAAAGGTTAACTCAAGCCTTAATCTCTAAGTTCCTAGAAAAAAGGTATCAATTTTACATCTTCCCTTGCAAAATTCTTTGTAAATTTATCTAATGTTTTCATCCTCCCATCAGAAAGAAACAATTAAAGCAACTTCACACAAGTGCCAAAGTGCTCCTCAGACATTGCTCTCTCAGATCTCTTGGTTTTGATAAGTAACAGGTGGTATTTAATGGAGGTGACAGGGGTCTCAGTGACTGACTGCAGTCCTGCATTTTACCCTCTTAGGAAGGCTCACCATATTATTAAGTGGCACATATGCACATAACTTGACAGTGGAGGGCCTTTTGCAAGATCAAGGAACTCCGAGACAGATGGCCCACTTGCCCAGAGCTACCTAACAACCAAAGAGTGAGAACTCTATTGAATGGTAATGCCACTGGGGAAGTGGTGGCTGCCATTGCTGCAACATCCACCCAAAGCAAGGATGGTCATTGAATGATGGGTGATGGTAGATGGGGTCACAGGAGTGGGAAGATCGGCAGCACAGAAGGAAGTCAGCCCTCAGCCAATCCACGCTCCATTTCCAATGTCTGATCCCTTGATCAGGCACTGAGTGCCTTTGAGTAAGGGACCATTCCACACCTCCTGGGCACCTGTTGGCAACCCCACATACATTTGCTTGTTGTGCTCTCCACGCGGTAAAATCTCTGCCCAGCACTGACATAAAGCCCTTAGAGGGTTTTAAGGGTCACAAAGCTATCAGGTGGAAAGGCCATCCCACCACAGACTTGATCAGACTGGAGGGGGGAAACCAGTGGGGTCTCTATGGCGACACTCCCTGTCTGAAACCCACCATGGATGAGGACATTAAATTCCAAACTACATCCCATATTCACAAATACTAAATACATTTAATACTAAAATTAAGTCCATCACAAATAGAATTAGCATCAAATTTAAACACTGTTATGACTTTTGCATTAACAAGAGGGGTTGGTTGTCCTATTTCAAAGTATGACACAAGCGTGAAATCATCTTTTTATTTGTACACTTGTGACAATGAAATAATTTTTCCATTTTAGCTTTGTAAATTTTATGCGCTGTATTTTTCCATTGTCAGATCAGTCATCCTGTAACCTCTATGAGTATCTATGTAGCTTGTTAGTTAGTGAAATTTTGTGCTTTTGTGCTTTGGGACAGTGTCCACAATTATTAAAAATCAAGACTGTCCAAACCCATTTACTGCCCCACAATTCCAGGTTATTACTCTTCTATCAATTATGGCTGTAACTCAATTAAAATAAAACTAAGAACTGTGGATGCTGGAAATCTGAAACATAAACAGAAATTGTTGAAGAATCTCAGCAGGTTGGTAGCATCTGTGGAGAGAAAACAGAATATCTGAGAAAGGGTCACTAAACTCAAAACATTAACTCTGCTTTCTCTCCAAAGATGCTGCCATGGCTGTAACTTACTTTCGATCAGAAGAGACTTAAGAGATACCTTAAGTTCTTGCTCACGACTGTAGATAATTCTATTCCAGGAAGTCGTTCGGTTATGGTGGTTGTTTCCATGAGCACCAGCATCAGTTAGACTTTTAACATTAAGGTACAACTGGAAGATCTCACTTGATGCATGGAGTTAAGAGTGAGTTGGATGGCTGACGATGAAAAGAGCTCTTCTGTTTTGCATGAATTTGATTTGAATTTTTCTTCCTACTGATCCAAGTCATACTCACTGAACAGCAGCCGCAATTTATAAGACTGTGCAGACAGGAAAATATTTTAAACACCTAAAAACAATAACAGCATTCATCAGCAATATTTGTTTACCTTAAGCCTGTGTTTTATTTCAATCCCAGTTGGTGTTATGCTATGTGAGCTTTGCCTCAATGATGGAGCATTCAGAAATCATTACTAGTTACTTAGGAAAAGTAATAAGTGTACAGTTGTACAGGCCCCTTAAATATTCCAAGGATACATATTTTCTAGACTCATACATGTCCAACAACTGCTCTGTCTAGCTGAGAAGTGGCAGATACCTGATTACATATCCAAGTGGAAAGAATTATTCATTTAACTCACCCTTGGGATGCCTCAAACTGATTTTGAAGAGCACTCACTTATGTTAAATCAGTAAAGTCAATGCCTTCTTTGTAAGATCCTGCAAATAATTGTGGAGGTTAAATACTGCCAAGACAACTTGAAACTCTACACCCTTGTTGTAGGCGCCACTAGCTTTCTCACATATAGCCGAGGTCTAATTTCACATCTAAAATGTCTTTAATGAATGCAGAGTCACAACTATAACTGATATAAGAGTACTGAACTTGAATCATGCAGTTTGAAAATGAATTTGGATAGATTTGATGCTCAATGATTGTGGATGCTCTCCCGTAGCACAAGCTGGCTCTAATTCATTATTAAATTCTTCTTAGGCTCGGGATTGAGTATGGCTTGCTTCCACTCTGATTTGACATGTTCTGATATGGCTAATCAGTTCAAAGCGCTGTCGCTGACTTGGCCACATGCAGGACTTTGTAGATAGACTGCTGACAGACTTATGTGCACTCTGTCCAATGCCTCGTATTTTCTTGCATATTTCAGACAAAATGCCTCCCCAAATGAATATTTGTCATTTGCTCAGTCACACCCAAGGGACTCCCATGTGTCGATCGGGATGTTTAACCCTTTCAGGGATGCTTTGAGGATATTTCTAGAGCATTTCCAGATGAAAACAAAATATTGCAGATGCTGGAGATCTGATATTAAAAAATGAAAGTGCTGGAAAAATGTTCTGACTCTAATATGACTCTTCTTTGTCAGGATAACTCTGTGTCTCTCTCCACAGATACTGCCAGACCTGCTGAGTTTCTTTAGCACTGTTTTTATTTTATCTCAATCTTTTCTGTTCTCCTCAGAGTATCCTTTCACGATCAAGTTCCAAGTTGAGTGCAAAATGAGAAATGGGCAGCAGGTCGGGCAGCATTAGGATGATACAAACTCTGACTTCGTTTCTGATTTCTAGCATCCACAGTTCTTTGGTGTATTTATTTCCCCGAAATTCAGTAGTTGATTCAGGAATCTGGTGTCAGGCAGAGCTGATTTTGAAAGATTAGTGCCAAAATATTGGTTTGGGAGAGGACACTGCTGTTGGACCATCTCTTTTGGTCTCAGATAAGGAGGGTCTTGCAAAGGCATTGTTGGTCATACCTCTCCACTGCTTTGAGATGCCTGTTGTAAGTTCTCAAAGACTCCAAAGCTTATAGGAGGATGCGGATCACTGCTGCCTTGCCAATATTATGAGCTCTTGTGATTATCCTGAAAATATAATTTCTAGCTTCAGTTTCCTCGACCTTATTTTTGCACTGGATTATACTAGTAAAAACGTAAAGAGTCTTCTTCTGTCTAGAATCTACTATTTTCTTCTAATCTGCAAGAACTGAAGGAGCAAGATCTGAAAGATCTGAAAATTCTGGATTTATATCAACTTTCAACCTTTGTTTTAAATTCCTTGAGCATTTGTTCAAGGTGTTTCGTAAGTTGGCTCAGTTGGCTGGTTTGCGATGCAATGATGTTATAGAATCACAGAGACATACAGCATGGGAACAGAACCTTTGGTCCAACTTCTCCATGCCGACCAGATATCCTTAACTAATTTGCCAGCATTTGGTCCATATCCCTCTAAACCTTTGCCATTTATATACCTATTTAAATGTTGTAATTGTACCAGCCTACACCACTTACTCCGACAGCTCGGTCCATGCATGCACCACTTTCTGTGTGAAAAGGTTACCCCTGAGGTCCCTTTTACATCTTTCTCTTCTCACCTTAAACCTATGCCCTCTAGTTTTGGACTTCACCACACTGGGATAAGGACCTTTCTATTAACCATATCTATGCCCCTCATGATTTTATAAACTTCAATAAGGTCACTCCTCACCCTCTGATGCTCCAGGGAAAATAGGCCCAATCTATTTAGCATCTCCCTATAACTCAAACCTTCCTACCCTGGCAACATCCTTGTAAATCCCCAACATGCTCCGAGCAAATATTCAGGCTATCAAAAACAAAATGGATGAACTCAAATCTGGACTTACCTATCACAGGGAACTGAGAGACTACTATGTGCTCTGCTTCACGGACACTTGGTTCACCGATTGTGCCCTATAAGTTGACAGGTTCTCCATATATCACATGGACTGCATGGTATCCTCTTCCCAGCTTACAAGTAGAAGTTGAAATGGGAGGGTGCCTCACAAAAGAAAGTACAACACTGGTCCAAGGCTGTAGAAGACCATCTACGGGACTGTTTGGAATCAGTGGACTGGACCATGTTTGAATACTTAGCAGGAGACATAGAATCATAGAATCCCTGCAGTGTGGAAGCAGGCTATTTGGGTCATCGAGCCCACACCAACCCTCTGAAGAACATCCCACCCAGGCCCATCCCATACCCTATCCCTAGATTTCCCACAGCAGACACTATGGGCAATTTAGCATGGCTAATCCACCTAACCTGCACGTCTTTGGACTGTGGGAGGAAACTGGAGCACCCAGAGGAAACCCACACAGACAGTCACTCGAGGCTGGAATCGAACCTGGGTCCCTGGTGCTGTGAGGCAGCAGTGCTGACCACTGTGCCACTATGCTACTATGCTGCCCTACTGCTCAGATGAGCATGCCACCACCGTCATGGACTTAGCAAAGGTGTGGAGGCCTGTGTACTAAAGAAGTCAATCCGAGTGTTCCCCAAACAGAAACCTTGGATGAACCAGGAAATCCACTCCCTACTGAAGACCACACGTGGAGCATTCAAGTTGGATGACCCAGACCAATACAGGAAATCCAAATATGACCTCCGCAGAGCCATCAGGGATGCCAAGAGGCAGTACCGGACCAAGTTGGAGGGCCAAAGCTACCAAACAGACTGTCGCCACCTATGGCAATGCCTAAACAACATTACAGGATACGAAGCGAAGAAGAGCAAGATAGCAGACAGACATATCCCTCAGTGACATGCCTGTCAATGCTTTCTATGCTTGGTTTGAGCAGAACGCCAGCAGCATGGCGACATCTGGCCCAACATTCCCGATCACACCTGTTCCCTCGGCCACTGCTGCAGACATCAGATCGGTTTCCCTGGGAGCCAAACCAAGGAAAACGATGGGCTCGGACGGTGGAGCCAGCCGAGCACTCAGATTCCTGTGCAGATTAATTGGCGGAGGTATTCACCGACATCTTCAATCTCTGCTTCCTAAAGGCCAAAGTCCCCATCTGCTTCAAGAAGACCACCATCATGTACTTAACTAAGAAAGCACATGTAATGTGCCTTAGCAGCTGCTGTCCAGTGGCTCTGATTTCAATAATCATGAAGTGCTTTAAGTGGCTGTCATGACCCACATCAACTCCAGTCTTCCAACCTGCCTCGATCCCCTGCAATTTGCTTACTGACAGAACAGGTCCACAGTAGCTGCCATGACCCTAGCTCTGCGCTCATCCCTGGAACATCTGAACAACAAGGACACCTACGCCAGACTCCTGTTTTTCAACTACACCTCTGCTTTCAACACCAGTGTCCAGTCCAGACTGATCTCAAAACTCCGTGACCTTGGTCTCAGCTCCGGCCTCTGCAAATGGATCCTCAGCTTTCTGACCCACAGGCCGCAATTAGTGAAGATAGGTAACTGCACCTCCTCCACAATAACGCTCAACCCTGCACCCCTCCAAGTATGTGGCCTCAGCCCCCTACTGTACTCCCTGTACACCCACAATTGTGTTGCCAAATTCAGAAGGAATATGATCTACAAGTTCCACACAACCATTGTTGGACGTACATCTAACAACGACAAGTCAAAATACAGAAGGGAGATAAAGGGCTTGATGACGTGGTACAACGAGAACAGCCTCTCTCTTTCAATGTCACAAAAAATAAAGAACTGATCATTGCCTTCAGAAAGAAAAGAGGAGAACATACGCCCAGCTACATCAATGAAACTTGTGGTTGAGAGGGTGGAGAGCGTCAAGTTCCTCGGAGTGATGATAACCGACAACCTGTCCTGGATTTCCCACATAAATGCGATGGTCAAGAAGGCACAACGCCTCTTCCTCCTCAGGCAGCTCAGGAAATTTGGCATGTCCACAAGAACCCTCACCAATTTCTATGGATGCACCACTGAAAGCACACTGTCTGAGTGCATAACGGCCTGGTATGGCGACTGCTCTGCCCAGGACCATAAGAACCTACGGGAGGTGGTGAGGACAGCACAGACTATCATGGAAGCCAAGCTCCCATCCATGGACTTCATTTACACTGCTCACTGCCATGGAAAGGCTACCAACATCATCGAAAACCCGTTGCACTCTGGTAATGATCTCCTACAACCTCTTCTATTAGACAGAAGATACAGAAGCCTGAACACACACGCCAGCAGGTTCAAGAACAGCTTCCTCCTGGCCATTATTAGACTGATGAATGGACTCCCTAGCCTCAAATAATGCTGATCTTGCTAACGTTGATCTCGCCTAGCGCACGCCCTGTGCAAAGTAACCTGTATGGCTCTGTCTAGGTTCTTTTATAATCTCTGATCTGTACATCCTCACTTACTATGATCTGCCTGTAGTGATCGTAAACAAAGCTTGTCACTGTACTGCGGCTCACGTGACAATAAATCAATCAATCAAATCTTTTCTGAACCCTTTCAAGTTTCACAACATCCTTCCTATAGCAGGGAAACCAGAACTGCATGCAGTATTCCAAAAGTAGCCTAACCGATGTCCTGTACAGCCTCAATATGATCTCCCAACTTCTATATGCAATGCACTGACCAATAAAGGCAACTCTTATACTCAATGCACTGACCAACAAAGCATACCAAATGCCTTCTTCACAGTCCTGTCTACCTGCAACTCTACTTCCAAGGAAATGTGAACCTGCACGCCAATGTCTTTTTGTCCAGCAACAATGCCCAGGACAATCCCCCATTAAGTGTATAAGTCCTGCACTAATTTGCCTTTCGAAAATGAGACAGCAACATAGTCCCTTTGGGACTATGGCAACTTTACCACAGTAAGTGTATATGTATACGTAATAAAATACGCCCCATCAATACTGCTTTTGACAACCTTCACACAACAAAAAATAATGCAATGTAAAACTACGTCAACTTTCCCCTCTTTGCTTTCCATTTTTTCATTCAGTACTGATGTGTACTACAGTTTACAGTAATCACATTACTTGTGGTTTTCTCTAAAGAGAAACCATTCTTTCTGTTCAGCACCAACAGAATTTGTCAAAAAGATACCTGTAAGACTCTACAACTCTATATATATATATAAAATATTTAGACGAAGATTTGTTTGTATCTTGCTATTTAGTGAATATGCCAAACATTCATTACTAATTTCTTAAGTCTAACATGAAAGCCATGATTCTTGCTACCTAAGATAGTGCCCAAAAAAATACACTTAAGCCCTACCGAGTGCACATGTCTGAATTGTGATGTGTGACACCACAACTTTGTTGCTGATCCTTGGTTTTGAAGATAATCTTCAGATTGCATTCAGTCATATATGACTTAAAGCTTATTTCTGTAAGATCTATAAGGAGCATGCTGTCTCTTTAATTTCATAAACAATAATCTTCGAGGTCAATAAGATAACAGCAATTTAGCTGTGTCAGGATCATGTTGATATAACAACTTATTTGAAGAGACATGTGAGCCACACTAACATATTATGTGATCTAGATCATAATCTTGCCAGGGTTGAGTGCAATTTAATCAATACATTCACTTTTTGATTAGGATACTCAGGTTATCAAATTTACTTTCATTATGCTCAGATCACAGCTATGAACTCAAATTCTATTCACCTAATGAATAAATATATTTGAAGGCACACCAAAATCTACACCTCTTGGGTATTTGAGAAAACAAGATTATATTCAGATCTGTTAATTATTTTTACATTTTCTTAACTGTAAAGCATCACCAATCCATAGCTAACAATTACACAGCACCAAAATGAATTTACTTATAACAAATGTCACTTATTTTTTCTTTAAAAAAGAAATAAAGCACAAAATCCTCTTCAGAAAACCTAGCAATGAACTAAGCTATGATGACTCTGATTCAAAACATTCCATGCTTTGCCTGATGAGACAAGCACTTTCCTTTAATATCTAAGATCAAATTTATAGAACTATAAAACCAGTGATGTGAAGCCATGAATCTTCAGAGAAAATGGTGATGTGCAGCAGTTGGTACAGTAACATACCATCTTAAACTGAGGAGTGAGACAATTTATTTTCACAGCAGATTTTAAGTGTTTATTACCTCTTCAGAACATATCTGGTACTTTTCCATCAGACAGCTACATTATTCACCCTCATCAACATTTTGATAAATATAATTTGAATTTCCAACTTTAGACATGGAGATTTCACAGCAAAAGCATCTTAGGAAAAGATGAATCTAATTTGCTGGAAATGGGCAGCATAATGATCAAAACTAAAGTGATGGCTCAGCATTTTTCAATTGGGCTGCTCACCAGTATGGGCCTCACGAGACTATCTGAAAGAGGAATATGTTAACTAAACCTGAAGATGGTGGACTGAGGTGCAAAAATACAAGAAACAAGTGAAGTTGGAAAAAGTAAGAACACAAGGACAGCAAGTCAAAGTCTGCATAATTTGACTGCAGGAAGATGAGCGCAAAAAGAGATTTTACTGTCATAGTTTAAAGGTCCCATAAATTAATTATTACAGGAGATTGTTGAACTTTGACATCAGCAAAATTAAGGATTTAGGGAATATGAAAAGTATGTGGGATGATGTTTTTAGAAATCAGGCAGAATAAGGAAACTGTGATACAAACTGAGACTGACTTATGAAGAAGAATCACATTGGACTTGGAATGCTAACTCTGTTTCTCTCTCCACAGATGCTGCCAGACCTGCTGAGTTTCTGCAGCATTCTCTGTGTTTGTTTCAGATTTCCAGTAACTACAGTATTTTGCTTTTAAGGAAACTGTGTTGAATTCAAAAGTCAGTGCTTTATAGTCAATGACATATTTTAGAAATATCATCACTGTTGTAATACAGCAAGCAATTAGCATATCAATCAGTCCCATAAAGTGCAATGTGATGACAAGTATTTTAGTGATGGCAACTGAGGCATAAATATTAGATAGGGCAGTCGAGGTAATTCCCTGCTTACCTTTAAAATCTTGCCATGGGTTCTTTTAATACACCAATGGGACAAATAATTTCACCTGAAACGCGGCAACCCTAACAGGGCAGCACTCCCTCCCTAACAAGAGAGTGTGAGCCTTTTTTTAATGCTAAAATTGTAGAACAGGTCTTGAACCTGCAATCTTTTGCCTTAAACAGTGCTATCAATTGAATTATGGCTGACCTCCCCCTCCCTTCCCCAATACGATACAGTATAAAAGAGCAAGATTTGATCTGCTGAATATTTTCCATCAACCACAGCACTTTTAAACTTTAAATAAAGCAAATTTGGATGTTTTAAGCATGCACTGAATGATCTAAATTAAAAGACAGCAGGATAATTAATTCAAGAAGCAACCTGTATCACTTAGTATTAAAAAAAAGCATATGTATTGTCCAATTTAAATAGATGTAAAGGTAAAACACCAATATCATTTAGCATACATAAAATACAGGTCACATTTTCATCAGAACCCATCTATTTCATAGAGATCTTTGATCACTGTATTAAAAAGAGAATATGATAGGCTAAGTGACTTATGCCATTCATCACGGCTATCCATATTTTCTGCAGCATTTGTGTTTCGCCACTAGTTACCCTGTTAAAATATTTAGAATAATTAGTTTACCCCCACCCCATCAAAATCATTGCAATTTTCCGACAGTTTTCAGCTTCTACGCCACTGCCACTTCAAATTAAAGATAATGATAATGGTCTAAGTTGCATGATTTATTGCACAAGATGGAGGTTGAACTCCCAGTTGTTAAAAATGTAACACAGCTACAATGATTAAACAACTAGGATGTTTGAGTATCCACTTCCCGCATCTGGGATTTCCAGCTTTAATGCAGCCACACCATATGCTCATATGAACTTGTCCAATTGACAAGATTGTTTCCAGAATTTAAATGACTCCCCTGTGTTCCCACAGGATTCAATCTCATTAAAGCCATTTACACAATCAACATTTTTTTAACAACTCAGATCGGCTTCTTAATCACTATTCCTAACAGCATTCTTTATTAATCATTCATGTGATGTGGGGGGCATTACCCAATCCCTAATAAACATTAACTGAGTGCTTTGCTACATCATTTCAGAAGGCAGTTAACAGTCAATCACATTGCTGTGGGTTTGGAGTCATGTAGAGGCCAGATCTGGTAATTACAGCAATTTCCTTTCCTGAAGGACATTAGTGAAACAGATAGATTTTTATGACAATGCAGTATTTACATGTTTACCATTACTAGTACTAGCATTTTAACTCAGATTTATTTATTTAGTGTATTTCAGCTTCCTAACTTGAGGTATGCCACATTGTGCTTTGAATACATGACTGCAAAGCATCGGTCCAAGCTCCTGAATTATGAGACCAGAAATGTCACCACTGTGCTATCTGACCTTACAACTACAAATTGATGTACCTATACTTCAAAATTATTTCAGTCCTATCTAGTCAGAGATATGTCAGCTTGCATTACACAAGTATTTGCAGTCTCAGAGATTTGTTACTTCAATCTCTTTCAAATCAAAATAATCAGAAATGTTTGATCTACAAGGGTGTCAATGCTCCAGGAAGCAGGCAGGAAATTGGTGTTAAGGTCACAAACAGATCAGCCATGATCTCATAGAATAGTGGAGAAGGCTCGATGGGCTCTTCTGCTCCCATTTCTTTATGATCTTCCTTTTAGCAAGGCATAAATTCAACGTCACATTATGCTTTCACAATCCCAACAATACAAGACTATAATAATTTTGGGCAGAGTATTTCCAGCCCCAAAAGAAGTGGGCATTGATAAGTTAGTTGGGAAAATTGATTGAGATCAATAGAAATAAGATTCTTAACACTGGGAAGAAAAATGTCCAATTCTCATTCTCAATCCCAACCCCACCCCCACCTCCTACCTACCAGCCTCATCCCCGCCTCCCTGACCTGTCCGTCTTCCCTTGACTGACCAACCCCCATCCTAACTCCCCAGCTACACTCACCTTTACTGGCTCTATCCCCAACTCCTTTACTGTCCGTCTCTTCTCCACCTATCTGCTCCTTTATCCATCTTCTATCCGCCTCCCCCCCTCTACTTATTTCAGAATCCCCTTCCCCTTCCCCATTTCTGAAGAACGGTCCAAACCCGAAACGTCAGCTTTCCTGCTTGTCTGATGTTGCTTGGCCTACTGTGTTCATCCAGCTGTACACATTGTTATCTCAGATTCTCCAGCATCGGCAGTTCCTACTATCTCTGCATCAATTGGCAAACAAGTATTGAACAGCAAGTCAAGAACTTCGCACCTGAGTGTCAATAGACTTATTTGCATGGATTAGCATGCTGTTATTACCTAATCTGACCTCACTGATATTGTCCCACCAACCAGATAAAAACTAGGCAGTGACAATGCCCAATGTGAAAGTCAGAGTAGGTACCCAAGTGGCTCCAGCTCAATAATTGCTCCTCAGGGCCTCCCTATTGGACCCCAGTCCACAATATCTGGGAGTTTGCTCCTTGGGAAACAACAAACTACACTTCCATCCATGGACATTGTCACTGAACATGTACCAGCCTAATGCACCCTCATGACTTCTCTTCAATCCATGAACAATACTGTACTTTGGAGTATACCGGCACCTTTCATTGTAATGCCGCTGGAAGAATACTTTGTATGCAAGGACAGGAACCAACTCATGGATCTGACCAGAGTGCATCTCAGGTCTTGTTGCTTGACCTCTTAACTTTCATTCACTTTGTGCCGATTTTAATGCTTACAGCACGTCTGCCTTGCCTTTTTCTTTCCCTCAACTAGAGCTTAAAGATTTACAGAACAACTGTCTCGCTTTGAAGTTCAGTGCAGACACAAAGCCAGGTATCTTGTCATGGTTATCAGCAGTCTTCAGTCAAGCAGTTAGACATGTTACTGTATGGCACTGCTACTTTAATTTCACACCTGCACTATGTGGCAAACACACTGCAAACACTTCAATCAAATGGCCATGGCTGAAGGTCTAAGGGACTAAAAGACAAAGCCTTCAGTCAGGAGGCCCGAGCACAGCAAGTCAAGGGCAACATCTGATAACAATCCAAGGGCTTGGATACTGTTAGTCAGCTGCTTGTAGTGATCAGGGTCAGGGTGTGCCAATCACAACTAGTCCAAGAAGTGAGCCATTGTCAGTCTACCACATCCAGTGCTAATAGTCTGCAGATTTGTGATAATTCAGTAAGAGAGCTGCCCACAGATCATTTAGGGGTGTGGTTGGTCATAAGTCCATTCTGTCTATTCAAGTTGGTCAGGAAGATAGGCCAGTTTTAGCTCTGGGGGGCAGCTCAAGAAAGTCAAGGCATCTTATCAGGCACTATTGTTGAGGTAATGAAGTTGAGGAAGTCAATTGTAGATACTGGAGGCAGCCATGTTGGGATATTGAGAGGACAATAACTATGAAGGGGGCAACTCAACATATACTGGGGTGGGGGCGCGTTGAGGGTCGGGGCAGGGATTTCTTTTACTGCAGCGTAGCATCCCTACCTCTAAGCCAGAAGACCTGGGCTCAAGTCCTACCTGCTCCAAAGATATGTAATAACAGCTCTGAACAGGTTGATCAGAAAATACCTATAAGGAGGTGGAAGGGAGACATTAGAGCATTGCAAGGCATGGGTTACTGTGGGAATGGGGGAGAGGGGGATCATTGAAGATCACAACTATGCTGGTTTCAGTGGGGAGCCAGTGCTGCTTGGTAGTTGTCAAGATTAAGCTGTAGAGATGGGCCTCAACAAGTTATAATCAGGTGATGAAGTCACAATTCCAAATGGTGTGTAGGAGTTTCGGAAGATCAGTACTGATAGGCTCAACAGGAATAGAGGAACTTGGGGGGCCTCTTGGTTACCAGGCAGAGCCTGCAACTCACTCTGCCAAGTGTGATCTGCATTTATCTTCCATGCTCGTGCAATTCATATATGTTCACTGAAATGGACAATAGCTGAGATCACACACAGAGTGGGCGGAGTAAGGTTTTATTTCCTTTCTAAGATGCATTCTACTTATGAGTGAAGTGAGGCCCCCTCCAGGGGCAATTGCACTAACCAAGCCCTTAAACAATACAACTTTAAGTCATCTGTGATCATATTACCCTGCATGTGAAATGAATGCAGTGTCCAAATGAGTTCACAAATAATTTTGACTATATCAATGATCATTGCAGATTAAAAACTGAAGTAATCACAGACAATTTTAAAATGGGCACCTGTGAACCAGAATACATAAAAAAGGTAGAGCAAGATCTTGTAGGCTGGTCATGGGGCCAGAACTGATTTCCTCTCACCTGGAACTTTCAGTCTTGATCAACATGCTTTTATATCCGATATTGGCTTTCTGTGGTGATGTGACAGTGAGAGGACAAAGTAAGAGCAATCAGTTCCTTTGTTAAAGGGCCAAGTGTAGAGACATTCCACAACTCTCCTTGTCAGAGTCTGCCATGTGTTTCTTTTTTATTCATTCATGGGGCATGGAAGGTGCTGGCTGGGCCAGCATTCATGCACATCTCTAGTTGCTCTTGGGAAAGCAGTAGTGAGCTGCAACAAAGCCATTAGGGGAGGAGTTCCAGGATTTTGACCCAACGATACTGATGGAATGGTGATGCATTTTCAAGTCAGGATGGTGAGTGGCTTGGAGGAGACCTTGTAGGTGGCGGTGTTCTTTTAAATGGCAGCGGTCATGTGTTTGGAAGTCTAAGGTGCCTTAGTGAATTTCTGCAGTGCATGTAGCAGATGACACACGCCAATGCTACTGAAGGTGAGTGGTCGAGGGAGTGAATACAATCATATGGTCCTCTTTGTCTTGGATGGTGTCAAGTTTTTGTGTGTTTTGAAGCTGCATTCATCCAGACACGGGAGGAGTGTTCTATTAGACTCCTGAATTGTTCCTTGCAGATGGTGGGCACACATTGGAGTTCACAACGTGAGTTACTCACTACAGAACTCCAAGCCTTTGGCCTGCTTTTGTAGCCACACTATACACATGGCTTGTCCTGTTCAGTTTTTGGTCAATGGTAACCTTCAAGATGTTGATAGAACATAGAAAATAGAACATTACAGCGCAGTACAGGCCCTTCGGCCCTCGATGTTGCGCCAACCTGTGAAACCAACCTGAAGCTCCTCTAACCTACATTATTCTATTATCATCCATACTCACCTTCACAAGGGTACCATTATGGAAATCAAGTCCCAGTATTCCCAGAGTCATCATAAAAGTTAAAGATTTTATAAAAATATGCAAAATTTCTCAATTTTTCAGTTTTCTTAGACCCAGGTTAACAGAATGCATGGCCCACATTTCTATACTCAACAAGAGTAATTACCTTTACAAGTAAATAGTCATTTACCCGTAGCTAGAACCTATGAACTGTCAATAGATAACTCTGCTAGTTAAAGCTCGATGCCCTTTAAAACAACCCAGTACACACACATACACACACAGGCACAAATGGATAGACAGAAAAAAAAACACAGGTGTCATGGCTAGTGGGAAAAACTGGAATGGTAGTTCAATACTTCCTGTCCAGAGGGTTCACTGCAATGATCCTCTTGGCTTGTCAGGACGTGCTGTTCTTCAATCCCTCTTCTCTAGGTACTTTCACTCGCTTGTATCAGACACAGAGTTAAGGTGGATTACAACGGAATCTGAAGAGTCTTCCAAGAAACATGGTGTGAAGGTGCCAGTGTTGGACAGGGGTGGTCAAAGTCAGAAGTCACATGACACCAGGTTATAATCCAACAGGTTTATTTGAAATCACAAGCTTTCGGAGCCTCAGTCCTTCTTTAGGTGTTAGTGATAGAGGTAGCATAAGACACAGAATTTATAAGTAAAAGATCAAAGGTTCCCACCATTGATGAGGATGTACTAAACAAACCTAAAATGCTGTTAAATCTTTAATCAGTTAGAAGGTTTTACTTGATTAATGTGTATATGTAAATCCCTGAATTCTTTCAAGTCACAATCCTGAGAGAACTAAAGGTTTTATCAGTGTAAAGAAGAGTGACGTTTTAGGTCAAACAATGCATTGAGAAAAATGGTTAGGACCCTGAACCGGAGGAACAGCACCTTGTGCCGGAGAGAGTGCTGCAGCGTTGGGTGCAACAAGACCGACAAAACTTAATTTACAGCCGGTTCCAGTAGACGTGAATTGGGTGAAGTGATCATTCACAGATGTTTGTTGCTGATCTAAAGGCAAGCACAGCCCCTGTCTGTCTCTAGAAGCGAATAGAATTTTTGCTTTTGTTGAACGAAAGTGAAGGTTTTCCTTTACAGTATGTGATGTTCGGCTATATTGGACATTGAGGAAAGAATAGACTCCCTTAAACAGGCTGGGATCTCAGATGGGTTTTATTTCTTTTATTAATAAATTATTAATAACATATAATGTAACAACTTAAATTGGTCTGGATTAACCGCAGTTAAACTGACTGAAATCTAAAAATTTATAATTGTCATTACAAATTCAAGTATAGAGTATATCTCCAATCAGTGTATATCACTAATCAGCCATTGAGAGAAAACTTGGGCCACTGTTACATGTACTTAATGGTAGCATACCCACTCTGAGTCAGAATTATAAGTTTAAATCCTATTTTAGAGGTTTCAGCACAGTATCTAGGCTGATACACAAATGCAGTATTGTTTGAGTGCTATTCAGTTTGAAGTGCTGTTTTTGAATGAGACATTCAACTGAGATTCATAGAATCCCTACAGTGTGTAAACAGGCCATTCAGCCCAACAAGTCCACGCCCCTCCGAAGAGCATCACACCCAGATATATATGTTGCATGGCAATATTTTTAAGATGAGCAGCAAAGTCCAAGACAATAGTTATTTCTCATCCAACAGCTCAAAATCAGATAATCTGTTTATTAAAACATTTCTGTTTGTCGGAGTTTATTGTATGAAAATTGGCCGGAGGCAACATGACAAGTAAGTGCACTTCAAAAAGAACTTTTCTGAAGAAGGGTCTAGGCCCAAAACGTCAGCCTTCCTGCTCCTCTGATGCTGCTTGGCCTGCTGTGTTCATCCAGCTCTACACCTTGTTATCTCTCTTCATGCATTATAAACCATTTGTGCCAGCCTGAGGTTATGAAAGATTCTTACAAATGAAAATTCACTCTTTCTTTAACAGAGTCGTTGACTGTAAATATTCAATTATGCTCAAAAATCTTCTCACAATCCAACTTCTGCTTAATATATCTGTCAGCACTTTATTTAGGTCAGGATCCCATTTTGAAAAATCAAGAATATCAGATGTTAATGTCACTTGGAAACATAAAATCTTGTGCATTCCCTTTTCCTAATCTTCTATACAAATCAAAGCAACAAAGTCATAAACTGTGATCTAACTGCTTGTCCAGCTAAGTTAGATCTGGTGCCAAACAGAAAGGCTTGTCTTAAATCATTATTTGCAGCACAACATAAAAGTAAACCAAGCTGAAGCAACACCATCAGCCACAAATGACTGAATACAATTTCATTTTTATTACAAGATGATATGATGACTTGTTGCATAAAACTGCATAGAGTCAAGGTTGCCCTTAATGGACTGGACAAGATCAAAAGCTGAAAGGATATTGTGGGTCCTAGCATCAAAGTCATAGTTGAACAATACAACTGTTATAACATTCAGTTACAACATAAACAATTTTAATTTTGGGCAATTCATTCAGCATTAAAGCTGCCAACTAAGGATTTTTCACCAAAAACACATTTCATCATCTTTGATCTTGTTTTAAAAGTCCTAAGAACTGAACAAAAAAGCTTGCAGTTTAATAAGTGGACAAATAATACTTACGTAGTGTTGATGCAAGACAAATGAAAACAAATCGCATGGAATCACATTTACCAACACACTGAGGGAGTGGAGCAGAAATTTTTAAAAGTTTCTTCCAAAGGAAACAACTTTTAAAAAATACATTCAATACCAGTGCATTATATTTCAAACTGACTGACACATCAGTAGGACAAAGAGATCAATGACTTTCTAGAATATAAATTAGAGACAAAGTGACATCATCCAGATATGGTCATTTTTGCCACATATCTAAAAATCTAGTAGGTTAATCCATCACTTGCTATAATATAGAAAAAGAAGACTCCGATTCAATCCTTGGTTTCGGCAGTGCCAGACTTTGTCAGCTGATCCTGCAATTAAGTTGCTAAAATTGTCATAAGCAACTTGGATAGGGAAACCATGTGCTGAAGATGCCACTTCACAATGCTCTCTAGCACTCCCTGCTGAAATCATATATGTGTAGATATCCCAAAAAGGAGAATGAAAACACGGTTACAATGGCCGATCAGGTCAAATTGCCCACCGATACTAACCATTCAGTTCATAAATTAATGAATGACAAATCATGTGAGGTTACAGACGGCCCTAACCATTATTTGTGAATCTGGACGAAAGCAGAAATCTCAACTTTCAGAAGAGAGGGAACACAGAGTAAAAGTGTAAAAATATTGCAAGGAAATTAATTGCCAAAGAAAAACTGAACCTTTGCTTTTTTGGTTTTTTTCACCATTTTAGATTAAAGGTTCTTTAAGAAGTGATTATAACAGATGTCTCAGCTTACCACAAAACTCACTACAGCATTTGCATGATACCGTGCAGTGACATGACAATGATGCTAACATTCATAAATGCTAAAGAAAATCCTAAAAGCAGGTTTAATTTGCCACAATTAATGAATCACAGACTAGTGGGTAAAAGCAGCAGGCAGGAATCTTTCTGTACTAAAATATTTCTTTAGAAAAGAAAATCAAGTACGCATATATTAGTGGTGAAAGGAAATACGTCATGACAAAATATCTGAAATAAATACATTTTGCAGGCTGTTTACAAAGTAATTAAGAGAAAATTTACTGAGCACCCTTCTGAAAGTAAATAGCCCTATTTTGAATTATGATGCTATAACATGTTTTTGGAGCACTATTCTTTATCTTTAACTGAAATTATTCCTGACAGAAAGTGAGCAAAGGCACACTTTGTTTGAAAAGATTATTATTCTACCATTCTCCTGTACCCGCTCATTCTGCCACCATGTGGCCTATTTTAATTCCTTTGATCTGAGATAGGAGAGTTTTGCCTACGTTAATGTCAGCTTCCCCCGCTAATCATCGGTCGAAGTTGCTGACTGTTGCTCGGGTATGGGTCCACAAGAATCCAAATAACTTTTTTTTCTGTCAATGTCTGGACATAAGGTGCTTCTATGTTATATAACAATGGAAGATATCACAACTAAGTTTAACTCAATCTTGATCCTAATTTTGCACAAGTAATTGCTCAAATCACTGGATAGGATCAATGGCAGAAACCTGGGTGATATTTTCCTCTGATTAAGACTGATTGGACATAACTTACTGCTGAGATCAGCTAGCACAGTAAAAACTAAAAGTCAATTGCAAAAACTTCTGGTCTGACTATATGGCATAGCGCCTGATTGGTGGCATCTTTACTCACTGGGCCATGACAGGAACCTTAATTTTACCTTGTTAATTCACATATTTCCGGAGTAGTAGAGCAATCATTATAAAGGATTCTCTAACCAGTTAGGTATTCTTTACCAAAAATGTGGTGGGAACTTATAAGAAATTACCATCTCTCTGGGCTTTCCTAAGTGTCCAGAGTATACCAGACAAACATGTAATCAGAAATTTGACTCCAAACGTAAGTCTAGAATAGAGACTACAAAACTGGAATGCTGAGAGTACATTTAAAGAGTAATAATACCTAGACTCAACATGGACTAAAATTTCAACTGTGCTCATCCCTATAAAATGCGATTGTCTGGTAACCATAGGGGTTGCAATTGGTCATTGAGAAGAGTGAAATGCATTTAGAGTCACAGAGCTGTACAGTTCGTCCATGCCAACCAAATATCCTAAATTAATCTACACCCATTTGCCAGCATTTGGTTCATAGTCCTCTAAACCCTTTCTAGCCATACACCCATCCAGATGCCTTTTAAGTGTTGTAATTGAAAACAGCCTCCACCACTTCCTCTGGCAGCTCATGCCATTCATGCAACACCAGCTATGTGAAAAAGTTGCCCCCTTGGCCCCTTTTAAATTTTTCTCTTCTCACTTTAAACCCTATGACCTCTAGTTTTGGACTCCGCTATCCTGGGTAAAAGACCTTGTCTATTTACCCTATCCATGCCCCTAATGATTTTATAAACTTCTATAAAGTCAGCCCTCAGCCTCAGACACGCCAGCCCCAGCCTATTCAGCCTCCCCCTATAGCTAAAACTTTCCAACCCTGGCAAGATCCTTGTAAACCTTTTCTGAACCCTCTCAAGTTTCACAACATCCTTCCTATAGCAGTAAAGCTGTCCTGTACAGCCACAACATGACTTCCCAACTCCTACACTCAGTGCACTGACCAATGGAGGCAAGCATACCAAACGCCTTCTTCACTATCCGGTCTACCTGCGACTCTACTTTCAAGGAACTTGTATCAGATTGGCAGCCTGTTTAATGCCCGACTTGATTCTCTTTTACATGGAAGTGAATATAAAAGAAAATCGAGCAGTGTGCAAAATAGGCTCTCGATTCCCTACGGGCATCTCACCCTTTTAATGAAGGCTAATGTCACTCCTCTGTTTAGCTGAGAAGACAAATCGGTCTGTTTAAGATCCCTGCCAAGATTAACATCACCGTGAAAACTACCTTGTTTCACTTAAATAATTACAACTGTCATCAATATACATAACTCCATATGATCAACTTGCAAATCTCCATTTAGATGAAGATCATGGACTAGGAAAAGTAAGCCCAAAAAACAAACTAAAGAAATGAGAATGAGAGACAATAGGAACTGCAGATGCTGGAGAATCCGAGATAACAAGGTGTAGAGCTGGATGAACACAGCAGGCCAAGCAGCATCATGGGAGCAAGAAAGCTTGACGTTTCGGGCCTAGACCCTTCATCAGAAATGGGGGAGGGGAAGAGGGTTCTGAAATAAATAGGGAGAGAGGGGGAGGTGAATAGAAGACGGATAGAGGAGAAGATACTTGGAGAGGAGACAAACAGGTCAAAGAGGCGGGGATGAAGCCAGTAAAGGTGAGTGTAGGTGGGGAGGTAGGGAGGAGATAGGTCAGTCCAGGGAGGACGGACAGGTCAAGGGGGGGGATGAGGTTAGTTGGTAGGAGATGGGGGTGCGGCTTGAGGTGGGAGGAGGGGATAGGTGAGAGGAAGGACAGGTTAGGGAGGCGGGGACGAGCTGGGCTGGTTTTGGGATGCGGTAGGCGGAGGGGAGATTTTGAAGCTTGTGAAATCCACATTGATACCATTGGGCTGCAGGGTTCCCAAGCTGAATAGGAGTTGCTGTTCCTGCAGCCTTCGGGTGGCATCGTTGCGGCACTGCAGGAGGCCCAGGATGGACATGTCATCTGAGGAATGGGAGGGGGAGTTGAAATGGTTCGCGACTGGGAGGTGCAGTTGTTTATTGCGAACCGAGCACAGATGTTCTGCAAAGTGGTCCCCAAGCCTCCGCTTGGGTTCCCCGATGTAGAGGAGGCCACAACGGGTACAGCGGATGCAGTATACCACATTAGCAGATGTGCAGGTGAACTGTTTGATGTGGAAAGTCTTCTTGGGGCCTGGGACGGGTGTGAGGGATGAGTTGCGGGAAATGCAGGAGACACGGTCGAGGGCGTTCTCGACAACTGCAGGGGGGAAGTTGCGGTCCTTGAAGAACGAGGACATCTGAGATGTACAGACTGTATATCACATAAAACCAAGGATTCTTGTGATGCAGTGATAGTGTTCCTGACCTCTCAGCCAAAAGGCCTGGGCACAAGAGCCACCTGCTCCAGAGGTGAGTCATAACACATCTGAGCAGGCTGATTAAAAATATGTACCACATAAAGCGAGTGCTACACTAAACACAACCAAAAGACAATATTTTCTACCAATGTGAAATTGAGCAATTTAGACTTTTACAGCAAAGCCCCTTTACAAAATGATGTTACTTCCATAACATTCCTGCTGTTCAAGTGGGAATGAAATGTCAGAGATATCCTAATCAAAACCTACATTCCTCATGTTAAGATTTCTAATCATGCCACATAAATTAAAATTCAAATTTGCTAGTCCAGCACAAAAGTAAATCTGAAAATAACGAGTTTGAACATTTTAGTACAAATTTAATTATTTGGCACCATAAGAATGTTTCTAGTTGTTAATATGCTGTCCCAGAACGAATCCCAAAGAGGCAAGTCTCATAAGCTTGGAAAGTATCACTTGAAATAAAGAAACCATTTGGAACATTTTACTACACTAGAAGCATCATATGAAGGCAAGTTGTTGCTATTAACACGATCTTGATTGGAGCAGGCAGAAATGTACACCATGGCTCACAGGGAAATCTTTGAACAATATTGTCATGCATGTCAGCACTTACACAGTGGTAGTCAATATAATAGTCAAATTACATTTGTAGGATAGGGCCTTATGATCAATCACTGCATTAAAGACACATCTCCATTACAATACAGCATCTAATACTCTCAGTAGGGTATGTCAAACATTTAACACTCAAAATGTTCCAGATTTCTTTCCTCAATGTTACAATTTCCAAAATGATGAGTTATTTTCCAGCTTCCAAAACCCACACCAGCACATGAAAATAGTGTGTGGAAAGTGGTCTTAAGAGTGGTGATCCCCCTCCCTTCAGAGGTGGTGCATGAATTCCTGTGTATCCAAGACCTACCTGACCAATGAGAAAGACACAGAAAAATAATGCAAAGTTGGGAAGGCTGAAGAAACTTGATGTTCCAACAAAATGAAATCAATTGTTGCAATGAGAGTTGATTTTGCTGCTGATGAATTAAGTCCCGGTGTAAAATTTGGATTGAGTTCATCTTCTTTTTAATTTGATGTGAAGTCTTTTCACTGAAACATAAGCACCCAAGGCTACAGATTTTATTGAAACAATGAAACAGAAGCTTATTACATTTAAGAATTAAAAACCAAATAAAGCAAACCAAGCTATCTAAATATAACGCTTTAAAGGTTTTTAAAACAGATGACAAAACATAATTACATGTGCTCCCAAACATGATCACTTAACAATTACTCAAAGAACTAAGAAATTTCCCTTCCCTACCCAATCTGGAGGTTTACCTTAATGTCTTATTCTCTCAGTTCACAGCTCACAGGACAGGAAGCCATTTCCTTGAATCCTCACATGGCCAAGATCTTAGACTTTCTCAGCTTTGAATAATTACTGTAGACTTCTGCTGTGCTGTGCTGCACTGCAATCAGTCCTAATTGGGAATTTCACCAACTAAATATTTTCACAAAGATAATTTATTTCCCTAACTGCTCTGAAGAATTTCGTTTTTCTAGGAGACAACGACTGGCTTCGGTTTTTTATAAGCTAAAATCAATCCTTGATTCTTCTAAACCCAAAACGTCTTTCAGCACCTTCTTTCTCCTGTCAAAATCAATTAATTATTAAACCTCTTCACAAAAAAAAAGATAAACACCAAATGCCAGCAGTTTGAAAATCCAAACTTGTCTAAAAAGAAAGATATTTACATGTAAAAACCTTTTGTCACACTATGTTTAGCAATGAACAACTCAATTCCTGATTCTGTTGCAAGGTGAAAATGTGGTCCGTACCGTTTTTCTAGAATTAGTAATAGGACAACTAAAATGCATTGTTATATAACTACAATCAAAACTAGGGGCTTGAGGTAACAAAGCATGAAGCCTCACTGAGAATATATTGAGAACGTAACATGATTGAGAGCATACATCCGGACTGTAATGCTATTGTCTCTGTTGTAAGCTACTTAAACGTGACAATTCTACACTGCACTATGTTGAGTTCATTAAAGCACATACAGAAGTAAATATTTTGAAATTACGAACCCAGGTTGAATATATTTAGAGTAAATCTTAAACCATATTTATTGATTGTTTTTATTAACTACAAACAATCTGACAATGCTCGGAAAATCTCAGCAAGAAATAGGACTGGATGAGCATTGTTCAAAAAAGATTAATGAACTCCATACATAATTGTCCTTTATTTATTTTTATTTCTTTAATTGCTCCAATAGAAGTTCAGAGATCCATAACATCCAATTTCAAAAGAGGGTGTCAATCAGTTTCATGCAGTTAAATATTAACTGGAAATCAGACAACAACCTACGTAATCCAAAATGTGTGTACCTCATGTTGTCAAGTCTCCAGAGGTCAAGTCATCTACAGGCTTCTGTTCATTGCTGGATCAGCATGTACGGTGATCATTTAAATTACAATCATTTTTAGTCAGTCACACCTCTGCAATTATATCAGATATGGTGGCACAGGACTACACAGGCCCCCATTCCCCACCTTCACATTGAGTCAACTGTGGTCCTGAAGAAATTACTGCCCACATAATGAACTCATCCCACCACAGGCTTTTAATGAGCAGTGAAACGGGCCAACATCAAACATCCAGCCTGGCCAATTTCCCTGTGCAAGTTCGTGTTGGACGGGTGTCAAGACCCTCCTTTATGGTCCTGTTGGGTGCTAGGTCCTTCAAGGGTTTCAATATCCCATCCATTGGCTCAAACCCCCGCCCCTGTCCTTTTTGCCATGTTGACATTTAGCAAGACATTATAAGGTAGCAGCCTACTGGCTGCTAAAACACAGATTGCTAACTTGGCCAAATAGCAAGGGATACTGGGTACATTGGCCAAGTAACAATGAAATCACAAAACCCACACACCAGACACAGTGCAAATACAACAACCATGTGCTAATGACACTGCATAATATAAAAGGCAATGTAACAGTTATCCTGAACAGACACATCCCCAGCAATCACATTCTAGTTGGTGTTGTCTAACTTGTTTTAAGGAGAAACTAGACAAAACTTATCCACCAAACAATGGAGGGCTCAGACAGAAAGGCACCGGGTCCTGCAGCACAAAGAAACAAACAGTAGTAAGCCATCCAAATGATTGATACTCTTTCAAACCATTAAGTGTGTCTCCCTGATTGGCCAGAACTATAGAAAGTTCCAGAAAACAAATCTATAAAGGTATAAAAACAGGGTTCACTTGCAGACCCCTCTCTTGAATCTTCTAGAGGCCTTCTGAGAAGACGTGCATGGCAACAGGCAGAGACCAGCTGACTATCCAGAGGGAGAGGGAGAGAGAGGAAGCAGCTTCACAGACCCAGAGACAGCGTGACTGGGTAAATCTACAAGAGACTCGGGAAATATTGTAACTTTAAGGGGACATATAGGATTACAGCTAATATGTTTAGTATTAAAGGTGATTGTAACTTCTTTCCTAATAAGGTTGGGAATGGTTTGCATTGACACTGGCTTGTATTCATAGTGATTTGACCACTTTGGTATTGTGGGACACCTGGGAAAACTCATTCATAATATTCTAGGTGGAGTTGTCTAATTTGTTTTGAGGAGGCACTAGACAACAATACCATACCCAAATAATCCAGTCCCACACAGCTAAAAAAATTGGAGAGCTTTGATTGGCTAGCAGATGTCAACTCAATATTTCTAGTATAATATCTCAGTTCTCATGAAGGTCAAAGACAGAAAGAGTGCCCTGTAATACAAAAACAATTGCTGGGTCACACTATTCACTAATAAGTTAAATTCAAATTTACGCTGAAAATGAAAAATGAAAATGAATGGCCAAGAACTTTTGTGGGCTGTATTGCTCTCTAAAATTGAATGACCAACAAATATAACAATGAGCAAAGCTTCCTTCCAGACTGTGAAATTGTAAAAAATAAATGTTACATACTATTAAACATCAATATTTTGTTAGACTAAAGTATCCACTATTCCAGGCTTTTCAGATTTACTTGTGTATTAATTGGCTTGATTTTACAGAAAAAATCATGTAGCATTGCTCTGTCACATTAATAAATTGTGGCAATTAGGTTCATAGTTAATTTCAATGCCAGAGGTCTTTGTGGCCTTTTTTCTTCAAGGACTGGAAATAGCACACAAAGAAATGTGTGCCCATATATTTGTAAAAATGAAGGAAAATCTCGTAAAGCACAATATTATTGATGGATAAATAAACCTCAGAAGAGGCATGGAGCGATTAATTTGCTGTTATGTGTTAGTGTAGATCAAATTGGCCCATTATTTAGGCATCAGGATAGATTTTCTTTGCTGTTCATTTATATATAATCTAATCATTAAGAAATTCAGGCAAATTGTCAATTTCTGGAGATCATCACTCCATATGTAGACTGTCAACTAAGAGCAAAGAAAACAGGCCGTATAGATATTCAAGTATCCAAGATTCGATTGGTAGCGGAAAGTAAATACAAAACAATACTTTATGATTTTCGATAAACAAAGACAGATTGAAGATAGGTGTACACATAGCTGATATTAATGCAGGTGACAAGCTATCTTGTTTTATTCTTCGTTTTCCAAAACTGGTGAGCAACTTGCCCCAGCCAGGTGGGGAAGCAGTGCTGCTTGCTTCTATCTGGGATAATTATCGAAAAGCTAGCAAACGTCACAATAAAAGACCAAGGCTACTTTAAAATGTTTGAACATTTGAAGCCCAATGCGAACTCGTCAGATTAAATATGCTTGGCTATGTATGACAAGACACCATTGGAGAACGTTCATGACCCAATCCATTATTGCTGTTGATTAAGAAGCTACATTATAGACAAATAGTTAATCACTAAATCCAGGTCCTTAGTAGCCTTCCTGCTCCTCTGATGCTGCTTGGCCTGCTGTGTTCATCCAGCTCTACACCTTGTTACCTTAGTATGCTGTACTTATTTTGCGAAGAGAACAACTTGTACTTATAACAACACCATGAACCTTGCAAAATGCTTCAAGTTGCTACCCAAGAGCATGAAAAAAAACTGGACACCAAGCTACCAAAGATGTTAATTGAACAAGTGGCTAAATAGGATCAATTGTGTGAGGAAATTTTATACATCAAAACATATTGGATCTAACTAACTTGCAACTTTTCGGAGCAAAATAATTCCCTAGATTCCAAACCATGAAGAAAGAGAACACGAAATATTTCTTCAATTTTGATTTGACTTCCTTGTTAATTCTTATTATTTGAAACTTGCTGAAGCTCTTCCCTGCCTCTTACTTTGTAAAAGTAAGAGGACGATGATGGGATAGTGTAGGGGGATGGGCTTAGATTAGTTCACAGGGCGGCGCAACATTGAGGGCCGAAGGGCCTGTTCTGCACTGTATTGTTCTATGTTCTAAAGTGTATTTCATTATTAGGATAACATTGGTTTGGTTATACTTTTGATTAACAATTTTTGGTCAGTGAAAATTGGAACTTAATTGTAGAGTCATACAGCATGGAATTAGGACCTTTGGCCCAACTCATCCATGCCGACCAGGTTTCCTAAACTGAACTCGTCCCATTTTCTTGTGTTTGCTCCATATCCCTCTAAACCTTTCCTATCCATGTAGCTATCCAAACATCTTTTAAATGTTGCAACTGTACCCACCTAAACCACTTCCTCTGGCAGATCGTTCTACATAAGCACAACCCTCTGGGTGGAAAAAGTTGCCCCTCAGATCCCTTTTACATTTCTCCCCTCTCAACTGAAACATATGCCTCTAGTTTTGGACTCCCCTACCCTGGCAAAAAGACCTTGGGTATTAACCTTATTTGTGTCCTTCATGATTTTATCAACTTCTGTAAGGTGACCCCTTAGCATCCCACACTCCAGGGGAATATGTCCCAGTCTATCCAGCTTCTCCTTATAACTTAAACCTTCTCGGTAACATACTTGTAAATCTTTTTTGCACCCTTTCCAGTTTAATAACATCATTCCTATAACAGGGTAAATGAAGGGTTTAGGCCCGAAACATCAAGTTTTCCTGCTCCTATGATGCTGCTTGACCTGCTGTGTTCATCCAGCCCCATGCTTGTTAACCAGAATTGTATGCAGTACGCCAAATGTGGCCTTACGAATGTCTTGTACAGGCATAACATGAGTACAACTCATGTACTCAATGCTGTGACTGATGAAGGAAAGCATGCCAAACGCTTTCTTCACCAAACTGTCCATCTGTGATGCTACTTTCAAGGAACTATGTACCTATATTCCTTGGTTCCTCTGTTTGACAGCACTCCTAAAGACCCTACCACTAACTACATCCTGCCCTGTTTGTTTTTCCCAACTGCAATACCTCACATTTATCTGAGTTAAACTCTATTTGCTATTCCTTGGCCCACATGGGCCAGTTGATCAAGATCTGTATTTTTTTATTTATTTGTTTTTTGTCGGGTGTGAGTGTCGCTATCTGGCCAGCATTTCTTGTCCATCCCTAACTGTCCATGAGAAGGTGGTGGTGTGCTGCCTTCTTGAACCGCTGTAGTCCACTTGCTGTGGGTTGACCCACAACGCTATTAGGGAGGGAACTCCAGGATTTTGACCTAATGACAGTGAAGGAACGGTGATATATTTCCAGATCAGGATGGTGAGTATCTTGGAGAGGAACTTGAAGGTGGTGGTGTTCCCAAGTATCTGCTGCCTTTGTCCTTCTAGAGGGAAGTGGTCGTGGGTTTGGAAGGTACTGTCTGAGGATATTTGGTGAATTTCTGCGGTGCATCTTGTAGATAGTACAAACTGCTGTTATTGACTATTGATGCTGGAGGGAGTGGATGTTTGTGACCAATGTGCCAATCAACTGGGCTGCTTCGTGCTGGATGGTGTCAAGCTTCTTGAGTGTTTTGGGGGCTGTATTCATCCAGGCAAGTGGGGAGTATTCCATCACACTCCTGATTTGTACCTTGTAGATGGTGGACAGGCTTTGGAAAGTCAGGAGGTGAGTTACTCACCGCAATATTCCTAGCCTCTGAACTGCTCTTGCAGTCACTGTTAATGTGGCGAGTCCAGTTGAGTTTCTGAACAATGGTAACTCCCAAGATGTTGATAGTGGGGGATTCAGTGATGGTAATACCATTACATGTTAAGGCATGGTAGTTAGATTGTCTCTTATTGGTGATGGTCATAGCCTGACATCTGTGTGACACGAATATTACTTACCATTTGTGAGCCCAAGACTGGACATTGTCCAGATATTGTTGCATTTGGACATGGACTGCTTCAGCATCTGAGTCTAAAGTTGTACTCTTAGAAAACCTTTTTCACTATACCACCAATTTTAGTGTTATCTGCAAACTTACTAACCATGATTCCTATATCCTCATTCAAATCATTTATATAAATGATGAACAATAGTGGTACCTGCACCGATCTTTGCGCCACACTGAGGGTCACAGGCCTCCAGTCTGAACAACAACCCTCAACCATCATTCCATAAAGCTAATTTTAGTAACTTTAAACTGGGAGTTCCATTTGTGAATGAAACTCTCTCAAATCCATTATGGCTTTTCAAAAACCCTGCTCTGAGATAAATAAATTTGGCAACCATGTTCCTCCCAATATACCTCTTGCATTTAAGTCCAAATAATTAATGTGCACGAAAACAGCAAGGGCCCCAGCACAGAGCCCCATGGAACCCCACTGCGAACAGACATCTAGTCACAGAAACCTTTCTAACATGACCCTCTGCTTTCTGCCTCTCAACCAATATTGGATCCAAAGTGCTACTTTGCTTCAGATCCCATTGGCTCTTACTTTCTAGACTAGTCTGACATGAGGGATCTTATCAAAAGTCTTTCTGAAGTCCTTGTAGATCACATCAACTGCATTACCCTCATCAACACTCCTGGTAACCACCTCAGAAAATTTGATCAAATTTGTCAAACCTTGTCCAATGCAAAATACCTGCTGAATATCCCTAAATAATCCATGTCTCACCAATCTTCACCTTTAGTTTTAATAAGTATCATTGATTGCAGTTTAAAGTGCAAAAAGAACCTGGCTTGCTGGGTCATAGGTTTAATTTTCTTTTGCTTAGTTACTGGTGGTTAGTCAGACTGGATTTATACATTTCTTTTGAGAAAGGATACACTATGCGGCACAGTGGCTCAGTGGTTAGCACTGCTGCCTCATAGCACCAGGGACCCAGGTTCGATTCCAGCCTCCAGTGACTGTCTATGTGGAGTTTGCACATTCTCCACATGTCTGCGTGGGTTTCCTTTGGGTGCTCCGGTTTCCTCCGACAGTCCAAAGATGTGCAGGCTAGGTGAATTGGCCATTCTAAATTGCCCATTGTGTTCAGGGATGTGCAGATTAGGTGGGTTATAGGGGGATGGGTCTGGGTGGGATGCTCTGAAGGTCAGTGTTCTCTTGTTGGGCTGAAGGGCCTAATTCCACACTGTAGGGATTCTACGATCTATGATCTATGAACTGATTGAAAGGGTGTGAAAACATTTAATTTTGCCATAATCAGCAAATTTACAACTGGAAAGTTGTGGTAGTGACAAACTAAAATTCAAAAATGGAGTCAAAAGGACCTCTGAGATAGCAAGTACTCTTTAGAATTAACTGATGACAACATGGACTTTTGGAAAGGTTTATTCATGAGAGTAGTGGAAACACAGAAGTAATTTGTCAGAGATACTAAATTTATAAAGTACTGTGCCAAAAGTAATTGCTAACTGAAGTGACACCATTTTAGTAGTAATCACCTTTCACAAATATAATTAAATGTTGTTTCACACGTATAATAATCTAATGAATAACTCCCAGCATTTAGTGAAAAACTTTCGCTCTTTCTTGTCCAAAGTTTGAAACTTTGATGTGAATTATTGGACATTGTAAATCTCATGCAGCTTTTAAAGTTTTGTCCAAATGTTGTGAGTGGCACTTTGAGAATGGTTCCTGAGAATGTTGACTCACACATTACTTTCCTGAGAAAAATTTATAACTTTCACAACCTATGTCTGCTCCTATGCATTTTATAGCCAATTAGAAGGCTTGGAAGTGTACCTACTTTGAAAGTGCGCAAACCCCTAAATGCAGTCAAGCTGTGCACAACAAGTTCCATTAGAACCTGGTTGGATGCTTCTCATCTTTTGGTATGACATGCCCTTTTACTCCTGCTAATGTTATTGTTTTCATGGTAATGAATCCTGGTGTTCTCACTTGTATTGTGCATAATTTTATCAAGTAACCAATAAATTGCAACCAATGAAGTAAACATGATAAAACAGTTTTTATATTATCACGTTATCAGCAGTCTCAAAATGTGGATTGAATATTGAGATCACATAATGTGGAATATATGGAGCAATTTTGTTCCTATCCTTCTCAGGACCCTTCCCACTTCCTTTTTAAATACACTAAGAAATTTATCAATACTCTTTCTTGTTCTCAACCAAAAAATCTTAAATAATTTTTCTTTAAACTTCTATTCCTCTGACTTGTCTCTCCCTTCTACCACTTTCCTACCTCCAATTCTGCAGATAGGCTATCAACCAACATGCACTATAAGCCTAAAACTTGCAGTTATTCTGACTACGCTTCCTCCCATTCCATTTATAATACTCTATTTTGTCTCAGAACACTACCACCCAAAACAATGCATCTGATATGTCTAACAAGGATTGTTTTCAGCTTGATCAACCAAGTCTAACTCATTTCCTGCACTTCTGCTCTTGCCTATTTCCTTGCCTTCTAGAACAACGATAGGATTCCTCTTGTACTACCTCTATCCCATCAGCTTCTGCACTCAATAGGTCATCTTACACTATATCTGCCACTTGTCAAGCATATCTCCCCACCTCTTTCAGCATTCCAAAGGGATTTTTGCCGCTGCACCACCTACTTCACTCTGACTACTTCAACATCCTCTCACCATGGCACAGTACTTACCCAGGCAAGAACAGAACATGTAGCACCTGTCCTTTCACCACCTCCTCCTACCACAATCCAGGTCTTAAGAGAATCCTTTCAAAGAAAACTGTCATTTGCTCGAACATCTTTCAATTTGATACAGCATATTCACTGCTTCTGATGCACTCTCCTCTAGTTCGCAGTCACCAAACACATATTGGGTAAGCTCTTTGCTTAACATCTGCATTGAATCCAAGTGTGACCCTAACCTAAAGACCCACCCCCCCGCCATGGACGGGACCAATGTCATCGACAAGATCCCCTGCAGAGACTGTGAGAAACGCTACATCGGACAAACAGGAAGGAAACTAACAACTAGGGTACATGAACACCAACTGGCTACAAAAAGACACCACCAATACTCACTCATCTCAATCCACATGGACAAGGAGAACCACCATTTTGACTGGGACAACACCAAAATCCTGGGACAAGCTAGGCAGAGACAGGCACGAAAATTTCTAGAAGCCTGGCACTCCGCGAAGCATGCTATTAATAAACACATTGAACTCGACCCCATATACATTCCACTAAGAAGGAAAACCAGAAGTGAGGCAATCCAGCTCAACGGACTCCAGAGTTTAAAAACCAGGTGGGAAAACACACCAACGATTCATCGGAGGCTGCGCTGAGGATGTTACCCAGCATGGTAACGAAACGTCTGTGAAACATCTGCGAAACAAGAAACCAGCTCGACGAGCCAACCAACCTCAACAAGCCTGAGCATCTCACCCTCCACTTTACTGCCTTCTGTATCTACCATTGAGTTCTACAATTCAGATTATTATCACTACTCCCATTTTTCCATATAGCAGATTTTGGTAATGATTCTGCTTTACCATATCTCACAAGATCCCTCATGGCCTCATTTTGCCTTTAGTAAACATGTTTTTTCTTACTTGATCTCTTCTGCATTTCAGCAATAAACATTTATATTTGTGTGGCATTCTTAACATAAAATGTCCATCAAGGTGACTACCACCTTGAGTTTTATGTTTCAGGTTGTCCCAGCGATCAGATGCAGACTTGGGTGTCATCTCGTAGTCAGTTTTTTTTAATCATGTTATCAAGCAGGTCATGGATGTCCTTGTCTGGAGGACTGGAGAGTACGTTCTTTTTAAGATCAATAGGCCAGCTAGGCACAGAGGGGATTGGGACTTTCTGCCATCGATGGATTCTCTTAGCTCCATTGAATCCATTTGTACTCGGGTAGCCATCAGGAGTGTTGCACAACAGCCAAATAAATTCTTGAACAGATAAAGATTCCACTGAATGACCACAGGAATTGCAGCTTACATGCATGCATTTAATCTGTGGGCAGCTTCATGATTCCTCTACCTTAAGAGAGTCCCAGGTGCCACATCTCTTCAGGACAACATCGTGACTTGCTTGGTGTTTGCTGGGGATAAGGATTATTCTCTAAAGGGGTGGGTCCTGACACCCATTTGATACCCAGATACTGATGCAGAGAGGTATTCCAAACAGAGCTGTGTCCTAACACAAACTTGCATTCAAAAGACTGCTGGCATCTTGAATATGTGTTTTAATTGTCTTGACCAATCAGCTGGTGCTGTCTAGTATGAGCCAGTGAGCACGTCTTGTATTGTGGCTATTTGCTGTACACGCACAAAATGACAATACAAAGAGCGAGGGATCCTCAGCAGTATCTAGAATGCCATTCTTCCTTGGAAGAGATCAGGAGAAGGAAGTAAAGCGTGAAGAAAAGAGCAAAGATGCTGCAGCAATGGCCTAACATCAAGGAATTAGAAAAAGCCTGCTGAGCCTATTCCAGAGTCCCCCATGATTGGTAAACTGACCTGGCTACAAGGGACATGCAGCTTCAACATTACTTTACTTGAATGCCTCTCAGGCCCAAAACAGACGACTCTGTAACCCAACTTCCATTAGAGACAGAAGGTTCTCCAGTAGACACATGTACACACCTGAATAATCCTACTACTATTCAAAACACTGCAAATGGGTCCCCACAGCCAACATTCTCCCACATCTCAGACAATACTACCACATCAAGCCCGGGCATCCCTTCCCCAGAACCTTAATTTCATGTTTCTAAATAAGCCTCAACAACATAAATTTGATTAATATCACAATTAATTACCATTATAATAAGTGAAAAAATGAACAAAGAAAACTCTACCGAGATTAACCATCAAGGGCACTAACAGCATAGTGCCCTGTTCTCAAACTTAAGTCTATAGAGTGCTTCACCTATTAACTGTTTTATCCTGCTGGATCCCTGGGAAAATAATTTCCCATATCTTGGTGACTGTCTGTCAACTCCTCAAGAAAGGAAGCTCAGAACTTTGCAGGCACTCATGAACACCCTCCGGTGCCATGTTCCTCATGCTTGAGTCAGTCTGGTTTAAGAAATGCAAGAGAAAGATATTTACGCAGAGGATGCAAGGCTGCAGAATCCATTATACATTTCCTTTTTAAGATTCTCAGATGGGGATTTGCAAGAACACTAACAGGGGATGAAGGCAGAAGAAAATTTTATCCAAAATCTGCCTGGCAAATTAAAGGATCTAAATGTCAACCAAGAATTGTGGAGATAGTTGATCAATTATTACAAGCATAGTTTCCTACATTCATAATTCTCCTGTGCCTTTAACCATGAAACAGTCCATAATTACTTAAATATTTGTTTCATTTAAAAACATCGAATAGAAACTGCAAATTTATAAAATCTACCAGCGTATAGCAAATATTTTTATTCTTACAAATCTCTGCGTATCAGTTCAGATGTTAAGTACAAGTTATGTACACATGGATCCCTGAACTTGACTGGTTTGAAACTTCATTCCTATCTCCTATTTATGAAACCACCTTGAGATTGTTTCCTCGAAATGTTTAAATATGAATTGATCTCTGCCCTGTTAAGTTTATAGAGAAAATGCATACAGATCAATTTGGTTCCATTTTATAGTGTGGATAATCCGCAGCATTAAAAGTTTTGGTATTGCATAACCGCTGCACACAACACTCCAAAGTCCATCACGTCCAAGGACCCTGTAACTCAATGTCCATTAGAGACAGAAAATTCTCCAGTAGACACATGTACACTCCTGAATAATCCTATTACTATTCAAATTTCACTCACCTTGAAAATGAAGAATTTATATTCTCTGGAAATTATTAAGAGACCAAAAAACTGACTAACAACTCTGCAGATCAATATTACAAGATTTGCCAAATCCTCATTTCATTATGACAGGCATTGAACTAAAATGCTGACTAACTGCCAGGACTTCTTATCGAGATCATCACTGTATAAAGAATTCAACATCTTCTTACCCTCTGGTCACTAATTTGTTATACTTGTACAATAAACTTGTCATGGAACACATTCATTTATACAACATTGATGGAACAACATTTTTGATTTTAAAAATCTATAGATGCTTCCACAGTTCCTTACTTTCATCATGCCATGAACAGCAGCTAATTTGTGCAGACCAAGCTACCACAAACAGCAATGAAATAGTTGAGACGATAATCTGCTTTTTAGTAATGTTTGTTGTTGAGGGTAAGTGTCAGTCAGGAACTGGAACTTCATCAAAACTGTCATGTTATGGACGTTGCAATGAAATGCTTCCAACTGAAAACACAAGTAAACCTTCTAAGATTCAGCTTCCCCTTAGGCAGTTGCTCAGAATGGAGGATGATTTGCTTTCTCTTCAGTTCAAGGTATTCTGAGATAACTAAAATCCATCAATGTGTGATCTGCAGATTCTGCTATTTTGGGAGAAAGGTGTTCCAAAGACTGGGGAGGTAGGTTATTTGGAGGTTTGTATGTTCCCTATGACACCTCAGCTATGCCTCTGCACATTCCCAACAAACTCTTTCAGTATGTTCACTGTCTTCCTGAATAGGCCTTCTCCACTTTGGTCAGTCATAAATCAGTGTCTCCCATGAGTCAGTAGGTATGTTTGAGCTCTTCATAGATGCTTTAAGGACACATCCCTCCTGGGTGCCTCTTGCTGTGTACGGGGTCGAAGTGGATAAGATATACCAAAAAAATAAAAAAGCACTTGGGAATTTGAGAGGACATACAGAAGGAAATTCAACATCCATAAAAGTAGCTACAAGAGAAATAAAATTGCTAACAGGCTGTATGACATGGGTAAACCCTGATTTAGGTTTAAAAGCTTTCATCAGACCTTTTTTTACACTTAGTTTTCATATGAATGAACACTTTTGAAAACAAAACTACAGCCAACCAAAGACAAGCGAGACATGCACTGAGATCGGAGTATTCAATGATCTCACAGTAAAGGTGCCCCTGGGGGATTGCTACCGTATTATGACGGAATTTTGCATTCAGTTTGAGGGGGAGAGAGTGGGTCCAAGGTTAGTATTTAAACATAAATAAAAGGAATTATGAGGGCATGAAAGCAGAACTTTCTGAAGTGTATTGACAAATTAAGTTGAGGATAGGTCAACAGAGATGCAGGGGCAGACATTTAAGGGAATTTTTCAGAATATACAGAATAAGCAAATCCCAATGAGAAATATAAATTGCAAAGGAGGGCCAACTATCCGTGGTTAACTATAAAGATTAAAGTAATATCAAAGTTAAATTAAAAAAGCACATAATTACAGAATCACATAAGTATAATGACACAGAAGTTGGCTGTCTGGGCCATCATGTTTGCACCAGCTCACTAAATGAATTACATTTCCTAGCGTCAGTCTGCTTTCCCCACATACCGATGTACACTACTTTTATCCAACTAACCATCTAATGTTCTTTTGAATGCTTCAACTGAACCTGCCTTCACTACATTCCCAGGAAATGCATTCCATACCGTAACTAACTGCAGAGTGAGAAGGTTTTTCTTCACTTCAGGAGGCTAGAAGAAAACAACAAGCCAGGCAGCATTTGAAGGAAAGGAGCAGTCAGTGTTTCGGGTATTGCCCTCCTTCAGGACTGGATGTGGGGTAGGGGGAGCCGCAGATAAAGAGGTGGGGGGAAGGGGTGGAGGTGGAATGGTGGTGATAGATGGACACTGGTAGTAGGTATAACCTGGTTGGTCGCTGGAAGTGAGGGTCAGAATGGAAGGGAGGAAGTGGGGCTGGAAGAGGAGTCAGGGTATGGATGGGAGGTTATTTGAAATTGAAGAACTCAATGTTGAGTCTTCCAGGCTGTAGGGTGTCCATGCGGAAGATAAGGTGTTGTTCGTCAAATCTGCGTTCCAATTCGCTGTGACACAGGAGGAGGCAGAGGACGGACATGACGAAGGGGGAGTGGGACGGAGAGTTGAAATGGGCGGCGACCAGGAGATTAGGTTGGCCATTACAGTCCAGGCGAAGATGCTCGGTGAAACAATCACTTAGCCTACATTTGGTCTCACCACCGTAGAGAAGACCACATCGGGAGCACCAGATGTAATAGACTAAGTTGCAGGAGATGCAGGTGAAGCTCTGTCTCACTTGGAAGGACTGTTTAGGGCCCTAAATAGAAGTGCGGTAGGTAGTGTGCAGTCCTGAAAGGAGGTGAGGGAGGTGGTGCGTGGTGCTCCCAATGTGGTCTTCTCTCCGTTGGCAGTGACTTGCAATGCAAATTTGAAGAACAACACCTTTTCTTCTGCCTGGGCACCCTTACAGCCCAGAGGACTCAACATTGAGCTCTCCACTAATCCCCTGACTCCCCTTCCAGCCCCACCTCCTCCCTTCCATTCCACCTTCTGACCCTTCCTTCCAGCCATCAACTGGATTCATCCCTCCCGTCAACCAGCCACGTTGTACCTATTACCAGTCATGAGTGTATAAGGAGTATCGCAGAGGGCTGAGTACACTGCCTTGCAGGACACTGGTGTTGAGTTTCTTTTGAAATGCATTCACTGTAGTTATAGATACAGAAGGGGAAGACAGTGACAATTATTTTGCTCCTTACTTTAGGAGGCAAATATCATAATGGCCACCAATGCTGCAGGATACCTATTCCCACTATTATATTCAGCAGCTTTCACCTTAATTCAGCACACTGCATCTTATCAGCAAAGAAGGTTACAAAGAAAGAAATCAGGACACAGCAACGTCCAACGGCAAGTGTTTAATCTATTCATATTGATGTCTATTTTATTGAGAAATGTCAAGAATGGTAGAATATGTACAGTAACCTGACGTGTGGTAACAAGCAAGTCAAGCTTAGTGCCCTTATGCCAATGGTACTAATGAATTATTCAGGTCTGATACTTTTTGGCTTAATTGTCTAAACTACTGCACATATCAAGTATCTTGTGCCTGCTAAGCACTTAACAATTATCTTTGTGTCATAAGTTTTATACATTTTGAGAATTACTCCCCTCTATTCAGATTTCTCCATTAGTACGTACTCAAATTTAAAACTGACATGTGCCAAATTCAGCAAAGCAAACCAGCTGCTGAGCTCCACCACACCATTGTATACAGTGTTTTAGCATTGTAAAATATCTAAGGGCACTTCACAAGAGAAATATCAAAGAAATTCAATGCCAGCCCATCAAATGAGACATTAAGGCAGATGACAGAATCTTGATCAATGAGGTAGGTTTTAAGGATAGGGTAATAAGAAGTCACTGAAATTTTTTTGGGGATTTCCAGACCATGT
The DNA here is from genome assembly GCA_024137785.1 of Ginglymostoma cirratum. Taxonomy (NCBI): domain Eukaryota; kingdom Metazoa; phylum Chordata; class Chondrichthyes; order Orectolobiformes; family Ginglymostomatidae; genus Ginglymostoma; species Ginglymostoma cirratum. The sequence continues at coordinate 51,584,311 of JAHRHZ010000012.1, forward strand.
TGTGGTATTTGGCCAGATTTCACCTTCTGGCACATCGTGATATGTGTCACCTCTGCCGATGTTATACTAGCTAAGAGTTGTTTGACGTTGATCACAGGCACCAATTTTTTTTATATAGTGTGTCGAAAGCTGGCCTAATTATAGTGGTAAAGGATAGATTATTGGTAAATCTAAACAGAAGAGATCCTTGTCTCAGTTAACAGATGGTTCACTGCATGTTAACAATAAGTATTGTTTATATAATGGGTCAAGCATAATTAATAAGGACTTTCAGGAACTGTACAGAATACATCAGCTCAAGGATATAACTCAGAGTTGATGAGAGAGAGCCAGTTGATTTGGTTTATTGGACTTTCAGAAGGCTTTCTGCAAAGTCCTACATGAGTGATTAGCATATAAAGTTAAAGCACATGGCATTGGGGTTAGTATATTCAGATGGACAGAAAACTGGTTGGCAGACAGGAAACAAAGATTAGGAATAAATGGGTCTTCTCTGAATGGCAAGCAGTTCCACACGGGGTACCACAGAGATCAGCTCAGTTGTCTGGACGTCTGGTTTCTGAGTGATACTAACAGCATGAGTTCAATTCCTGCACCGGCTGAGGTTACTATGAAAAACTCTCCTTCTCAACCTCTCCCTTTGCATTGGACATGGTGGCCCACTGGTGAAACTACCATCAGTTGGCCTGTCTCTAATGACAGCAGCAGTCCTATGTTCTGATAAGACTATGGTGATATTAGCTATTTTACTTACTGCAAGGATCAATGCAAGGTCCCCAGCTATTCACAATCTATATATCAATGATTTAGATGAGGGAACAAAATGTAATATCTCCACATTTACAGATGACACAAAGCTGGGTGGAGGGTGAATTGCGAGGAGGATGCAGAAGTGTTTCAGTGTGATTTGGACAAGATGAGTGAGTATGGAAATCCATGCAGTATAATGTGGATAATTGTCACTTTGGCAGCAAAAGTAGGAAGACAGACTATTGTCTGAATGGCTATAAATTGAGAGAGGACAACATACAACTAGGCGTGGGTGTCCTTGTACACCAGTCGCTGAAGGTAAGCATGTGCAGCAGGTGGTGGACAAGGCAAATGATATGTTGGTCTTCACAGTGACAGAATTTGTGTAAAAGAACAGGGATATCTTGCTGCAATTATATATGGCCCTGCTGAGACCACACCTGCAGTACCGTGTGCAGTTTAGGTCTGAGAGCTTTTCTGCAGTGGGGTGTTTTGTCTATATAGGGATTGCAGGATGTAGGCAAATGCAGGAAGGATGTTCCTCATGGCAGGGAAGTCCAGACCCAGGGGTCACAGTTTAAGGATTCGGGATAAACTATCTAGGACTGAGATGAGAAGAAATTTCTGTAGAGAGTAGTCAGCCTATGAAATTTGCTACCACAGAAAGCAGTTGAGGCCAAAATATTGTATGATTTCAAGAAGGAGTTGGATATAGCACTTGGGGCTAAATGATATTGGGTGAAAGCAGGAATAGGATAATGATTTGGATGATGCAGGCTCAAAGGGCTGAATGACCTTCTCTTGCTCTTATTTTCAGGGGCGGCACGGTGGCTCAGTGGTTAGCACTGCAGCCTCACAGCGCCAGGGACCCGGGTTCGATTCCAACCCCAGGTGACTGTCTGTGCGGAGTTTGCACATTCTCCCCGTGTCTGCATGGGTTTCCTCCCACAGTCCAAAGATGTGCAGGCTAGGTGGATTGGCCATGCTAAATTGCCCATAGTGTTCAGGGGTGTGTGGGTTATAGGGGGATGGGTCTGAGTGGGATGCTTCAAGGGTAGGTGTGGACTTGTTGGGCTGAAGGGCCTGTTTCCACACCGTAGGGATTCTAATGATTCTACGCTTCTACAGAGACTTGAGTAGAACTCCTCATCTCTACCCAATATTGTTCATGACATCAAAGGATTGGGTGGAGCTAATGAAACTTCAACATTAACTCTTTCAGACCATTATCTTATACAAATTTAGGATTAGGCAGCTGAAGATGTACCCATCAACTTTAGAGCAATTAAAATCAGCGATGCATGAAACAAATTAGTTAACAAGCACAGAGAATTTAAGACTGGGGGGATTATAAAAATAAGGTGAATTGTGGTTTGAAGGTATTTGAAAACACAGAATGAAAAATTTGAAACTGAAGTGCTACTGGTGTAGGAGTCAACATAGGTCAGTGAAGACCAGGGCGATGGGTGAATGTGTTTGGACACTGGTAGCCGAATTTTGGGCAAGCTCGAGTTTTCATAAAATGGAAGATGGGAGGCCATGCTTGAAATGTGTTGGAAGTCACGTCCACAGGTAAGAAAGGTAAGGACAGGGGTTTCAACAGCAGATGACATTGGGCAGGCGGGAGTTGAGCACTGTTATAGAGATTGAAGTTGGTGATATTAATAATACAGATCTCCAGTTTCAAGCTCAACTCAGAGACATTTTTTTATATTTTTCCTTTTCATTTCAACATACAAACCTATGAACATAAAATTAAGGGCAGGAGTAGGTCATTCAGTCTTTCAGGCCTGTACTGCCATTCAATAGATTATGGTTGATCTGCTTGTAACCTCAAATCTGCATTCACACCTAACCCTGATAATCTTCCAATCCCTTGCTGTGAAGGCTGTGAATGTCAGGTTCAGCTTCATCATTGCTTGGGAAATGGATGGATTCAGTTGCAAGGGAATTGAATAGTGCTTTGAAATTGGCTTAGATTGCTTCTCACTTTAACTTCCTTCTCTGTGAGTGAATGCTTGGCCTCTGCTCAGCATCTCTTTATGGAGCCATATCAAACAGTGAAACTCTATTTGATAGGATTATACATATCAGCTCTTGCCCAAGTCTATGTCGTACTGCGTTAGGATTTCAATGCAATGAGTCACTGTGCCACCTTTCAGTTCCGTCTTTTTGTTTAGCCTGAAATATATTTCCTTTTTACACAGATCACACTGCATTTCATACATATAATATCTCATTGAAATACTCTTGCCACAATTAAGCTCATAATTCCTTAATTAACAATTGAAGAAATCATTAAAACAGATTTCGGTACTAAAGTAGTATCAAAATTATGAAATATCAATTTATTCACAGGAAAATCCTGTTTACTAACTCATGAGAGCAAAACAATCAAATTAACTCAACTTCATCGTACCTCAATTTTTAAAAATTGAAGTAGTTTTTAAAAGAAATATTTAAAGAGACACGAAGGAAATGAAATTAAAATGAATAACTGAACACATTTATTTACAAAGAATGACATAATTATGGCATTTCAAAAGCTACCTACAATCTTTACTTTGTTCACAGATATCTACACAGGTTACATTGTATGTTGAATTCAGATTTGCTGGAGGGGTTTTATCCATCTGCCTTGACAGCTAAAGTCCCATCATCATGATTTTCTTGGATATTCTTTTACATTGATTTTAAATAGATTATTGAGAACACAGATAACTGAGATACACTAAATAATAATGATGCCAATTAAGCAGGTGTACTCTGAGGCCAAATTACATTTTATTACAGTTAAATCACTGGGCTATAATGTTCAATTTTCAGTTTGCTGGATGTGGGGGTCCAAGGTGTTCTTGTGGTACACTGGTAGTGTCCCTATCTTTGAGCAAGGAGGCCTGAGTTTGCGTCTCACCTGCTCCAAGGTATGTAATAATATTTTAAGTTGTTTAGGAAAATATCTAAATGAGAGGTATGCATTAATATTACTATCAATAAATTAACATCAATGTACAAAAACAGCATTTTCAGCTATTCAGAAAAATGCATAACTTTGTATTTTTTTCTGTTGAGTAGGGAGATGTGGATTTCAGTTGCATTTTTTTCAGTTATAGAGTCATAAAGCACAGAAACAGACCCTTCAGTCCAACTAGTCCATGCTGACCGTAATCCCAAATTAAACTAAACCAATCCCACCTGCCTGTGCTTGGCCCATATCACTCCAAACATTTCTCATTCTTTTACTTATCCAGGTGTTTCTTGAACTTTTTAAATTGGACCCCAATCCACCACTTCCTCTGGAAGTTCATTCCACACATGACCCACTCTCTTGTGTAAAAACAAAATCACACGCATGTCTTTTTTAAACCTTTCTCCTCTCATCTTAAACATATGCCCTTTGGCCTTGAAATCCCCCACCTTAGGGAAAAGGTACCTACCATTCACCTTATCTACACTCCTCCTGATTTTATAAACCTCTATAAGGTCACCCCTCAATTGCCTACACTCCAGTGAAAGAAATTCCAGCCTATCCAGCCTCTCCTTATAACTCCAACCCTCCATCCAGCCAATGTGGTATACTGCATCCGCTGTACCCGTTGTGGCTTCCTCTACATCGGGGAAACCAAGTGGAGGCTTGGGGACCGCTTTGCAGAACACCTGCGCTCAGTTCGCAACAAACAACTGCACCTCCCAGTCGCGAACCATTTCAACTCCCCCTCCCATTCCTCAGATGACATGTCCATCCTGGGCCTCCTGCAATGCCACAGTGATGCCACCCGAAGGCTGCAGGAACAGCAAATCATATTCAGCCTGGGAACCCTGCAGCCCAATGGCATCAATGTGGATTTCACAAGCTTCAAAATCTTCCCTCCCCCAACCGCATCCCAAAACCAGCCCAGCTCATCTCCACCTCCCTAACCTGTTTTTCCTCTCACCTCAAGCCACAACCCCATCTCCTATCTACTAACATCATCCCGCCCCCTTGACCTGTCTGTCCTCCCTGGACTGACGTATCTCCTCCCCACCCCCCTACCTACACTCACCTTTACCGGCTCCATCCCCGCCTCTTCGACTTGTCTGCCTCCTCTCCACCTATCCTCTCCTCTATCCATCCTCTATCCGCCTCCCCCTCTCTCCCTATTTATTTCAGAACCCTCTTCCCCTCCCCCATTTCTGATGAAGGGTTTAGGCCCGAAACGTCAAGTTTTCCTGCTCCTATGATGCTGCTTGACCTGCTGTGTTCATCCAGCCCCATGCTTGTTACCTCCATTCCAGGCAATTATTTTGGGCTTGATAATGAGGAGTCTGGAGGCTTGTTTTTTTCTAGGCATTTGCTGAGTACTACAACACTAACATGAAGTGGAAATGGTGGTTAACAGTTCAGTTAATTAAAAAGGTCAAAGACAAAAAGAGCCGTGCAGTCCCCTAGTAACTAGCACCCAGTGACACAAAGAGACAAAACACTCCAAGAAATCAGTGAATTGTTCTACATGTGGGTGTACCAGAGATTGGAGGTAAGGCAGCTGGACACTGTCTTTCAGGAGTTCAAGTATTTGCATGAAAGTTAAAGTCATAGTGAGTTTAGCTTGCAGTTTGGTTTAATGCACCTTAAGGAGAGCAACCGGTTGAGAAAGAACACATCAAAATTTGCACAAAGGAAACTGATTGAAGCAACGCAAGCCTGAGTGAGCAGCTTTAGTCTGGAGACAGTGGTGAGTCTTTGCTGAGGTATGTGCTGGGATAAAAGGAATAGTGTGATTTTGATTTTTTTCTAGTGTTCATAATGAAGGCTTTTCTCTTTTGTTCAATAAATGTTGTCTTCTTATGTTAAAACGTACACTTTGAGCGTGTTCAGTAACTGACCTTCATGGTTAAAAACGACAAAATTCAGATTAAACAAGTTGGTTGCACTCTGGGTTCTGGTTCCTCCAGCTGGCAACATTACACGGCATATCCACACTCAATTCATGCAACTGCAACTGAATGGACATTTATATAAGAACAGAAAGTGCTGAGAAACCCAGCAGGTTTGACAGCATCTGTGGACAAAGAAACAGAGTTAATACTCTGAGTCTGAAATGACTTCTTCAGAAACTCCACACACGTCCCAACTGAAATTCTATTCTTAATGTTTTGAACTGACCCAAGATTACAGGTATCTCCAAGACATTCAATGCTCCTCACACAGCTACTTGCACTGCAAGCTAAGATCCACACAGTGTCATGCATTGCCATTCAACCTCTCATTCCATTAACATCACCCTTTTTCAGTTATAGAGTCATAGGGCACAGAAACTTGTGCTGTCTCAAAACTGTCCTGGTCCCCAGGTTTACTTCATTTATCATTTCATTTGACACTCTAACGGGAAACTTATTCCTCGCATTTTCAAGTATTAATAAAGCAAGGTTCCAAAGTTTAACAGTGGTGAAGAATTAAGGTTTACTATTTTTGTGCCAGACCAGCTAGTTTATCCAGCTCTTCCTGTTTTAATTCCACACATTTATCAGGCTGCATTAGATTCCTAAATCCAATTTTAAGCACAAGCAACAAATTTACAGATAAAAGACCACACCAAAGATGACCAATAAACTTAATTGTTCAATTTCATTTCAACCAAAGAAGAATAATTGTACATTTCTAAGGATGTGTAGAAGTTACAACCCTTGATTGGAAACTACTTGCATAGTTGGGTCTAGTAAAGATGTTAGCTCATACAGTACATCTAAAAATGACAAGCAATTTAACAAAAGATTTTAGGCTTCATTGTAAGTAACTGCTATTTTTAAAAAATCTGTTCTATACCACTGGGAACAGTTAATTAAAATGAATAAGCTCTTGAAGACGTTAAATTAAGTAGCATTTTTTGGCTCTGCTATGAGCTAGTAGGGCATATTGATAATAGTGGTAATATGGCAGGAGTGCTATTTTCCACCAGAATGTAAAATTATTGTGATAAAAACAGAAAGTGCTGGAGACACTCCAGATCTGGCAGCATCTGTGAAGAAATATCAGAGTTAATGTTTCAACTCCATATGACCTTTTTTTTAAACAGACGATAACCAGCTGAGGTTCTCCATCACTTACTATTCTTATTTCAGATTTTCAACATCCATAATGCTTGAATTTCATTTTCAAATTACACTGACCATACTGATCTTATCCCATCATTATTCCCATCAGAATTTCATATGGTTTCAATGAAGCCTAAGAAACACCACCTCAACTTTTAACTTGGCATGAAATAGCCCTCTCCCCTGACCATTGACTTTAAGAATCATAGAACCCCTACAGTGCAGAAAGAGGTCATTCGGCCATTGGATCTGCACTAACCCTCTGAAGACCATCCCAGTCAGACCTGCTCCCCAACTTCATTCCATCTCCATAACCCTGCATGACGTTTTTAACGTGGCTAGCCCACCTAACCTGCACGTCACTGGACATTTCAGGGCAATTTTTTTTTTAGCATGTACAATCCACCTAACTTGCACATTATTAGACTGTGGGAGGGAACCGGAGCACCCGGAGGAAACCCACAGAGACACAGGGTAAATCTGGAAACTCCACACAGACAGCCATCCAAGGCTGGAGTCGAACCCAGATCCCTGGTGTTGTGAGGCAGCAGTGCTAACCACTGTGCCACCATGCCCTCCCAAAATCTAAAGAACTTTAGACTTGATCTTCTACTTCCAGTTCTGATGAAAGGTCACTTACCCGAAACTTGAACTCAGTTTCTCACTCCACAGATGCTGCCTGACCTATTCAGCATTTTCAGTATTTTCTATTTTTTACTGCTGGCAATATACATTGGATGCACCAGAGTGGGATACAATGTAGATTGATCATTGGGACATATGTTCTGTACCAGTGTATAGCTGACAGGGTGAACTGCTCTGTGGGGTCCACTTGCTATTTCCCAATACAGTTTGGGACCACAGGAACTTCTTCACTTTCAAAAGATTTTCCTCTACCTTTTGTTCTTGAGAAGCCATTAGCACATCGTCTGATCAGGTCTTTTGCTCCCTATTGTCTCTCATTTTTACTTCTCTTTTTCCACAGCACCATCACCCACATCAATTATCTTTCCATCTAACATTTTCCAAATCTGACACACAAATTCATTGACCTGAAATATTGTACTAAGCTTCTTTCACTACAGGCAGTTATTTATTGACTGTTCCAGTAATTTGCTTTTATTTCAAATTTCCTATATCTGAACTTTACTTCACACTTTTATTTCTTCTACCATAGTTACCTCTCATACCCTGTGCAAATTAGAACGGATGGTTTACAATAATTACCATCCCTTGCTAAGTATTAACCACAGAGAATTTAATGTTGCAACAAGATAAGCAATAGCGAAATTAAATATTGTTTAAAAAAAACCTTTGTTCATTCACCACCATTTTCCCAAATTGCGTAGGAAGAGGCGGTATGTAAATAAGTGTAATGAAATGACAACTATGGGACTAGAATTTTAAAAGCATGAAAAAATATATCTAAAAAACATACTAAGCTTGCTAAGATTTGATTGTAAAATGCTATGCAAGTACAATATTTGAATGCCATACAGCTGTCATTGACATACAGTTGCTCTACTTAGCTGTTCAAATCTCTCTCTCCTACTAAATATTTTTACAGAAATTTGGACGACCAGTGTGTGATTAGAGGAATTATCGCAATACATTGATGAATTCCACAGGCAAATAAAACTTGCTTTACCATCAAACCATATTTAAATATGTCACAAGAATATAGTTAAACACTTTCAAAAGGGTAATAGATGATGGAGTGTAATAAGCAAACATTATATTAGCTCACAACTAATGGTGCTGTACCTCCCTGTTCAGCGTTAGTAAGACTAATGTTATTAATATACTTGGTTAGGATGGTGGTCATGCGGGCAATGTGCATCCATGTTGAGTTGGAAGTGACATTGTGATTTATAACTGGATGTAATTTTGTTTTAAACATATCCTAAGTTCCAGCTCTCCTTCCACTCAACCAACATAAATCTATTGGATGGCAAATATATTTTAAACAACTACAATTACATCAGCATGCTTTCAGTTAATATTGGCTTAAAACTTAGAAACAAAATGCCATGACTCCAGAGATGGTTCAGCAAGTTTATCAAGCAGTGACATAACTCATACTTATCAGGGAGATTGAACTGAACCTGTGCTCTGAGCTCTGAGCTCTTAACTTATCTCACCTGAAACATTGGCATGAGTACACTTGTCCTTTATGCTAAATTAAGAATAGGATTAAAACAGCAATTAACCTACAGTCCCTGCTAAAAGTATGCATATTTAGAGAGGACAGGATTAGGCTTGGCTATTATGCTCTGCAGTTAAGAACTGCAATGGCAGTCACTCTGAAGCTTACATATTAAAAGCAGTGACATTGGTATTGCTGACTGGGCCAACATTTACTGCCTATCCCCAATTGCCCAGTGGTGAGTTGCTTTCTTAAATAGCTGCAGTCCTTGCAGTGTATAAACATCCAAAGTGCAGTTAGGAGGAGAGTTCTAGGATTTTGACCTAAAATCGCCATGTATCACTAAATAATATCACTATTTAATCTGACATGACAGCAAGGCCCTTGTCACAGGTAAGATATTGAAATCATTTAAAGGATTACAGTATAGTCAGAGCAAACAGGGAAGGAATGGACCTTCAAGGTACAGTGTCAAATACTACAAAGCAATTGCAAAATTATAATTAAATATACAAAAGAGTGCAGCAGTAAACACATGTTCAATAATGCATTTTAGTAGAAGAAACATGGAGCGGCAATACAGGGTCAATGGTATAACTTTGAGGGAAGTACAGAAGCAAGAGGGATCTCAAGATTAACATCCACGATTTTCTGAAGGTGACCAGGCAAATTAAAACAGTTGTTAAGAAGGGTTATAGTCTCCTTGGATTTATAAACAGAGGCACAGAACATAACAGCAAGGAAGTAATGTTACACCACTACAAATAATTGGTCAGACCATATTTGAATTATTGCGTTGGGTTGTGGGCACTTTATTTAAAGTAGAATGTTAAACAGAGAGTTCAAAGGAGATTTATAAGAATAATACCAGGAATGATGGATTATATATAAAAGGAAAGGTTCAAGAAATTGGGCTTATTCTCCTTGGAGCAGAGAATCTTAAGAGGTCAGCTTATTGAGGTGTTCAAAATTATGAACAATTTTGACAGGGTAAAGAAGGTTATTGTTTCCTCTAGTTGATATGTCACTAACTAGGGGTCACGATTTTAAGATTGCCAGCAAGACAGCCAAGTATGAGATAAGGAGAAATTTCTTTACTCAGAGTCGTTAGGATTTGGAATGTGCTGCCTGAGAGAGTAGTGGAGTGAGATTTCATAGGGAGTTTCAAAAAGACAGCTGCATATATGTTTGAAAGTGAAGAATTTAGAGGGCTATCGAGGATAGGGCTAAAGAATGGGATTTGCTGGGCAGCTTTTGGGAGCCGGCAACAAGGTCGAATGGTTGATTTTTGTAGAATAAAATTATATGATTCTAATTAATTTGTACCTTCAGAAAAACTTGGAGTTTGTCTTCATTTTCACATTTTAGAAATTCTTGAATACATAGAAATTGACATTTAACTTTTTTTGCCTTTAAAAGCTTTTGTCATGAGTGATGTTTTAACTTAAATGTCTAGTAAACATATTCAAACCTAACTTTCCATCTTCACAAGTTATCTCTTGCACTCTTAAAATATGGAATTGCAGCAGCACAGGAGTTAGTTTTCAGCCTGCTGGGTCTGGGCCCAACTAACTTCAGCAGCAACTAACTTCATCATACTCCATCTTTTCCATGTAATCCTTCAAATGTTTTCTCTTCAGAAAACCAGGAATGAATTTACCTTCATCACACTCTCAGGAATTGCATTCTAGATCAAATGGTGTGTGAAAACTGGTTCTCTCATGTCACATTTGGATCTTCTGCCATTCATCTTAAATCAGTGACTTCTGGTACTTGATTCTTTCACCACTGAGAATTATTTCTCAGTATCTAATCTCTCCAGAGCCCTTGACAATTTTAGGCATCTCTATCAAATCATGCCTCAACATTTACTAATGAGAATTACCTGGAAGATCAATTGAGACAGGTTGAAAGGAGCCTTTCACAAAGGGATTTGATAATTATTCAAGGGTTATGCTGAAAGGATAGGAGAATGGCTTCAAATCATGATGCTTGTTCAGCAAACCAGCGCAGGTACAATGGCCAGTCTCCTTCAGCACCATGATAATTCTACTCCAACTTCCCTCTTCAATAAAAATGAATTCTCTCAACCCTGGAGCTATTCTCATACATCTTTTCTCTGTCTTCTCCATTCCCTTTAAATCCTTCTTGAACTGTAGTGCTCAAATAGACATCATGGTCCAGTCAGTTGAAACATGTCAGAAACCCACTTTTCATGTTCCAGGGTTGAAGTGAATTAAAGCAAAAATGCTAGAAACATTACCATGCTTGAAACCCTAAACTAAGGTGATCTAAAACATAAATATAGTCTGCCCAACAATATTTGAAGCTGTGTGCAAAATTGTTCCAGCAATGGTATCTGCTGGACTCCAGCACAAAATATCCAATCCTTTTCAAAGCACCCGGCATTGAAAGGAGCATCATGCCTACCAATCTGAGGTTCCTTTACAAGACACCTTAACTATTTTAGGGCTTAAATCAGACCTGACAAAACATTCTGCCTGAAAGTGAATTTACTTTTCTTCCTTTAAAATGTATTAATAAACATTTAACAGGACTGTAAAACTACAGGAGCAACTATGTTTCAGGTATCAGATTAAGAACAATATGTGAAAAGAACTTACCAATTGCTAGATGATTAAAAAATATCAAGATCCATTTTATTCACATTCCTTTATTCTTGTAGTATAAAAGTATAACTGAATGAATAGACTAATCAACCTCTATCAGTCCATGACAGATCCATACATGAGGCAAAGAAAGCTTAATCTTAGATAGCTTCAGGAACCATGGATCCAAAGTTACCTGTCCCTCACAAGCATGTTATATTTATTATATGTCAGTTATTCCTATGTTCAATGCAACATCACTCCGGGTTACACTCCACCAGTTAAGTTTATTCTCTCAGGACGATGACCTTCTGGACATGAGTGGCTGGACCATGCGTACAGATTTATTCACTAACAGCAGTTTCCCCATTTAAATGATGGAACAGTCATTTTTTTTACCATAATTAAAATACTGGCCTAGATTTTCCAATCAAGATCAGAAACCTTGTTTCTGAACCTGAGCAGACCCAAAAAAAACTCATCTTTAGTTGAGTCAGCAAATTTCCTAGCCAGGCGCTTTCTCAGGGTGGGTAAATCCAGGAATCCATGAAAACTAGAGTGGAAGAGATCGGTATGGAAACCGCACCCCTTTTTCAGCAGCAAGTATTGATTGCTGTGATTTAAAGGTCCTGTATATCCACTCTGAAAGCTACCAAGACAAGCTGAGTGTTTAAGTAACACAAATGGTTTTGAACATTGTGCAAAAGTTAGCATGATGGTTGGAGTGAGGACACTACCCTGAGGAACTCCTGCAGCGATGTCCTGCAGCTGGGATAACTGGCCTTCAACAACCACAACTACCTTCCATTGTGCCAGGAATGATTCCAACTAGCAGAGGGCTTCCCTCCTGATTCTCACTGACTCTACTGTTGCTGGAATTCTTTGATGCAATATTCAGTCAAATGTAGCCTTGATGTCAAGGTCAGTCATTCTCACCTTTGCCTCTGAATCCAGTTATTTTGTCCATGTTTAGACTGAGGTTATAGTAAGGTGAGAGGGGAAAAATTTAAGCGAGATATGCGTGGAAAGTTCTTTACACAGAGGGTGGTGGGTGCATGGAATGCATTGCCAGCGGAGGTGGTAGAGGCGGGTATGATAGCGTCATTTAAGATGTATCTAAACAGACACATGAATGGGCAGGGAGCAGAGGGATACAGCTCCTTGGAAAATAGGCGACAGGTTTAGATAGAGGATCTGGATCGGCGCAGGCTTGGAGGGCCGAAGGACCTGTTCCTGTGCTGTAATTTTCCTTGTTCTTTGTTGTCTTTGTTCCTTGTAAGGATAACAGCTTGGCCTTGGTGAAACACAAACTGAATATGAATGAGTAGATTATTCTTCTGCAAGGGCTGCTTGACAAGCACTGTTGATGACACCTTCTATCATTTTGTTGATGATTGAGTGTAGATTGATAAGATGGTAACTGGCTGTGTTGGATTCATCCTGCTTTTTGTGTACAGGACATACCTGGGCAATTTTCCACTGTCAGGTAGAAGCCAGTGTTGTAGCTGTACTGGAACAGCTTGGCTAGAGGCATGGTTAACGCAGAAGCAAAAGTTAAATACTAGTGCCTGAATGCTGTTAAAGCCCATAGCCTTTACAGCATCCAATATCTCCAGGTTTTTCTTGATATCACATGGAACGAATTGAATTGCTTGAGGATTGGCATGTGATGCTGGGGACCTAGGAGGAGGCTGAGATAGATCTGGCAAATACTTCAGCCTTGCCTTTTGCACTGACATGCAGGACACCTCCATTGTGGAGTATAGAGATAACCGTGGAGCCTCCATCTCCTGTTAATTGTCCACTACCATTCAGTACTGGGTGAGTCAGGGGTTCAGTTTAATCAGGAATTGCAGCAGACTTCACTACCCCTAAGTTTTGCTATGAAGATTCAGCAATATATTCTGAAGTCAGGATGGTGAGTGGCTTGAAGGAGAACTTACAATTGGCAGTATTCCCTTGTATCTGCTGTCCCTGTCCTAGATGGTAGGGGTCACAGGTTTGGTTGGTGCTGCCTCAGGAGCCTTGGTACATGTTTGCAAAACATCTTATAAATTCTACTCATTGCTGCCATTGTGCGTCGATGGTGGAAGGAGTAAATGTTTGTGGGTGTGGGTCGAATCAAGCAGGCTGCTTTGTCCTGGACGGTGTGAACCTCCTTAAGTGTTTCTGGAACTGCACTCATCCAGTCAAGTGAGGAGTATTCCATCACAATCCTGAAGAAAGGTTCTGAAGAAGGGTCACTGGACCCAAAAAGTTAACTCTGCTTTCTCTGTACAAATGCTGCCACACCTGCTCGCTTTTTCCAGAAATTTCTGACAAACGCCTTATTGGTGGCTGACAGGCTTTGGAGAGTTACTTACTGCAGGAATCCTACCCTCTGACGTGCTCTTCTAGCCACTGCATTTATATGGTTTGTCCAGTTCAGTTTCTAGGCAAGGTACCCCGAAGGACTTTGATAGTGGGGGCTTCAGTAATACTAATGCCATTGAATCTCAAGGGAAGTTGTTTTGAGGCACTTGTGTGAATGTGAAGGCACTTGTCAGATCAAATCTGGATATTGTCCACTCCTCACTGCATTTAGACGTGGACTACTTCAAATTCTGAGTAGCAAATGGCGCTGAACATGCTGCAATCAATGGCAAATATCCTCCCACCTGACCTTATGATTGAAGGAATGCCATTGATGAAGCAGCTGAAAATGGCTGGCCTAGGACACTACTCAAAGGAACTCCTGCAGAAATATCCTAGAGCTGAGATGATTGATTACCAAGAACCGCAAACATTTCCATTTGTACCAACTAAGACTGCAACTGGAGTATTTTCCTCTGATTTCTGCTGACTCCAGTTTTTCTCTGGCTCTATGATACCACACCCAGTCAAATGAGGCCATGATGTCAAGGGCATCTATTCTCATCTCTCTTTTGGAATTCAGCTTGTTTGTCCACTTTTGAACTAAGGCCCAAATGAGGTCAGGAGCTGGCGTGGCCCTAGTAAAACACAAACTGAAGGTCACTGAGCAGGTTATTTGCAAAGCAGTGCTGATTGACAACATTTTTGATTATGCCTTCCATTACATTATTGATTATCGAGAGTAAACTGTTCGGTGATAATTGGCCAAGTTGGATTTATCCTTTTGTTTTGTGAAAAAGACACACCATGGCAATTTTCCACATTGCTGGGTAAACGGAACACCTATAGGCCATTTAACCAGCAAGTGAGGAATAAGTGCGGACTGCCCCCTGACTGGGTCTTCCAAATCTGAATGTTAAATCAAATGAGCAGCACTAAAACCAGGTTTTTTTTAAAAGATAAGTGGGAAGGTCTTGATTGTTAAATTAAATAGCTATAAGATATTGTATGCATACATTTGTTCCTGTTACCAGCTGTGAGGAAGAATCCCTTACTACTATGATTCTTTGTTGATCAGTGACTGGTAGCAACCATCAAGCTGTCTGTACATCAGTTCATGCATTGAAAAATGATTTAAAAGGTCGGCTTGTCAGAGGCTATGTTCTGCATTTGCCAGATCTATTCTTTCCACCTTTACATCCATTTAGACTTGAATATGTGCAAAGCAAGCAGTTCCAGGATAAAATCAAACTGCCAAACACAGAATTACACTCTTCTAAAATTCAAGATTTCTACAGGAATTAATATTAAGAGTTCATGGTAAAGCATAAATCTGCTACTCCAACATTCACCTTCAAGTAAAACCAAGTCACAACCTTTTTTTTGGAAAGAGTATGTGATCTTCAAGCTGTTCAAGCTGCAATGTCACACAGATGTCCTGATTTTCTTTATTCCAATGCATGGGCTGGTCAGACTCAACAGAGCCTTCCTGTTATCAATGATCAGTGTTGGGAAGAAATCTTTGAAGTGTTTGCAGCATATACAGCAAATAACAATTACAAGAATGTAGCTTTGTGTGCTTACAATACAATAGTGACCTCTGTACTTTTCCTCTAGTTACCCGCCAATCGCAGAGCTAGGAAATATGAAGGAACTGATTATTCAGAGAAACTTCAAGTTATTTAAACAATCTGTTATTTTGTTGCTTTAAGATCCAAGATGCACCATTTTGGTTTTACGTTACTTCTCCTTTAGATAAGGTATATTTGTGATACAGCTTCTGTTAGGTACATCAGTCATGCTTTCAATTAATAAGCAGATACATTGTTTACACTATGTGTAAAATAAATCAAAACATTTGGATGACATATTAATTCTAATGCTATACTGTTAAATAATCATCCCAAACAAATATATGATTTTCTGTCACCATGACATCTGTAGTTACAGACGATACTCGTACTGCAGACCCTCACTTTCCTGTACGTCTAGATCTTGTGTTACTCAGTCACTAGTTTTCTCATGGTAGGGAGTTAAACACCTCCATCATTCACAGTACAATGAGAAATGTGCTCATGCGGTGTTTTACCCATATTGTATTTTCATGTATTCTTAATATTGTTAAACAACTGAAATTATTACAGATAACAACTGCATTGCCTCACTTAAAAAGTCAACTGGACTGAAGACCTCCTCTCTGTCCCTCCCTTGAACTTATTGGAGTCCATATTTAGTCAAGAAAGTGTATTCATTGAATGATTGGATAGCTTATGAGGTATAATTTTATCTAAATTCTTCCAAACAGCGTACCACAAAGAAATCTTTTTTTATAAAAAAAAAGAAACCATTTCACTGTGACTGTAAATACAATCAAGCAGATGACAGGAAACTACAAGCCAGTTAGCCTGACCTGAGTCATTAGAAAGATTTGAGAGTCCATTATTAAGATGAGATTGCAAAGTACTTGAAAGTGACTGACAAAATAGGGCAGTCAGCACGGCTTCGTCAAGGGGAGGTAATGTCTGACAAATCTGTTTGAATTCTTTAAAGAGATAGTGAGCAAATCAGATAAAGGAGAGCCAGTGGACATGATCTATTTGGATTTCCAGAAGGCCTTTGACAAGGTGTCACACAGGAGGTTGCTAAATCAGAGCCCATGGTATTGGGGCAAGGTACTGGTATGTATAGAGGATAGGCTGACTAGCAAGAGGCAGAGAGTCGGGATAAAATGGTCTTTTTCAGGATAGCAGTTGGTGACCAGTGGGGTCTGTGTTCAGTTGGCAGTTACAAAGACAAATGCAATGTTGGCATTCATTTCAAGAAGGCTAGAAAACCAGAGCAGTGATGACTTATTGATGCTACGTAAGGCCCTGGTCAGATCACATTTGGAATGCTGTAAGCAGTTCTGAGTCCTAAATTTTTCTTTATTCATTTTCTTTATTCATTCACGTTGCTGGCTAGGCAGCATTTATTGCTCATCCGTAATTGACCAGAGGGCAGTTCAGAGTCAACCACATTGCTATGGGTCTGAAGCCACATGTAGGCCAGAGCAGGTAAGGGTGGCAGTTTCCTTCCCTGAGGGACATTAGTGAACCAGATGGGTTTTTCCGACAAATGACAATGAATTCATGGTCATCCTTGGACTCTTAATTCCAGATATTCTAATGAATTCAAATTCCATCATCTGCCATGGTGGGATTTGAACCCAGGTCCCTGGAACATTATCTGGGTCTCTAGATTAACAGTTCAGCGATTATACCACTAGGCCATTGCCTCCCCCCTCTAAGAAAAGATCTGCTAGTGTTAGAAGAGGTCCACAGGAGGTTTACAAACATGATCCCATGATGAAGTGCTTGTCATATGAGGTGCAGTTGAGGACTCAGGGTCTGTACTCAATGGAGTTTAGAAGGAGGAAGGGGGATCTGATTGTATCTTATAGGATACTGACATGCCCGGATAGAGTGGACATGGAGATGTTTCCATTAGTAGGAGATCCCAGGACCCAAGGACACAGCCTCAGAGTGTAGGGACAACCCTTTAGGTTGAATGGCTCCTACACCTTATGGTCTTATTGCCTTAACTGTTTGCCATTCAGCCTTCACCATTTTCTCGATTCACATGAATTTAGATTTAAAGTCTCTATTCAAGAATACCACAATTACCAACAAAGCACCCCCTTCTATATCTGGCCCCAATAAGCAATCTTTATCTCACAGAACAGACAAAGTGGGACAGGGAAAGAATAGAACTGAGTCTAATCCTGTTCACATTATCTCATTATATGAGACAGCATTCTTCTGTAACGGTCACACTGTGACTGTCAGAAGAAAGAAGTTGTGCTTACTCCCACCCTAACAAGGACCAATGGTGCCATCCCAAGCAAAGACCAACTAACAATCAAATTCGTTTTTGTTTGAAATCATACTCTATGGCCAATTGGTCAGATTTTCAGAACTTTGGGAGCTTCCCCAATACACTGACAATAAGCACTGATTTTAATAAATGACAATTATGCTCAACAAGATTTATCTTTGTTTCCTTAATTCATTGCTTAAAGAATAGTGCTACAATGTTAGTCTCTACTTAGATGGGATCAGTGCTAATTAGACCAAATGAACTGCAGGATGGCAAGGCATTTAGATGAGGTAGGCAATTCTCTTAAATCAACTTCAATCAACTATTCAGGTGTCATAGTAGAGTTTCTACCTCTGGGCTAGAAGGGTCGTTTCAAGTTCCACCTGGTCCAGAGCTGTATCATAACATGTTTAAACTTGATTCAAAATATATAAATTGATGACCCATAGAAAACCTGGTTTGCTCTTCATTGCCCAAACAGTCATTCCAAATCAGTCATCAATTTACATGTACTTAATTCAGTTTTGTAAACTGCATCATAGCACAACTACTATGCGGCAACCAACGGCTGTTTAGACGATCACTTTTCCAATGGCTCTCCCTAATTTTACATGCTACAGTAACTCAGCTGTTCACAGATGCCCATAAAAGTCTGTAGCTTCTTTTAAAGTTTATTCCTGTACTGTCATTTTATCACCAGACATGCTTTTTAAGCATTTCCTGTTTGTTTCAAAGTTGTTGCTGGGGTTCGGAAGTTTGAGGGAGAATCTCATACAGATCTATAAAATTCTAACAAGACTCGACAAGGTAGATACAGGAAGGATGTTCTTGATAACAGGGGAGTCCAGAACTAGGGATCACAGTCTAAGAATAATCAGAAAAACCATTTAGGACTAAGATGATGAGAAACACTTTCACCAAACAGTGATGAGCCTGTGTTACCTGCTAACATGGAAAACAATTGAGGCCAAAACACTATGATTTCAAGAAGGAGCTGAACATAGCACTTGGGACTGAAGGGATCAAAGGAATCGGGGTAACATGAGTATTGAGGTGAATGATCAACAATGATCATAATGAATGGAAAAGCCGGTTCGAAGGACTGAATAGCCTGCTGCTACTCCTATTTTCTATATTTCTAAAAGTATCATGAATGTATATCAGCATATAAATGCAGAACTTCTAGCCCAGAGCAAAGGATGCTACCACTGTGCCACATGACCTCTTTCAGCCTTTCTCTGAAGTGGTTGTCCCAGTGACTAAATTCTGAGAATTTTAGGGCAAATTCGCCTGCTACCTTTGTGTATTTTGAGCTCTGGCAAATAGCTCCTGCAGAAAAAGTTGTGTTTAGTGTATTTCTCAAAGATTCTTTCAGTATTGATGTTCCTCTATTCAATTTAACATGTATAAGCTGTTTCTTCTTCTTGCTGACACAGGAATCCTGCTTATTCACTGGAGGCACAATGTTAGGTCCAATCAAAGAGGTTCAAATGTGGTGTATGCAGTTCATCATCTGGTAAAGACTACAAATAAGTTACACTTCTCAACTAGTTCAGCCCATTCAGGGACTGGGCTTGATCCAACAAAGGATTCTTACTTATAAAGGAAAGAGATTCTGAACTCCAATCAGTTCTCAGTTATTTCACACACTCCTTCCAGGTGAAAATGTCACTTATTTTTCATTCTTTCAAAGGTGTCCATGCTGCTTACGATGCTGGTTCTGCTACATCAGGAAGACCAAATACAGACTGGGTGACTGATTTACAAACCACTACCTTACAGTTTGCAAACATGGCCCCAAGCTTCTGGTCACCTGTCCTTTTAATTCTCTTCCCCGCACCAATTCTGACTTCTGTTCTTTGCCTCTAACACTTTAATTAAGCTCAACGGAAGAGTGAGGAACACAGCCTCATCTTTCAATTCGGCACTTTGGACTCAAGAGAGTCCATCAATTACAAGTCATGACCATCACTCATTCTTTTTCAGACAGCATCTATTGATAATGATTCTGCTGTTGCCATTTATACCTCCTTGAGGCCCATTTCTTTCTTTTGTCCCAATGCACTGATATCCCCGACATTCTCCTATTTTCCATCCTATCACAAGTCCTCCTACTTTCCCTGAATCCTAAAACCTGCTACATCTATAACTTTTCAAGTTCGTTGAAAGGTGATCCAACTGAAATGTTTCTCTCTCTAAAGATGTTGCCTGAGGTACCGAATACTTCTATTAATTCATTTTTGTTACAAGACATTTGAAGATGCACTGAGCAGATCTTTCCTTTAATCAGAGGTTAGACCAATTCTTACGGGCCCCACATACATGATTGGCATTTTCAAGATTGCAGAATCTCTGCCCAAAGGCTATTAGGACAATGTTTTGATACATGACTATCTTTTCATTCACAGGACAACGATGCTATACGTTAAAACTGCTTAAAGTATTTTGAACAATTCCTCAGACCTATATCCAACGGAGGCAGCAAAATCCCTCCAACTTATCCCATTTCTTGGGACAGAATCCATGAGTGGCTCACCATCAATGAGAGAGCTTCGGCAGGCAAGGGAACAGACAGAAAACATCAAAGCCAGTGGCCCTGACAGTATTGCAGCTACAATCTTCAAAACTGACAAATCTTTGCTCACACCACAATTTCATTATCTCATCATACAGATTTGGGAAGAAAAATAACTCCTCCCTCTCCCAACTTCAGAATGTGTCATATCGATCTATATTCAAAAAGGAAAGTAAATCTTGTTGTAGAAACTATGTTGGTATTTCCATGTTGTCAATAACATAGAAAATCCCGACGCACCTACTTTCTGTGTTTGAAATTCTCCCAGACGTAAAGAATGGCATTAGATCTTCCAGAGCAACCTTGGCTGTAACCAGATAATTCCCAGAAAAATATCAAGAACAGTACCTTCATTAAATTCATCAAACTGATGAAAACATTTGATTCAGTAATACGTGAGGCTCTTTGGACTGTGCTCTATGGTGTAAATGTCCAAGAAACTTATCACAACTCTGCAATTGCTTCCTGAAAGGGTTGCAAAAATCTTGAATGAGAGATTTGAAATGGAAACCTTGTAGATCCAGAATAGCCTTCATAACATTTTCAAACTATCTGACAATGGCAATTCACCTCACCAAAAATCAACTGCCCTCAATCGGCATTACTAATTTAAATTTCTGGATAGAAAGCTCATTAAATTTGGTTGCCTCCAGACCAATACCATAATAGACATACATGATCCACTGTTGCAAATTACTGCACTGTCGTTGTCCACTCTGCACCAGATTTGCAGGCCATTCTTCATCTCATCAATTCTGCAGGCAGGAAACTCATCCTGTGCTGGAAATGTAGCCAAAACAAAAATTCATAAATCTACCCATACTTGATGAGCCAACTGTTGCATTTCTCAGCTGCAGCAAAAGAGACACCCCAGAATATGGTGAACAGTTCCCATACCTTGGCAGCCACCTCCTTCAAAAGACAACTACTGACGGGGGAATCCAACACTGCATCAGTTGCACTAGTTTAGCCTTCTGAAAAATTGTCAAATAAAGACTTCCACAGAAGTACTAAGGTGTAGAACAATTGTTATCAATTTATTCCTGTATGCAGTGACACATAGAATCTACATATGTAACCATAACAACATGCGAAAAATTTAAATGTAATTCTTTCACCACATCTTCCAGACTCACTGAAAGTACTGTAGAACAAATGCTGGTGTCCATCTCAAAACCAGGCACTCAGCATTCAGAAAAACTTCGGCTAAATCAACATCAGTGCATTGGGAGACTGTGTCTAGATGCCCCAAAACTGACTGCTCCCACCAGGTTCTGTTCTCTCAACACTAACCTGATCAACATTGCAGGGGAGGACAAAAGGAAACACTTCAAAGAGATTGTGAATGTCGGCATGAAGGGTCACAATGTTGACTTTAATGATGGGTGGAGCTGGCTACCAAGCATTTGCAATAGATAATATTTTGCTAGGTTTGAATGGCTTAAGCATAAAGCAGCAAAGAAGAAAGGAAGGAAATTCAGTAGTCTTGATCCCACTATCACATGAACATTCTCTCCCACGGGCCCAAGATCAGCCTGCTCAGTCATTAAGTCCCTCACTAAGTCCCGGGCAGAAATTTGAAATTGAATAGGCATCATCCTTGAATCAAGAAGCAGCTGACAACACCTGCAAATGTTCACATATCAAATACCTTATGGATGTGTAGACTACTGTCAATAAGCCCAAAGTATCCTTGCAATATCAGTGACAAGTAATGACATGAAAACAGGTAACGATAGGACCATTGTCGTAACATTTGTTACTGGAAAAATTTTAGAGCCTATTATAAAGGCTGAAATAACAGAACATTTAGAAGTACATAATGTGGTCAGAGTCAGCATGGTTTCATAAAGGGGAAATCTTATCTGAAAAATTTACTCAAATTCTTTGAGGAGGAAACAAGCAGGCCAGCTAAAGGAAAAGCAGCAGATGTAATATATTTGGATTTTCAGAAGATGTTTAGTAATGTACCACTTACAGGCCTACCTAATAAGATAGCCCACGGTGTTAGAGATAGTATCTTACCATAGATAGAGGAATGGTTAACTCATAGAAGACAGAGAACAGGGATAAAGTTGGGGGGAGCATTGTCAGGATGGCAATCTGAAACTTGTGGTGTGTCACAGGGATCAGTGCTGGGGCCACAATTATTTATAATATATAATAGTGACTGGATTTAGGAAAGTAAATGTATTAAAAGTTTGTGGATGTCACAAAAATGCATGGGAAGTCAGGTTTTGAGGATGACATAAAAAGTTTGCAGAGGGATGCAGACAAATTAAGTGAGTCGGCAAAAACTTGGTAGATGGAATACAACATGTGGAAATGTGACTCTACGCACTTTGGCAGGAAGAATAGTGTAACTGAACATTACTAAAATCTAGAAAGACTACAGAATTCTACTGGACAGAGGGATTTGGGAGACCTCGCCCATGAATCATTAAAAGCCAGCATCCAAATTCAGCAGTTAATAGCGAAGGCAAATGGAATTTTGACCTTTATTTCAAAGTAAATGGAGCATTAAAGCAGGGAGGCTTTGCTAAAACTATACAAGGCCCTAGTCAGACCACAGTTGGAATACCGTGAAGAGTCTCGGTCCCGTTATATAAGGAAAGATAGTCTAGCATTGGAGGAAATGCAGAGAAGGTTCACTTGGCTGAAACCAGGTATAGAGGGTCTTATGAAGAGAGGCTGAATATGTTGAGGCTGTTCTCATTGGAATTAGAAGAATTAGAGGTGACCTTACTGAAACATGCAAGATTTTTAGGGGACTTGACAGGTTAGATAGATGTGGTTTAGATGTAGACAGAGGTTGTTTCCTCTTAGGAACTTAGGAACAGAATCATACCATTAAGCCCTTGGAGCCTGTTCAGCCGTTAAATGTGATCATGGCTGATCTATGGCCACATTTTAGCCCAGATCTCTTTGTTTCTTTGATTAATAAATATTATCTATCTCAGATTTAAAACTAACAAATGATCCAGCATCCACAGTTGTTTGTGGAAGAGCGTTCCAAACATTACGTGGAACAATCCCTCTTCCGTACCTACACTGGCCCTAAACCCCACCTCTTCCTCCGTTACATTGATGACTGTATCAGCGCCGCCTCATGCTCCCACGAGGAGCTCGAACAGTTCATCCACTTCACCAACACCTTCCACCCCAACCTGAAGTTCACCTGGACCATCTCCAACACTTCTCTCTCCTTCCTGGACCTCTCTGTCTCCATCTCGGGTAACCACCTACAAACCGATGCCCATTTCAAGCCCACTGACTCCCACAGCTACCTGGAATACACCTCCTCCCACCCACCTTCCTGTAAAAATGCCATCCCCTATTCCCAACTCCTTCGCCTCCGCCGCATCTGCTCCCAGGATGAGGCATTCCACTCCCGCACATCTCAGATGTCCTCATTCTTCAAGGACCGCAACTTCCCCTCCACAGTGGTCGAGAACACCCTCGACCGTGTCTCCCGCATTTCCCGCAACTCATCCCTCACACCCCGTCCCCGCAATAACAACCAAAAAAGAATCCCCCTCGTCCTCACGTACCACCCCACCAACCTCCGGATCCAACGCATCATCCTCCGACACTTCCGCAATCTGTAATCCGACCCCACCACCAAAGACATTTTTCCCTCCCCACCCTTGTCTGCTTTCCGGAGGGACCACTCTCTCCGCGACTCCCTTGTCCGCTCCACACTCCCCTCCAGCCCCACCACACCCGGCACTTTTCCCTGTAACCGCAGGAAGTGCTACACCTGCCCCCACACCTCCTCCCTCACCCCAATCCCAGGCCCCAAGGAGACTTTCCACATCAAGCAGATGTTCACCTGCACAAGTGCCAATATGGTATACTGCATCCGCTGTACCCGTTGTGGCTTCCTCTACATCGGGGAAACCAAGCGGAGGC
The DNA here is from genome assembly GCA_024137785.1 of Ginglymostoma cirratum. Taxonomy (NCBI): domain Eukaryota; kingdom Metazoa; phylum Chordata; class Chondrichthyes; order Orectolobiformes; family Ginglymostomatidae; genus Ginglymostoma; species Ginglymostoma cirratum. Next base: position 51,608,582 of record JAHRHZ010000012.1, read on the forward strand.
TTGGGGACCGCTTTGCAGAACACCTGCGCTCAGTTCGCAACAAACAACTGCACCTCCCAGCTGTGAACCATTTCAACTCCCCCTCCCATTCCTCAGATGACATGTCCATCCTGGGCCTCCTGCAATGCCACAATGATGCCACCCGAAGGCTGCAGGAACAGCAAATCATCAGTCTGGGAACCCTGCAGCCCAATGGTATCAATGTGGATTTCACAAGCTTCAAAATCTCCCCTCCCCCAACCGCATCCCAAAACCAGCCCAGCTCATCCCCGCCTCCCTAACCTCTTCTTCCTCTCACCTATCCCCTCCTCCTACCTCAAGCCCCACCCCCATCTCCTATCTACTAACCTCATCCCGCCCCCTTGACCTGTCCGTCCTCCCTGGACTGACCTATCTCCTCCCTACCCCCCCCACCTACGCTCACCTTTACTGGCCCCATCCCCGCCTCTTTGACTTGTCTGCCTCCTCTCCACCTATCCTCTCCTCTATCCATCTTCTATCCGCCTCCCCTCTCTCTCCATTTATTTCAGAACCCTCTTCCCCTCCCCCATTTCTGATGAAGGGTCTAGGCCCGAAACGTCAAGCTTTCCTGCTCCTATGATGCTGCTTGGCCTGCTGTGTTCATCCGGCTCCACACCTTGTGATCTCGGATTCTCCAGCATCTGCAGTACCTATTATCTCATCTACTACCCTTCCTTGTGTGTGGGAGAGCCTAAGACCAGAGGGTATAATCTCAGAGCAAGGGACTGCCGATTTAAGACAGAGATGAGCAGGCATTTCTCCTATCGGGGGGTGCGAATCTCTAGAATGCTTTGCTGCAGAGGACTGTCAAGGCTGGGTGATTAAGAATATTCAACGCTGAGAAATTCAGATTTTAATCAGTAAATGAATCAAGGATTATGGGGGCAAAGCAGGAAAGTAGGGTCGAAGGTTATCGGATCAGCCACGATCTCACTGAATAGCAGAGCAGACTCAATTGGATGAATGGCCTATTACTGCCCGTATGACTTACGGTTTTATCACAGAAACAACAAAACTGAATCTCTTCTGCTAGAATGTTACACGAGAGATCTAATAGAAAATGAAAAAAAAACAAAATCTTCAAAACACAGGAAGAAAAATGCAGAAAGGGCATTATGGAATTCTTAGAAACAAGTTGTGCTTCTGGTACATTATCCAGTCTGTGTGGGCAATAGACCCAAACAAAGAATTTGAAGTAAGGAAACTTCTGCGATTGCTGCACTGTGGAACAGAGCTGTTTAACAATCCAAATCTGTCCACTTTTGGAGTGACTGAAGATAGACCATAAGACCATAAGACATAGGAGTGGAAGTAAGGCCATTCGGCCCATCGAGTCCACTCCGCCATTTAATCATGGCTGATGGGCATTTCAACTCCACTTACCCGCACTCTCCCCGTAGCCTTTGATTCCTTGCGAGATCAAGAATTTATCAATCTCTGCCTCGAAGACATTCAACGTCCCGGCCTCCACTGCGCTCCGTGGCAGTGAATTCCACAGGCCCACCACTCTCTGGCTGAAGAAATATCTCCTCATTTCCGTTCTAAATTGACCCCCTCTAATTCTAAGGCTGTGCCCACGAGTCCTAGTCTCCCCACCTAACAGAAACAACTTCCCAGCGTCCACCCTTTCTAAGCCATGCATTATCTTGTAAGTTTCCATTAGATCTCCCCTCAACCTTCTAAACTCTAATGAGTACAATCCCAGGATCCTCAGCCGTTCATCGTATGTTAGGCCTACCATTCCAGGGATCATCCATGTGAATCTCCGCTGGACACGCTCCAGTGCCAGTATGTCCTTCCTGAGGTGTGGGGCCCAAAATTGGACACAGTATTCTAAATGGGGCCTAACTAGAGCTTTATAAAGTCTCAGAAGCACATCGCTGCTTTTATATTCCAATCCTCTTGAGATAAATGACAACATTACATTCGCTTTGTTAATCACGGACTCAACCTGCAAGTTAACCTTTAGAGAATCCTGTACTAGCACTCCCAGATCCCTTTGTACTTCGGCATTATGAATTTTCTCACCGTTCAGAAAATAGTCCATGCCTGTATTCTTTTTTCCAAAGTGCAAGACCTCGCATTTGCTCACGTTGAATTTCATCAGCCATTTCCTGGACCACTCTCCTAAACTGTCTAAATCATTCTGCAGCCTCCCCACCTCCTCCGTACTGCCTGCCTGTCCACCTAACTTCGTATCATCGGCAAACTTCGCCAGAATGCCCCCAGTCCCTTCATCCAGATGATTAATATATAAAGTGAACAGCTGCGGCCCCAACACTGAACCCTGCGGGACACTACTTGTCACCGGTTGCCATTCCGAAAAAGAGCCTTTTATCCCAACTCTCTGCCTTCTGTCAGACAGCCAATCCTCAATCCATGCCAGTAACTCACCTCGAACACCATGGGCCCTCACCTTACTCAGCAGCCTCCCGTGAGACACCTTATCAAAGGCCTTTTGGAAGTCTAGATAGATAACATCCACTGGGTTTCCCTGGTCTAACCTACTTGTTACCTCTTCAAAGAATTCTAACAGGTTTGTCAGGCACGACCTCCCCTTACTAAATCCACGCTGACTTGTTCTAATCCGACCCTGCACTTCCAAGAATTTAGAAATCTCATCCTTAACGATGGATTCTAGAATTTTACCAACAACTGAGGTTAGGCTAATCGGCCTATAATTTTCCATCTTTTGTCTTGATCCTTTCTTAACAAGGGGGTTACAACAGCGATTTTCCAATCATCTGGGACTTCCTCTGACTCCAGTCACTTTTGAAAGATCACAACCAACGCCTCCGCTATTTTCTCAGCCACCTCCCTCAGAACTCTAGGACGTAGCCCATCGGGGCCAGGAGATTTATCAATTTTTAGACCTTTTAGCTTTTCTAGCACTTTCTCTTTTGTAATGCCTACCATAATCAACTCTGCCCCCTGATTCTCCTTAATTGTTGGGATATTACACATGTCTTCCATTGTGAAGACTGACGCGAAATACTTATTAAGTTCTTCAGCTATTTCCTTATCTCCCATCACTAGCCTTCCAGCATCAATTTGGAGTAGCCCAATGTCTACTTTTGCCTCTCGTTTGTTTCTTATGTATTGAAAGAAACTTTTACTATCATTTCTAATATTACTGGCTAGCCTACCTTCCTATTTGATCCTCTCCTTCCTTATTTCTCTCTTTGTTATCCTCTGTTTGTTCTTGTACCCTTCCCAATCTTCTGATTTCCCAGTGCTGTTGGCCACTGTATAGGCTGTCTCTTTTTCTTTGATACATTTCTTGACTTCCTTTGTCAGCCATGGCTGTCTAATCCTCCCCCGGATAATCTTTCTTTTCTTTGGGATGAACCTCTGTATTGTGCCCTCAATCACACCCAGAAACTCCTGCCATTGTTGCTCTACATTGTTGTCTTCCCCGCTAGGCTCTGCTTCCAGTCGATTTTCGTCAGTTCCTCTCTCATGCCCCTGCAATTACCTTTATTTAACTGTAACACCATTACATCCGATTTTGCCTTCTCTCTTTCAAACCGCAGACTGAACTCTACCATATTATGATCGCTGCCTCCTAAGTGTTCCCTTACTTTAAGGTCTTTCATAAGGTCTGGCTCATTATATAGCACTAAGTCCAGAATAGCCTGCTCCCTTGTGGGCTCCATCACAAGCTGTTCCAAAAAGCCATCCTGTAAGCATGCCACGAATTCCCTTTCTTTGGATCCACCGGCAATATTATTATGTACATACAATCCAGGTGGAAAGAGGAAGGATCTATTGTTAGTTGCTAGAAGCATGCTATCACATTTCTTTCACTCTAACTTTCCCATAATCTGCAGGATCAAGCAGAGTATCTCAATCCAAATCCAAACACAGACTCTTCTGGACAGTGCAGCTGCTTGATGGGCACCCTACCTAACACATTCAATAATCAGCTGGCAGCATAGTGTACCACTTTAAGCTTTACTGGACCAACTTAACAAGACTCCTCTGACAGCATCCTCCAACCTGTGACCTCCACCACCAAGAAGGGTAAAGGCAATAGGTACATGGGAACACCACCATCTGCAAGTTCACCTCCAAGGCAAACACATTATTCTGTTGGAACTATATCACTATTCTTTCTCTGTTGCTAGGTCAAAATTCTGGAAATTGCTTTCCTAACAGGACAGTACCTGTGCCACTTGGATTGCACTCGCTCAAGAAGGCAGCTCACCACTATCTTCTCAAGAGCAATTAGAAACAGGCAATAAATGCTGAACATTCCGTGAATGAATGGAAATATAAATAAAGAGAATTTTTTAAAAAATTCATTTTTATAGAAAATTTCTTGGGCATCCAAATAAAATTTCCAATCTTTCAGCTGGTTTGTTAATCAAATTCTCATCAACATTCACTCATTGACTGAGTATATTCTAGGTTAAGGGAGAAATTCAAGTTCCATCCTATGTTGAATTATAATTTCATTACTCCAAGTGACTTACTTTGCAGGGAAGAACAGAAAATCTCAATACTAAGAAGATAAATTGCAAGAGCTAAAAATAAAGACTGGAAATTCACAGCAGGATCAAAAATGCGATAAGGAACATTTACTTTCGCTTTCTGAATTGTGATAAGTTTACAACATTTTTCTTTGTTATTTAAAATCATAGCAACAGTCACCCAGCTGGTTTTATATGTTCCCAAAGGCCAGGTCAAGAACTGCATGAGCAAATTTATTTGAGGTTTTCAGCCATAGGCATAGTGCTCTTAATAAGGTAAGAGAATAAACTGCCACAACTATTAGAGATCAAATTTTGCCTCTAGTCACCAAAAGCATCACATTATTGGCTAAACGAGGTGAGAAACCCGAAATGTCTCCATAACGGGGTTTGAGTTAAATTTATACTTTTGCTAAAAGTATTTCACTGCATGTTATGCACATTAACAACTTGAGAAATAGTAGTAACAGGAATAACATTTTTAAAAAGCTTACCAGCCAGCATTGGTTGTTTGCAATGAGCTAGTAACAAAAGGAAGTAAATAATAACCAAATAACTTAAAGTCACTTCTTTTTGTTGATGTATAATCTTTGATTCGTTTTCCTGATCAGTGTAGGAGGAGAGTGCTGCAGAACAATATCTTTCTCATTCAAAATGTTCTATATTAGCATCAAGGACTTGCTGCTCACGTACAACATTGCCTGTTTCTCTACTGGTCCTCAAACTCAGAAGTGCACCTTTTATGGTGTGAACACAATGTTTAGATTTTCTTTACATGTTTTGCTTCAGATTCCTTCAGTGATGCTTTCAATTTAAACTCAGTTAGTTCTGCAAGCTTACGTTCATTAGAAATTAAATTGTAATTGCATCAAACATCTCTCACTTAATATAGAAAGGACAGTGTTTTCGTTTTATTCAGACACAAGCAAATAAATGTACTAGCTCAGTACAACTCCCAATTTTAATTCACAACTTTGGTTAAAATTTTAACTCAGCAGTGTAAAATATTTCACATCACAGAAATATCATACCATCTGATGATTCTAGCTTATCTCACTCCAAGCTATGGTAAATGCATTATTCCTTGATGTTCAGATCTGTTACTTGCAAAACTGTCACAGTAAAATCTGTTTATTATCATGGAAATGTAGTGACATGTGCAACCTATTCAGATTACGCACAGAAACTACTGCTTTTGTTCTTCAAAAGTTATTGGCTATACAGGTACTTGCAACTAACTTGTCACTGTTTTCTTCCTCAGCAACTCAGTAAACATCAGATTAATTGCTTCTTGAAGTTGATCTTGCACTTTTTTAAGTCAGTGACCCACTAAGAACAAATTTTTATCAATGCTCACTTACCTGAAATGTTTTTCTCTCCATAAATGTTCACTCATTATTTTCAGCAGTTTGCTTTATTATTATTTTGAGTATACCTACTGATATTAAATTTTAAACTTATTACAATTGCAAAGACTCGACAGGCTTTTCATACTCAACATCACTAATTTGATAAACGGCTGTGTAATAAGAACACAAAGCTGGGAAAATATACAAATGTTTCCAGCACTTTCTGCACCATAGAAATCTCAAGTCATTTCAAAGGCCAGCTTTGAGCTTCATGTGCCACTGACTCTCTGCAATGTCTAACGTGGATGTTAAACAGCCACTGATGTGTACTGTACTGAAGAGGATTAATTCTGGCACCCTATCCTTTTTCCCTGCAACGCAGGTGACAGAAACAATGTCACCAGCTCCTGTTTGATTTGATGCATATTCAGTGGATCCAACAGAGCAAGGAGAATCACTCCAAACTCAGGATCAGTTCTTCAGTCCCTTCACTAATCTGACTTTTTAATCTTGTCCTCATTCAAATCAATTTCGAAGTACAGACTTTTAACCCTATGCACTCTTGCTGGGTGTCTAAAGTAAGAACGAAAGTGCATAAGAAATAGGAGCATAAGTAGGTCATTTGGCTCCTCAAGCCTGCTCCACATTCCGTCAGATCATTGTTGATTTGACTGTGGCCTTAACTTCAGTTTCCTGCCTGACCATTATAACTCCTAATGCCCCTTTAGTTGAAAAAAAATCTAACACAATCTTGAAGAAATTCAATAAAGCAGCCTCTGAGATGAGAAATTATTCCTTATTCCCCAAAGTAAATTCGAGACACCATATTTTTAGATGGTGCCCACCAATTTCAGCACTCGTTCAGAATAGAAACATTCTCTCAGCATCAATCCTTTCAAGCCACCTCAGAATTTTACAAGTTTTCGTAATATCACCTCTCATTTATAAATGTGAACACCAAAGTGTTCAATCTTTCCTCACGAGACAACTGCTTCATACCTGGGATCAACATTGTGAGCTTATTATAAACTCAAAGATATTAATCAAAGCAAACATTCCATTTCAACCTGTGAAGACAGACTCCTATTAACCTAACACATTTTGAATCTTGGAATTCAGCCAAACATTTACAAGATCAACTGTAGAAACAACTGTCTTGCAATTGATTTCTGTTGTTACTATTTAATAGCCTTGATGTTATAATCAGACATTTTGTGTCCTGTGTACATTTTCCTTTCCTACCTTTGTGTCATCAGAAAATTTGGCTACAATATATTCAGTCCCTTCAACCAAATCACTGGGTGGGATCTCATGGAACAACCAGGGTTCTCAGACATCTCACATTAAGAAGTCCCTCCCTATCTTGCACCACGTAGAATCTATTAGGCTCACAGTGGGTTCTATTCAATGGCAGTGCTACTTGGGAGGCAGCGACTGCTACTCGTAAGATATCCATGAAAGGGATGAGATTGTCATTGCATCTCAGGCTACAGGGGCAATGCTGACCTGGAAGCTGAGGGAGTCATGATGGAGGGTGATAGCAATAAGAACAGCGGTTCTCTCCCACTGGGCCTCACCATCCCCATTATTTTTAACATAGGAACCAAATTCCTTCCCTCTCTCTCAAAACCCCCAGGAAACCACAAGCAAACCCGCAAAAGGGTTTTGTGTTGTACCCCTTGCATGGCCAGCCTATGCCTCACCATCTGCTGAGATAATGCCAGGGGCAGTACAATGAGGCTGTAATGGCTTTAATTGATGAAGGCATGGACAGAGCACAGCAGAGATGGGAAGGCAACGTATTCTCACCTTTCACCCTCCTGTCTGAGTTAATCCTTTCCTCCTATGGGGAGGACAAAAGATTCTATCGATAAATAAAAAGTATAAATAATTGAGGCCCTGACACTGATCCCTGACAAACTGCAATTTGCTGACTTTAAAATAGCCATTTAGCACAACTCTCTGTTTCCTGTCAGTTAATGTAACTTGCATCCATCCCTTATATATTATTCCCATCACCATGGTTCTTACCTTACTTAATTATCTTTATGTGACACCTTAGGGAATACATTTTGATGGGCATATGTGTGCTGGTTCCTTTATAGCCACCTTGCTTCTTACATCCTCGTAAATTAGTAAACATCATTTTCCTTTCAGAAAACTGTACTTACTCTACTTGATGTATCATAATTTTCTAATCCAGCTACTATTCCCTCAAAAAATAATTTTAGCATTTTCCCAATGACAGATGTTAGGCTGACTGGCCTATAGTTACCCACTTTCAGTCTCCCTCTTTTCTTGAACAGAAGTGCTACATTTGTGGGGATTTTCTGACCAGAATCGAGGGAATATTGAAAGGTCACAACCAATGCAGCCACTACCTCTGCAGGTGCTTCTTTTAATATACTAGGGCACAGGCCACCAGGTCCAGAAGACTTGTCAGCCTTAAGTCCGATTAGTTTTTATAATACTTCTCTTTATGACAGTGATTGCTGGAGGTTCCTCCTTACTTAATACCTTTTTTCTCCTATTATCATTGAGACTCTTATTTTTACAGTGAAGGCAGATATAAAATACTTGTTCAAAGCCTTTGAGCACTTTGGTGATAGTGACCACAATTCGGTTATGTTTACTTTAGCGATGGAAGGGGATAGGTATATACCGCAGGGCAACAGTTATAGCTGAGGGAAAGGCAATTATGAGGCGATTAGGCAAGAATTAGGATGCATAGGATGGGGAAGGAAACTGCAAGGGCTGGGCACAATTGAAATGTGGGGCTTGTTCAAGGAACAGCTACTGCGTGTCCTTGATAAATATGTACCTGTCAGGCAGGGAGGAGGTGGTCAAGCGAGGGAACCGTGTTTACTAAAGAAGTTGAATCTCTTGTCAAGAGGAAGAAGGAGGCTTATGTAAAGATGAGGCGTGAAGACTCAGTTAGGGCGCTTGAGAGTTACAAGTTAGCCAGGAAGGACCGAAAGAGAGAGCTAAGAAGAGCCAGGAGGGGACATGAGAAGTCTTTGGCAGGTAGGATCAAGGAAAACCCTAAAGCTTTCTATAGGTATGTCAGGAATAAAAGAATGACTAGAAGAAGATTATGGGCCAGTCAAAGACAGTAGTGGGAAGTTGTGCGTGGAGTCCGAAGAGATAGGAGAGGCGCTAAATGAATATTTTCCGTCAGTGTTCACACATGAAAAAGACAATGTTGTCGAGGAGAATGCTGAGATACAGGCTATTAGACTAGATGGGATTGAGGTTCAAAAGGAGGAGGTGTTAGCAGTTCTGGAAAGTGTGAAAATAGATAAGTCCCCTGGGCCGGATGGGATTTATCCTAGGATTCTCTGGGAAGCTAGGGAGGAGATTGCAGAGCCTTTGGCTTTGATCTTTCTGTCGTCATTGTCTACAGGAATAGTGGCAGAAGACTGGAGGATAGCAAATGTTGTCCCCTTGTTCAAGAAGGGGAGTAGAAACAACCCTGGTAATTATAGACAAGTGAGCCTTACTTCGGTTGTGGGTAAAGTGTTGGAAAGGAATATAAGAGATAGGATTTATAATCATCTAGAAAGGAATAATTTGATTAGGGATAGTCAACACAGTTTTGTGAAGGGTAGGTCGTGCCTCACAAACCTTATTGAGTTCTTTGAGAAGGTGAAACAGGTAGATGAGGGTAAAGCAGTTGATGTGGTGTATATGGATTTCAGTAAAGCATTTGTTAAGGTTCCCCATGGTAGGCTATTGCAGAAAATACGGAGGCATGGGATTGAGGGTGATTTAACAGTTTGGATCAGAAATTGGCTAGTTGTAAGAAGACAGAGGGTGGTGGTTGATGGGAAATGATCATCCTGGAGTTCAGTTACTAATGGTGTACCGCTAGGATCTGTTTTGGGGCCACTGCTGTTTGTCATTTTTATAAATGACCTGGATGAGGGCATAGAAGGTTGGGTTAGTAAATTTGCGGATGACACTAAAGTCGGTGGAGTTGTGGATAGTGCGGAAGGATATTGCAGGTTACAGAGGGACATAGATAAGCTGCAGAGCTGGGCTGAGAGGTGGCAAATGGAGTTTAATGTGGAAAAGTGTGAGGTGATTCACTTTGGAAGGAGTAACAGGAATACAGAGTACTGGGCTAATGGTCAGATTCTTGGTAGTGTGGATGAGCAGAGAGATCTCGGTGTCCATGTGCATAGATCCCTGAAAGTTGCCACCCAGGTTGATAGTGGTTGTTAGGAAGGCGTACGGTGTGTTAGGTTTTATTTGTACAGGGATTGAGTTTCGGAGCCAGGAGGTCATGTTGTGCAGTTCTGGTCGCTGCATTATAGGAAGGATGTGGAAGCATTGGAAAGGGTGCAGAGGAGATTTACCAGGATGCTGCCTGGTATGGAGGGAAGGTCTTATGAGGACAGGCTGAGGGACTTGAGGCTGTTTTCATTAGAGAGAAGAAGGTTAAGAGGTGACTTAATAGAGACATACAAGATGATCAGAGGATTAGATAGGGTGGACAGTGAGAGCCTTTTTCCTCCGATGGTGATGGCTAGCACAAGGGGACATAGCTTTAAATTGAGGGGTGATAGATATAGGATAGATGTCAGAGGTAGGTTCTTTACTCAGAGAGTAGTAAAGGCGTGGAATTCCCTGCCTGCAACAGTAGTAGACTCGCCAACTTTAAGGCCATTTAAATGGTCACTGGATAAACATATGGATGATAATGGAATAGTGTAGGTCAGATGAGCTTCAGATTGGTTTTGACAGGTCGGCGCAACATTGAGGGCCAAAGGGCCTATACTGTGCTGTAATGTTCTATGTTCGATGTTCTATTTCCTTATTTTGGATTATTCATTTCTCCATCTCATTTTGGAATGAACCATACGTTAATTTTAGCTACTCATTTCTGTTTTATATATTTGCAGCAGCACACTTCATTTTTATAGTTTTTGTTCAGCAAAGCCAGATGAAGTGGCATTAGCTTTGGAGCCATTTAATAATAATAATAACTAAATATGCAATCTGCCATATTATTGACCATATAATCCAGGGATCCTAGATTCAAACCTGATTTGTTTTGAGTTAGTGAATCCAGCCAGAAAGTTAGTAACTATATGCCCAACTCCAGAGTCTTGGTAAGGGAGGATTGTGTTTTTTAAATTATTATTTACGATGTCTTTTGAGAAATGTACATTTGTAAATGTGAAGTCAGGATAAGGGACCAAGTGAAATGCCTTCTCTGTTGTCATACTAAAGCAACACTATCTGGATTCAAACAAGAAACAGCCAGATTACTTGTGCAGCAGGGAAGCTGTCGTTCACAGATGTTACTGCAACACGAATCAGTATCATCAGGAGAAAACTGGCGAAATGCTACTTGGAAAGCTTATTCTGTGCATTCTGTTTCCGTTACAAAGAATAAAAATCTTCGTAAAGGGAAAGATTATAAGCAAGTTCCCATCATAATTATGTCCAAATCCTCAAAGAAAAACCAGATACTATATTTTTTTCTCACATTGAAAGCCAAATTTAGATAGAACACATAGCACTGAAAAGGCCATGCGGTCCACCTAGTTGGTGCTGGTCATTATACTCTACTTGAGATGATACAGAAGATTGGTGTCCTTGCTTTCATTAAAATAATTTCATGAGCAACAATTCCAGGCTAACCAATTTTCCTGATGTTAATTACTGTGTGCATCATGAAAATAACTTAGCAAAGAACATTGATAAGCTAGCATGAAGTAAAAGAAACTGAGCACAATCTTTTAATCCTCCTTGGATACTAAGTGGTAATACTAAAGGAGAGAGGGTTATGTCTGGTAACAATTGGATATTTTGTGGAATAATATCAGTGATGCAAAAGTCACCAGAGGTGATTATCAAGGATAAAATTTAATTCAAACTCAGAGGAAGCATAGATTATACAGAAGCATAAATTAATAAGAAACAAGCAACAAAAATTGTTAAAATTGTTAAAGGAAGTTGTGTCTGATCAGCCTCAGAGTTTTGATGAAGTAACAGAGACAGAAGATGCACAATGACTTTTCAAAAGACATTTGATGAAGTTTCACATAGTAGATTTATGCAAAGAAATAGAAGCACATAGGATTAAAGGGAGTGATAACTTGGATATGAAACTGGCTAAAGGATTGGAGATATAGAAAGCATATGAACAGATGTTTTTCTTAGTAAAAGAAATTTTGAAATGAGGTCCTCTGGGGGCAGTACAACAACTATCGCTTTTCTTTTCATATACATATATAAAACCTGTACTGGGATACAACACAATTTCAAAGTTAGTAGTGATTTTAAAAAATTACCAACAAAGTAAATAGCATGCAACATAGTTAAATGCAACAGAACAGACAGTCTGTCGAAAATGGACAGTCACACAGCAGATATGGTTTCATTTGGATCAGTGAGAAGTGATGCACTTCGGGAAACAAACAACATGGAGAGGATGTATAAACAAAATGATACTACTTTCAGGTGTTGCTTGAGTAAAGGGGCCCTCAAGTGAAAGTGATAGATCAAGCTGGGAAGAAACCATACGGGGTACTTAGTGTTGTAAACATTGGCAATGAATACAAAAACAAAGAAGTTATGCTCAACTTCTACAAATCTCTAATCAGGTCTCATCCAGACGACTGTGTACAATCTGATATGACTACCCTACTTAACTCCTCCACCGTTTAACTATGGTCACACTGTCTCTGTGTCTGTAATTTCAAACTACTCTTAAACACACTACAGAAAGTCCACTTCCTCCCTGCCCATTATACAATTACCATTGCAGTTTAGATTAAGATGAAGTTTCCCATTCTTACTATTCTATACATCTTGCCTCTTTCAGCAACTTGTCTGCCAACTTGCTCCTCTACATGCTTCCCAGTAGCAGGTGACCTCTAGGATACACCCAGTCATGTAATGACATACATTAGTTTGTTAGTTAGTTTGTTAACAAGTTAACTGTTTGTCAGTTGTAATCAAATAATTTCTGTCATTGATCCTACCGGACGGCATCTTCTTTCTCCCACACTGCAATATTCTCCTGAATCAATACAGGCATCCCTCTTTTCTTTATTTCCCTGTCTTTCCTCAACAGGTCATTTCCATCAATTTTTAGTACCTAGTCTTGTCCTTATTTTTTTAAAAGATTATTGCATTCCTCTTAGTATGAGCTGGCATTATGTCTCAAAACTTCTTACTCACAAGTTATATGTCTCCCTGAATTCTTTGTGTATGGTGTTTCTCCTTTCTAATGCTACATCTTGACTCCCATTCCTTTGCCAAATTAGTTGACATTCTAACTCACAACTTAGGAAGGTTGTTCTGCAAGGACATTAGTACTGGCATCCAGTTTCATCTTCTCCAAAACTAGTCCCCATTTCCCAAGATTCTCAACCCCTCCCTCGTCACCTATCTCTCCAGGAAAGCGTTCATCTGCTTTGCTGTCCTACTTTATACTTAGTGCCATACTTACTGGGAGCAATCCAGAGATTATGACTTTTGAGGCTCTGATTCTTCATTTCTTTCCTGGCTCCCCACATTCCGCTTGCAGGACTCCATTTCTTTCTTTTAACCTATGTTATTGGTACCAATGTGGATGACAGCTCTGCTGTTCACCCTATCTGACAGGAATATCTTGTAATGATGCAATGACATTTTGACCCTACAATGGGGAGGCAACATAACATACTGGAATTGCATCTGCGTCTTTAGAAACACCAGGCTGCTCATCTCCTCCTGACACCATTGCTTTCCTAAATGTTTTCATCCAATTCACACAGCTGAGCTAGCCATGGCTACAATATATTCAGACCCTTCAACCAAAATAATCCTAGTTCATTTACTTACATTATCCTTTAAGAATTTCGTAATTAAATGTCTCTCGTTTCGAGGTCATAGGGTCAAAGGACATAGTCACTTGCCCAGTCATTCGAAAGCTTGCTGGAATTCTGGTTCTGGAATTGCTTTTCTGTCTATCATTAGTATTATAATAAAAATAAATGCAGACTCGATAGGCCAAATGCCCTAATTTTTGCTACTATGTCTTATGGTCTAATCCCTGAAGTTCATATTCAACACCAGAGAAAAGAATTGAGTCAGAAGCTGCAATGAAATGCAGGTGGAAATTACTTTTTCTGGCCATTCTGCCTCAATTCTGTGCTGATGCACTAGTGGGGCATCCCAGCAGATCAATGTTGGGTAACAAAGTGCCCTGGCAGGCCTCTCTAAATGTTTTCATTCAACAGTAGGCAGATGAGTCAGCTGTCTCTATCTAAGAAGACAGCAGTGAAAATTATCTCTGGCAGCTGTTTTCCAATCTCCTCCCACTCCAAGAATAGCCTGTATTGGGAGTGCCAACGAGTCATTGGGAAAGGAAATGCTGGCACACACATACCTAGAAAGATGTAATTGTCCTTTTCTGGGGCAGAAGGATAAAACTGAGAAAACTGATCCATATATTTAATGTACTTTACTGACATCAAGGTATGAATGGAAATCAGCCTGTCTTACTGTTAAGCAAGATACTGAGTAAAGTGACCTCTGCTCTAGGCAATAATGTGCATGGGCTCTCTTGTGGTGTGATAAGTATCCCAGCCCCTACACCAGGAGGCCCAGGTTCAAGTCTCATCTGCTCCCGAGGTGTGTGAAATCATCTCTAAACAGGCTGATTAGAAAAGTAGGTTAAATAAAAAAAACCTAACCGCAGACAATTATTCATGGCGCAGTAGCACAACTTTTTAATCCCTGTATCCGTTTCTCACTTATTACCCATGAAATTGCTGGATTTGAGCCAACCTGTGTTGAATTCTGGACTGTTTTGTCTTATAGGCTTTTACGTGTATGAGTACTGAAACTGTCCACACTTATTTTTAGAGATCAATGCTGACAAACAATTTTAATGCTGATACAGAAGCTTCGACAACAACAGTGATACTTCCACATGCTTCATCGCAAGTCTGAATATTAACCAAAAGGTGAATAAAACACTTTTCGAAAATGAAAAAAGCAATCACATGGTAGTGGACAAATGTAGAGCTGTAGGGTTTCCAAGATGTATACTGACTGATGAAGTTAGGCTTACGGGAGACTGCAGTAGAGAACACCTTGGTGGATTTCTCAACTAGCACATTGAGGAAAGGATACTTTTAGGCTGCTCTTCAAGGAAGGTGAATTTGAGGATAGGTTGGACCATCAATAACTGGCTGACCGTATGAAACAGCACAAATCTTTGGCTGTTTGTAATTAGCAGAATACTGACTGTACTCAACTAACAGCTGCTTG
Source organism: Ginglymostoma cirratum (assembly GCA_024137785.1). Classification (NCBI taxonomy): domain Eukaryota; kingdom Metazoa; phylum Chordata; class Chondrichthyes; order Orectolobiformes; family Ginglymostomatidae; genus Ginglymostoma; species Ginglymostoma cirratum. The sequence continues at coordinate 51,623,697 of JAHRHZ010000012.1, forward strand.
AAAAACACAGAATATAATATCTAATGTTAGATGTGATTCAGAAATTGAAAGCATTTGCTGAACAATCCCAAGTGTGTGAAAGCAGCGTGGAGATAGGGACGTGTGCCTGGCCACCAGGCCAACGGAAGAACACTGTAAAGTTGAAGACTTTTTCTCAATTTCTTTATTTTTCTGTCTTTATATCCTATGTTTTAGTTCATTTTTGTGTTTCATGATGGCACCAGAGAGTGTCAACACTATACAACACTTTTTCACTGTATTTTGTAACAAAATACAGGCAACAGTAAATAAATCAAATCAAATCAAATTATTTCAACATCATGATATATCTTGGCCTGGGGTCTAAAGGCTGCCAGCAGCACTGATGCTAGTCTTCAGCCAATTTCATTTACTCCACATCATACTAAGAAACAGCTAAAGATCATGACCAGTGCAAACGCTATGGGCTTTGACAACATAATGGGATAGTACTGAAGATGGGTTCCAGAGCTTGACACATCTCTAGACAAGCTATTCCAGGGTAGCTACCAAAATGGCAGAAGCTTCATATCTGTCAACAAAACACTGACTACTTTTCAAAACTAAATTAATTGGCTGTAAAGTGCCTATGGGGTTGGGTCACAGGTCTAGCAAAATGTATATGACCATAAGGCAGAGGAGCAGAACTAAGCGAATATTAATTCTGTTCCTCAATTCGTTGAAATCAAGATAATCCTCAATGACATTTTCCTGTCTTTTCCCCCACTAACCTTGATTCACTTACTGATTAAATATTTGTGCATCTCAACCTTGAATACATTTAATGAGCTGTGGAATGCTCACTGTTTCCAAGAGAATCTTTCACCCTGAGCTGATTTACTAAACCTTGCTCTTTATATAGTACCAGATCCAAAATAGCCTGATCCCTGATTCAAACCACAACATGCTGTTCTAGGAAACTGTCCTGAATAATTGAATAGCCTGAGAGGCCAAATGGTCTAAACCTGTTCATATCCTCCTTTCTTTTAATTAACTCTTATGGATATGTTATAACACACCTCTGGAACAGGTAGTACCTGAACCTGAGTCTTCTGGCTCAAAGGCACTACTGAAAAGTTCTGAAGAAGGGTCACTGGATCCAAAACGATTTCTCTCCATAGATGCTACTAGACCTGCTGAGTTTTTCCATTGGTTTTTGTTTCTGGGTCATTATTCTTGTTGGATTGCTCCAGTCAGTGGCATTTACAAGAAGCATTGTGATAAAGCTAGCAGTGGCTTCTTCAAAATTCAGCTCTCTCAGCTCACAGCTTGATTTCCAGTGATTCTAAATCACCAGAGAAAAGTTTTTCATATAACTGTAAGGACAAGGCTACTGCTATACTGTCACAACTCACACAGGGTCGTGGTCTGTTGATGATGTCAGTGGGTTGTTCTGGCAAGGAGGAAAGCCAAAAATTGATGGTCTGCTAACCAGCAAGACAACGACTGGAAAGTTGATCAATGGAGGTTTTGCTATGTTTTCTTCAAAAGTGCTCTAAATCAACTTCTCTTTTCCTTGGATGTTTGATATTCATTCTTAGAAACGATGCATCGCTGCTCAAGATCATTACTGAACTATTCCAACGTCAAAATAAACTTGATAAATCTTCAATTTCATCAAGAGAATAAAAGTCTATCTTCATATTTTAATATTATACATCCAATGAATTGAGAACAACTCAACAAAATAGTATTTTTCATGCTATGCACATAACTGTTGTTGAGAGAATCCAAAGCCCCGTACTCCAACAAGGCCAAGTCATTAAACTAATTTCCTTCGTCAATATGATTATCGCCTATATTAACTACAGGAGGATGCATAGTACAGCAAATGCACTGGCGTTTGATGGCCTCCTTAACAGAATTCATACCCCAGTGTGTATTTAAAGATGAAGAGCAAGAGAAGCACACATTGATTTATTTTATTCATTAACTGTTAAAATTTGCTTATTCCAAAAATGATTTTGCCAGCGGCCAAAAGTCAATCCGTTCCATTCAGTTTCCACTAAGTTAGTGCCTCAGGGTGGTAAAGCACTGTAAATTTTAAGTAATATGGTTGCAAAAATCATTCAAATGTATTTTTATATCCAAAAACAGAACATTATTTTACTTGAAAGACTATCAAGACTTCACCACTGCAGAGGGCAAGTAAATTGTTGAAAATAAATATAGCAACTGGAAGAAAAATAAATGTCAATTGCTGGTGAAATTGGAAATTTATTCTTATCATTTGCAAAGAGAAGGATAAATTCACCAGTATGATTTTCCCCAGTGAAAATCGATTTTCATTCTGTAAGCCTCATATGTCAATTTTAATTGAGGGTTAAGTCAAAGGAAGTTTAATTGTAGTAATAACTCATTAACAATTATGATCTTAATCAAGAAAAATAGTCAAATATTAGCATTAAAATCAAAGCTGCTGCATCTGAACGCATGAAGCATTCATAACAAGCTAGATAAATTAACTCACCAAATTAAAATAAATGAGTTTGATATAGCAGCCATTAGAAACATGCATTGGCCAAATGGCGAAGCTTTGAAATTAAATATACAGCCATAGTGATTTACAGAACAGAAAAAGGTCCTTCGACCTGTTGAGTCAGTGCTGGTCAAAAACAAACACCTACCTATTCTAATCCAATTTTCCAGAATTTGGTCCATAACCTTGTATGCCTTGGCATCGCAAATTACAAACCTAAAAACTGCTTAAATGATTTGAGAGTTTCTTCCATACCACATTACAGAGAATGGGCCTCAGATTCTTACTACTCTCCGGGTGAAAAAGTTTTCATCGCATCCCTTTTAAATCTCATGTCCGTTTCCTGAAATCTGTGCTGCCTAGTCATTGGTCCCGACAAGGGGAAAAGTTTCTTCCTGTCAACCCTAATTAGGCTCCTCATAATTTTATATATCTCAATCGTCTAACCCCTCAATCTCCTCTGCTGCAAGGAAAACAATCCCAGTCTATTGAATGGTTCTTCATAATTAAAACTTTCCAGCTCAGGTGACATCCTCATAAATCTCCTCTGGACCATCTCTGGTGTAATCCCATCCTTCCTATATTGTAGATTCCAGAACTGCACAGAATACTCTAGCTCTGGCTTATCTAATTTTTAATCATTTTATTTAACTAGCGTAGGAGACAAGTGGACATGCACACCAAGGTTCCTCTGTGTTTCCCAGAGTCCTACCAGTAATCATGTATTTCCTTACCTCAACTGACCTGCATCACCTCACACTTAACTGGATTGAATTCCATTTGCCACTAATCAACCCACCTAACTAAGATGCTTGACCTTTAGAAAATATGGATAAGATGGCATGAAGTTGGAGTAACCCCAATAGTCAAGGGTGAATTGAAGGCAATGGACAGAAAGGGTCAGCACCTAGAAAATCAGAATGTAGAATCAGTATGAGAATTAGTATTGAGTCATAATTCATGAGTGACCACAGACATCTCTCACAGTTAGAGATATAAGTAGTTGTACCAAACCAAAATGTATTCATTTACTTTGTTTAACACCAAAAGTTTTGAATTTTGTTATTTGATTGCCGGTTAGTGCTGGTGTGACCAACAACAGTGATTCCCAACTGGGATCTACAGAAACTTAAAAGATGAATGTACATGGTGAAGACTTTTGGCCTTCATTTCAATCTGAGATTGTTGACTTGCTCACTGAGATGGCTTGTTCTCAGTCAGACGTTTCATAACCATGCTAGATGACATCATCAGTGGAGCCTCCGATGAAGCGATGTTAGTTTACTCCGCTTGGAATTTATACAGTCTGGTCCGTAGTGGTGAGTAGTGTCATTTCTGGTTTTGACCTGTATGGGTTTGTATATGGGGTCCAATTCTATATGTTTGTTGATAGCATTACAGGTGGAGAGCCATGTTTCTAAGAATTCCTGTGTGTGTCCCTGTTTGGCTTGGGCTACTATGGTTACCTGGTCCCAGTTAAACTGATGGCCTTCATTGTCTGAGTGTACCGATAATAAGGAGAGTTCGCTGTGCTGTTATGCTGCTAGTTGATGTTCATGTATTCTGATGGCGAGTTTCCTTCCTGTTTGTCTGGTGTAATGTTTGTGGCAGTTGTTGCATGGTATTTTGCAAATCACGTTGGTTCTGCATGTTGTGGGAATGGGGTCTTTAATCCTCGTAAGTGTTTGTCATAGAGTGGCTGTGGGCTTGTGGACTACCATGATTCCTAGCGGTCTTAGGAGCCTCGTTGTCAGTTCCGATATGTTCTTGATGTAGGGCAGTGTGGCCAGTGTGTTAGGGTGTACTATGTCCTCCTGTTGTTGTCTGGTTAGTAGGCATCTGCAGATTAAGTTGCAGGGATATCCGCTCATAGCGAGGATTTTATATACGTACTCCTCGTCTTTCCTGCATAGTAGCAGAGTGTTGCAAAGTGTCCTGGTCCATTTAAATAGTGTCCTAAAGCAGCTTTGTTTGTGGACATTGGGGTGGATGCTGTGGAAGTTGAGGATTTGATCAGTATAGGTTGCTTTTCTGTATATTGAGGTTGGGAACTCCCCGTTGGTCATACGCTCAACTTTAACAACCAGAAATGGAAGTTGATTGTTGTCATCTTCTTCCCTTGTGAATTTAATCCCTGCACATATGATGTTGATGAGGTGGTGGTCTTTGTTATGTTTAATAATGACAAATGTGTTGTCTACATACTGGATCCACAATTTAGGTTGAATGCAGGGGAGGGTGGGTGGTCTTTGCACGACTGCTTCTGCAATGAGTCCTGAGATGGGTGACTCCATTGGTGTACTGTTGATCTGTTTGTATACTTGACCATTAAAGGCTAAGTGTGTGGTGAGGCAGAGGTCTAGTAGTTTAAGTATGTTGTCATGCTGATGGAGCTGCTGGTCTGCATTGCTGCTTCCTCTAGTAATGTGGTCACTGTTTCTTTGGCTAGTGGGATGTCGATTGATGTGAATAAAGTTGTGATGTCAAAGGATACCATAATCTCGTTGTCACTGATTTTTTAATCTTTTACAAAGGCACTTTTATTGGCGATTTAGACGAATTATTCAGGGTGTGGTCTCACCAATACTCTTTACAATTGCAACAAGTATTCTTTAATTTTAAACTTGAAAATGATAATTTCACATTTCCCACATTATATTCCATCTGGCACTCCTCCAGGTAGACTCAATTATCAACATTGGTAATGGGTAACAGGTAGTGAAATTTTGCTTCACAGCAGAGCGCACATATTTAAGAACTAAATCACAAAAGGCACTAAAGTACAAGTTCAGTCTGGTACTATTTTCCCTAACTTCGATAGAAGTGGAGAAGTGGAAAGTCTGTGATTACTAATCCAATTCAAAACAGCATTTCTACCAAATCTGTTTTAGAACTGCTGGTATGCAGTTTCATGGTAATTTCAGACTGCAGTGCAAGTTATTTGATTAAAGGTGTCAACACTCCTCACAATCCAGGGCATTCTTGGACATAAAAGCAGTGAAGTTATGCATGATCAGTTTCAAAGTACAATATCAAATTTGTAACCTCTTATCTGCTCAAGGGTTATTCAGAACCATAGATACATCAGCCTTTGAAATGAAACTGCTTTCTTATTTTAAGGAAAAGTTAAAACCAAGTTAAGCAGAGTCAGTACAATGTTTACCGACTGATCATAATTGGAACTGCATTCTGCAAAGTGCAAAACACAAACATGATTAGTTAAAATTAGAGAATGAAGGCATATAATGAGCCCTCCAAAATTTAGGACACAACCAAATGCAAGATTTGCATTTCCAAAATTTCAGCTAAACTCCATTTTAAGTTTTTGCAGACCGCTTAGTAAGTTAAAGCAATAGAATTGCAAAAATTAAGTTCTCTGGCACATTGGGAACATTGGCTACTTAATACTATAGCTTAGACATATATTTATTTGTCCCCGAGCATTCACTTGAGGTTTTTTGGACCAGTATTACAATTAAATAGTGCAGCAACAACTCATCAACCATCCCAGTCCAAAACACTGATCAAAATTTAATTAAGTTAGGTCTGAAAAATAAGGAACCTTTAGGATACAAATTCCCCTACTTCACACTATAAAACAACCACTCAGGCCCCAAGAGTAACAGTTGAGCTGGTACCACCTTTTTGATTTGTGGACACACCTATCAAATGGTCCTAATTATCATGGAAGGAGAACAATTGTATTAACATAAAACTAAACAGACAGTTTTCTCAATTGTCACTATTTGTGGAATTAGGTTAAGCAATTGTAGCAAATATAGCTAAGCTGTTAGACAATGAGCAGGCTAATAAGTATTTCTCATGTTCTTGAATTTCTGTGATGAATGATGTAAATCCATTGGGTTCTTCTTAGAATATTAAGTGATCACCAACTAAGTACAAAACCATCAGTTTTAAGTGAAATATGCAGTTCCGCAGATTTTAAATCTTTGTTATCAGATTGGAATTGAATCTTTAGTGCACAACACACAAAACACCAAATCCTAACTTCTATATTAGTGGAGCAACAAATTAATTCATTAAAAATAGTTTGGTAAGTATACAAAAACTAAAGAGAGGACATTAGCAGTCCCAGTTTGTTGCTATCAGTGATAGGTACATTGATTTTATTTTATTCTTCGGCAATGGCTGGAAGAGTTCTTTCTTTCTGATATATGCTCTGTAGCACTCATGGAGGTCGATTGAAATTGATAAATGACATATGACATATAAAAGGATGATGCACTTCAGGGAGAGGAGCACAAGCTATTGTTGCTGCATATAGATGAGATACTTCAGGTGAGACAGAGAAGGGAACTATCCCAAATCAATATTCCAAAATGCAGTCCTGGCATGTTAATTTTTCCATCAGGTTTCAGCACAATGCAAAGAGAAGTGGCTGTTTAAGCGAGCAATGATGACAGTCTGTTACACACAACAAATACTACTTTAGATCAGGATCCAAATACAGTAGATAAACAATATCTTTGCTATATATTGCAGGGAGGAAGGGGGAGGCAAGAATCAGTGTTCACCTGTTAACATTTTCAAAACTGACTGCATCCAAAATGGTGAACTTATATTTCCATTTAAATCTTAAGGAGTGATTTCCGCTGTGATGCACAAACTTTGAACAAATGGGTATATTATTGTGGCGTAAAAAGAGGTTCCTTTCTTTGGAATTGCTGCAGTTAGGCAATATCAAAATTTAAATAACTTCAAATAACAGTTTGTTTGATGGCTGCTATTGTAAAAGATGTGTTGTAGCAATTACATCCATAGTTAAACAATGAATGTTTTTATTGAGGGATGTCTCCATCATTACAGGATAATATTTTAATATTCATTGCTTAAAATTTATGGTCAGTGCTTGTTTAATTCCAACTGATGCAGTTATTCTAAGGTTTTGGAGTAGATTTGTAGCTCGGGTTGTGGGTGTTGAGGTTGGTTGGCTCGCCGAGCTGGTTTGTTGTTCCACAGACATTTCATTACCGTGCTTGGTAACATCCTCAGTGTAGCCTCTGATGAAGCGTCGGTGTGTTTTCCCGCCTGGTTTTTAAACTCTGCGGTCCGTTGAGATGGATTGCCTCACTTCCAGGTTTCCTCCGTAGTGGAATGTATATGGGGTCGAGTTCAATGTGTTTATTAATAGCATGCTTCATGGAGTGCCATGCTTCCAGGAATTCTCGTGCTCGTCTCTGCCTAGCTTGTCCCAGGATCTTGGCGTTGTCCCAGTCGAAGTCGTGGTTCTCCTTGTCCGTGTGGGTTGAGACGAATGAGTGTTGGTTGTGTCTTTTTGTAGCCAGTTGGTGTTCATGTACTCTTGCTGTTAGTTTCCTTCCTGTCTGTCTGATCGGACAAACCATGACTTCGAGTGAGGCAATCCATCTCAACGGACCCCAGAGTTTAAAAACCAGGCAGGAAAACACACTGACGCTTCATCAGAGGCTGCACTGAGGATGTTACCAAGCACGGTAACGAAACGTCTGCGGAACAACAAACCAGCTTGGCGAGCCAACCAACCTGATGCAGTTATTTTATAACTGTATTTTAATTCCAATTGATATCCAAAAAGAAAGAAGAGGAAGAGAAATTTTCAGATCACTTACAATCTCTGCTTTTTTCTGGCCAAAGAGAAAATACCTTCAGTTTCTGCTTTTTCACTCAAAAAGCCTCAAACTTGGATACGTCAGAGCTTTCAATTCCTTTTGACAGGCAGTATTGGGCATCTCCAGTTACTTGCTTAATGCAAACTGAGTTATTCAAAACAAAAGTTCCAGAGTATAGCAAAATCAACTGACTTGAAAATCAGTAGGTAGTAGTAAAAACTGGTTTTTTCATCAACGTTTCAAGAGCTGCTCAATCTGATGATGCTGCCTTCCTCCCACATAAGGTTTAAACCATAACCAAGTGTTGATAAAGTCAAACACTTGAGGCAAGTGGAACTTCAAGTTTCAAGCTTGACACTCCACACACGCACAAAGTAGCTGTCTTTCTGTTTCTGCTGCAATGTGCTGCATCTGCTGAGCAGAAAAATGGGGAAACAGGAGACGAGACTGACGGTGTATTGAAGTCTCCTATGATCAGTTAATTTATTACCAAAATGAAATCTCACAAGCGCTACGAAGAAGGGAGAGGAATTTCACTTTTGAAAAATATCATCAGCATGCCAATCTTGTTTCATCCCAACAGATATACTCAAGGTAAAGAATACAAAAACAGTACATTTGGCTCATCCGGTCCTTGTCAATGTTTCCATACAAAATACCACGACTTACAATTACAAAGTTGGGGAGAGACGAGGCTATGCAAGAGTGTGAGGCATCGGTAGGTTGAGAGCCAATGTAGGTCGGTGAGGACTGGGTAATGGCAAGTGTGACTTTGTACAGAAATGTAAACTGGCACTGAAGTTACACTTACAATCACAGATCTTGGGAATAAAATAACATTTCAATTCTTACAATTCAGTCTTTGGCAAAGGTATGAGGAAAATATCTGGCTCACAAAACAAAATAGGTATTGTAAAACATTTTGTTGGTTATTCTTTTTGCCCTTATATATTTATCACATTATGTATCCAGTTATTTTGCGCTACATTGCAAAGCATAAAGTACTTAGCAAACTATAAATGAAAATTTTAAAACTCATTCTGAAGAGAATTAGATAAATTCAAGTCAAATTAAAATACTAAAATTCAGAGCTGAAATGCAATTGTGTGTTGAATAAATATATATGGAAGTTATTAATTCAGCATTCCTGTGATCTTCAAAAGGCTTCATTTTTATTCCAACATTGCTTTGAAGCAAGAGTTGAGAATCTTGAGTGACATAGAAACATAGAAGATAAGAACAGTGTAGGTCATTTGACCACCCGAGCCTGTTCCACCATTTATTGTGATCATGGCCGATCATCAAGCTCAATATCCTCCCTACTCGATCTCTCGTCATATGTCAGCCCCGCCATTCCAGGAATCAATTTGGTAAGCCTTCGCAGCACTCTATAGCAAGATCTCTTCCTCAGATGAGGGGAACATCAGCAGAAGTCATTTCTTAAGATAAAAATATTTCTATAGATATGCCAAAGCTTTTGACACTGACGAATATAATTCTATATGGATTACTTTTAAATTTTGTTGTAGCCAAATATTCTGGGTGACTAACAAATGAGTTGTTAAGAAATTGTTCAGGAATCTTTGGAAGTGGCAAAGGCATAGAATTCAATTCCAGTTTGAGAAGCGAGTCAGGCAATAGTGCCTTCTGTCATTCAAGTTGATTAATTACAGGGGAGAAGGTTATGAGATGATGCAGGAAGAATTACCAGAGAGACGTGGCTGCCCCACAGGTGATCAGAGAATTTGAAATTTCAGATATACAGCCAAAATCACATATGTAGCTAAAAGAAAGATTTAGAAGAGACTAAAGCAGGCCTAATTCAAAGACACATAGTGACAAAGACACAGACAAGACAAAGTCTAATGAAATTGCTGTAAATTGCAATGGAATATCAGAAAGCACTGAGATAGTGACAGACGGCAATTTCCATTACCCTGGCTTGATGGTAAATACCGGTTACATTCAAAAATTAACTCCAGATTAGATTAAACATTGCAAGAGTTGTGAACAGTGACTTAAATAACATCTGGAAATCCAAAAGCATCAGCATTAACAGAAAAAATGTGCAGTACACTCTCTAGTGTGGTATGTGGCACTTTAGAGATCTGAGAGTTTGACTCTGAAAAAGAATATGAGACGAGAACAGTTTTTGAAATGTGGATTATGGTAGACAAAGCTCAGAATCAGCAGATAACAAGATGTAGAGCTGGATGGACACAGCAGGCCAAGCAGCATCAGAAGTGAAGGAAAGCTGATGTTTCGGGTCTGGACCTTACTTCAGAAGAAGGGTCCAGACCTGAAACGTCAGCTTTCCTGCTCCTCTGATGCTGCTTGGCCTGCTGTGTTCATTCAGCTCTACACCTTGTCATCTCAGATTCTCCAGCATCGGCAGTTCCTCTTCTCTCAGAATCAGCAGGATGGACAGAGAAAGCAAACAAGTGGGTTTGCTAAAGAGTAGAACAGTAGCAGTTAGAAACAGAAAGATAGCAAAGTATGGATGTTGAAAGTGCAAATCTGACATCCTCATTCTGGCAACAGTTGAAAGGGGAATTGAGGGCATAAACAAAGGAGGAAGTAGAACAATTGGATATGTGGATAACATTGGGACAGGAACTGAGTGGAGCTTTGAGAAAGGCAGGGAAGGAAGACAATGCCAACAGTACCATTAAGGTTATGGTGAAAATGAATAACTAATTTCTGTAAAATTAATTTGATTCTGTTTATACTGCTATAAAGCTGTGAAAAAGATCCACAAAAATTGTGAATAATTTCTTAAATGTGCTTTCTGTTGAAGAAAATCTTTACAAAGAAAGATGTGAATTTGCCAACTGCAATTGGAAATCAAAAGCCACGAATTTAATGTTTAGTTGCAAGAAGGTCTCAAGAATTCCACTGTCCCCAAGATGACTTTTTCAAAAATAGATTTCAGCTCATCATTGTGTTGTTGAAAACTGCCAAAATATTGCTGTCATAATGCAATTCAAATGTCAAGATCAGGTTTGTCACTGTATACTCTTGCGAAATAAGATACCAAAATATCTACTGGTGTGCATTTTTTTTACACTTCTGAGTCATACACTCTTTTTACTTAATTTTCTCTGTTTTTGGAATCCCATTCATTAACTGTTTATCTTGAATTATTAGTAGTGACTAACAATATATTTTAGCACTTCCTTGCCATTATTCTTCTTATTTAAATTCAAGCTACATTCTTGCACTTTTTTGGCTCAACGGGTTTTCGAAAGTGCAGGTGCAAAACCCCAGTGTGAACTGAAGTAATTCAACTCATCTTGTGCAATCATTGCAGAACATCCCCACTTCTGACCTTAGGATGGAGGGAAGGTCAATGATGAAGCAGACGAAGACGGCTGGGCCATACCCCGAGGAACTCCTGCAGAAATAACCTGGAGCTGAGCTGACTGACCTCCAATAACTACGGTCATCTTTCTATTGCCAGGTATGACTCTAACCATCAGAGAGTTTGCCCTCTGATACCATTAATTCCAGTTTTGTTAGGGCTCCTTGATACCACACTCGGTTGAATGTAGCCTTGATGTCAAGGGCTGTCACTCTCGCTTCAACTCCCTTTCAGCTCTTTTGTCCGTGTTGGAACCAAGGCTGTAACAAAGTCAAGTGCTGAGTGGGTCTGACTGCACCCAAACGGAGCGTCACTGAACACGTTATTGCTTTACAGTTGATGCTTGATAGTAGTGTTGATGACACCTTCCATCTCTTTACTGATGATCAACTTAATTGAGGGGACGGTAATTGGCCAGATTTGTACGTCTGCGTACAGGACATACCTGGGCAATTTTCTACATTGTCAGATAGATGCCAGTGTTGGATTTACACTGGAACAGCTTGGGTAGGGAAGTGGCAAGTTCCAAAGCACGAGCCTTCAGTACTATTGCCGGAACATTGTCAAGGCCTATATCCTTTGCACTATCAATTGCCTCCAACTGTTTCTTCATATCACATGACGTGAATCAAATTGGCTGAAGATTGGTGGGGACTACTGGAGAAGGCTGAGATAGCTCATCCACTCAACATCTCTGACTGAAGACTGCTACAAATGCTTCAGCTTTAACTTTTGCACTGATGCGTTGGGTTCTTCCATTATTGAGGATTGGGTTATTTGTGAAGTCTGCTCCTCCAGTAAGTTTTTTAACTGTCCATTTCCATTTGGGGCAGGACTGCACAGCTTAGACCTAATCCAGTGACTGCGAGATCGCTTAGCTCTATCTATTGCTTGCTGCTTATGCTATTTGGCATGCAAGAAATCCTGTTTAGTCACTTCATCAGGCTGACAGCTCATTTTTAGATATGGCTGGTGCTGTTCCTGGAATTCCCCCCTGCAGTCTCCATTGAACCAGGGTTAATAGTAATGTTTCAGTGGAAGATGTGCAGGACCATTAGGTTGCAGATTGTGCTGGAGTACAATACTGCTGCTGTGATAGCCCACAGCACCTCATGGATGCCCAGTCTTGAGTTGCCAAAAATGCCCGAAGACTGTGCTATTTAGCACAGTGATAGTGTCACACAACATGAGGGAGTGTATTCTCAATGTGAAGGCGACCAATGGCTCCATGAGGCCTGCGCCGTGGTCACTCTTACCACTACTGCAATGGAAAGATGCATCTGCAGCCAGCAGATTGGTAAGGATGAGGTCAAGTATGCTTTCCCCTTTTGTTGGTTCCTTCACCATCTGCTCTCGATTCTGTCTAGAGCTATGTCCTTTAGGACCAGACCAGCTCGGTCAGTAGGACTGCTGCCGAACTACTCTCGCTGTTGGACACTGAAGACACCCACTCAGTGTACATTCTGCACCCTTGCCACCCCAGTGGTTCCTCCAAGTGTTGTTCAACATAGAGGTATACTAATTCATCAGCAGAGGGAGGACAGTACATGGTAAATAGCAGGAGGTTTCCTTTCCTATGTTTAATCTGAAGCCATGACACTTCATGAGATCAATGTTAAGGAGTCAATGTTGAGGACTCCCAGGGCAACTTCCTCCCAACTGTCTACCACTGTGTGCTGCCACTTCGGCCCAATCTGTCCTGTGGTGGGAAGGGCCAAATCCAGGGGTGGTGATGGTGGTGTCTGGTACATTGTCGATCAGATATGATTCTGTGACTACAAAAATGTTAGGCTTTTGTTCGACTAGTCTGTAGACAGCTTTCCCAGTGTTGGCACTAGTTTCCAGATGTTAATAAGAAGGACTTTGCAGAGTCGACAGGGCCATTTCTGCTGCTGTCTTTTCCAGTGTTGAGGTCAATGCTGCTCACTTTGGTTTCATTCCTTTGTTGAGACTTCCTAAGTGATTGGCTTGCTAGGCCATTTCAGAGAGCAGTTGAGAGTCAATCACATCCATGTGGGCCTTAAGTCATATGTAGGGCAGACCAGGTGAAGATACCAGATTTTCTTATTTGAAGAATATTAGTAAGGCAGATTTTCCCAACAATTAACAATAGTTTCATGGTCATCAGTCAATTCTTAATTCCAGATTTTTTTTTTATTGAGTTCAAACTCCATGATCTACCGTGGTGGGATTCAAACCTGGGTCCCCAGAACATGATCCAAATTTCTGGATAAATTGTCTAGAGATAATGCCACTAGTACCAGTTCACTAGAATCACACTTTCATGAAAGGCATCATTAGTCATGTGGCACTGAGATGGGACTTCTACCTGAGTGAGGGGCGGGATTTCTGTCCCTCACTAACTGATGCTATTTGGGGTGTCACGAAGGGGCTGTTGTGATTGATGGAGATGTGTTTCCACTGGCTTTTTGAGGGATAGAACACAGCATCATCAGTTTTCTTCCAACAACTAGACTACATACACACACAGTCCAGCCCACATACCAGAAATCAAATCAACACACGCTTGACAAAGTAAGGGAATAATAGCATTAATTATTGGAGAGTATGAATTCTAATCTTCCTGGCACTGTGATTGTTTAAAAGCAGAATTCTGTAAGTATTACAAGTGACAAAGGCTAAAGTAATGAATTGTAAGTGAAGGGGTTAACATTACTGTGGTTGAAGCCTTCCACCTTATTATAAATTGCCCTGAGGGTAGTAATGCTGCAGGATATAAATCCCAGATAGCTGTCAGCTATTCTGCTTGGCTTTTAAATGTTATGCAGCACTTTAAAGTCCAACACAAAAGAGTTCAAGTTCCACAGAGCAATTTAAATTTTATTTCTTACTATTTTTAAATGACTAATTGGATAGCGGTAGCTTTCACCATTGGGGAAAACCACATGTGTGTAGCATTATTCTCAGACACACTGCAGAGGTAGTTACCTGCTTCAGAATGTGGTTATCAGTAAAAATGCAAAAAAAGAATCAGGAATCAGTATCTTGACACAGGGTAAAAATACATAATTCTTTAAAATCAAATGCACTGCCCTCAACCTTACAGCTGATCAAATTAGCTTAGTCAGAGAAAATATTCATGCCATAATGTCCATGTTATATAGACAATTAAGCATGAATTCATTTCGTTTTCAACATATTCTTGAAGAAATTACTATGAAACAGCCCACGCATCATAACTTGCATGCTGCAGAAAAAACACATGGAAGAGTTTGATTATATCTACTTTTATCCCCAGAACGATTACTGAACGCGAATGATTTTACTGATGCATGATGCAATAGGAGATGCTTTACAGAACTGGGTTAAAGTACATTGCTGAAAAATCATGAATTGAACCACACAGTATAGCGAGCTGTGCAAACACTGATAACTTCAGAGGTCTTGATGCCAGTATGGAGTAGATAAAAGAGAACCTACCTTACTCTCAATTTGTCAAGAATGAAATCTATATTAAAAAGGTAAAAATACCCAGGATTGTCCTCAAATAGTGTGCAACTATGGTACCCAATAACACAGAAAATTCTCACTCCTACGCCAGAACTATAATTTCGGCTGCTGATTCTTATCTGAAAGACTTAAACTCCGACGAAGACATAGTTGTTCAAAATGAGATAAGTTGTCAGTCTGTTCCAATGGTGCACCTGCCCTACATCTTACACAATAAAATATTACTCTCAGAATAAATGCAGCTGCTGCTAATTTGAGGAGGCTACAAGCCCAGAGAAATTTCTGTCATTCACTGAATTTACAGTCCAGACATCTTACCAGTACCTGGGAAACTTCTGCTTAGAGCATAACACAGGATCTTGGAAATCATGAACAACCAACCTTCATTAAAATTACCTAATATTCAGCCTCTCCCTATAGCTTAAACTGTTCAGCCGTGGCAAATTCCTTGTCAATCTTTTCTGAACCCTTTCAAGTTTCACAAAATCCTTCCTATAGCAGGGCGACCAGAATTCCACACATGACCAATTAGATTGATTTTTTTTAAAGAGCTAACCAAGTTTATAGGTAAGATGTATATATGTATTCGATGTAGTCTACTTGAATTTCAGCAAGGCTTTTGATAGGGTCTCACATGGGGGAGGCTGATAGCAACAGTAAAAACCCATGGGATCAAGGAAATTTAGCTGATTGGATCCAGAATTGGATAAGTGTCAGAAAGCAGAGTGCAATGTTTGAGGGGTGTTTTATGATTGTAAACCTGTGTCCAGTGGCGTTCCACAAAGATCACTGTTGAGGCACTTGCTGCTTGTGTTTATACAAATGATGTGGGCTTGAACGTAGGAGGATCGATCAGTAAGTTCACGGATAATACCCTGGAGGTCCTGCTCTTTAACTTTCTACCTAAATCCCTGAACTGCTGCTGCAGGACCTCATCACTCGTCCTACCTATGTTGCTAGTACGAATATGTACCACAGTCTCTGGCTGTTCACCTTCTCCCTTCAGAATGCTTTCTGCCCATTCAGAGACATCCAAGATCCTAGCACCATAGAGGCAACATACCATCCTGGAGTGTCTTTTATGTCCACAGAGGTGCCTATCTGTACCCCTAACTATTCAGTCCCCTATGACTACTGCTGTAGTGCTCTTTGTCCTTCCCTTCTTAAGAACAGAGCCAGCTGTGATGCCACCAGTTCTGACTACTGGTGCTGTTACCCCCTGATAGGTCACACCGCTAACAGTATCCAAAATGGTATACTTGGTTTGTGAGGAGTTGCAACTGGGTGCACTTCCTGCAGATGTAGTCATCCGAGACAGTGAAAGCATCGCGGATCTCCCACATCTCACAAGTGCAGCACTTAACCCCTATGAGTGACATTTCTATCCCCAATCAAACTGTTTAAGAAAATTTATTATTATTATTATTATTGCTTTAGGAGTTTTGCTTCCGTTATTCTATTTAGGAACCTTTTCCAGAAATTATGTGCTTTTTTAAGTGAAGAACGTTCTGCTATCACATTTAATTATGCCTTTTATTAATTGCAATTTTGGCATATCTTTGCCCCAGTCATGCAAAGTGGTTACATATGAACCTAGAAATTAGACGAAATAGTCGGCCAATTGGCTTCTGCAGCCTGCTCCACCACGTCACACAAACATGGCTGATCTGAATACTCCATATTCCTGTCTACATCTGATAACTTTTCACCACCTTGTTTATCAAGAATCTTTCTACCTTTGCGTTCAAAATATTCCAAGTCTCTGTTTCCACGACATTTTCAGGAAAAATCCAAAGACTCATGACTTTCTAGAAGAAATTAATTTCTTAAAGGTGTAAACCCTTATACTAAACTGTGAGGCAGCTCTTAATTCTAGATTCTCCAATGCAAGAAAACATCTTATTCAGATCCATCCTATCATGACCACTCAGGATACTACATGATTCAATCTCTTACTTTTCCTAACTGCAGCTCTACAAACTTAACTTTCCTTGTAAGAAACCCACCCATTCCTGTTTTTAGTTTTGTTAACTTTCTCCAAACTCCTTCCAGAGCATTTATATTCTTCCTTAAATAGGGAGGTGAATACTGTATTCCAGACGTGGTATCACCAAAGCCTTGTACATTTCAACCATTACTTCACTACTTTAGTATTCAATTATCCTCACAATAAACAATAACATTCCATTTCTTTTATTTACATTTCCTTGTGGAATGTGAGCATCCTGGTTGGGCCTGCCTTTATTGCCTGTCCTTTCTTGCCCTTGAGAAGATGGTGCTGATCTGCTTCTTGAATTACTGCAATCCACGTGCTGTAGGTATTAGGGTGCAAATTACAGGTTTCTGATCCAGCAACACTGAAGGAATTGCAATATATTTCCAAGTCAGGACTGTGAGTGGCTTGGAAGGGAACTTGCAGATGGTAGCATCCTTGTGTATCTGCTGCCCTTGTTATTGTAGAATGAGGTGGTTGCAGGTTTGGAAGATGCTGTCTGAAGAGTTCTAGTGAATTTCTCGAGTGCATCTTGTAGATGGTGCACACTGCTGCCACTAATATTGGTGGTGACGGAGTAGATAATTGCAGTTGTGGCGCCAATCAAGCACATTGCTTCGTCCTGGATGGTGTCATGCTTCCTGAGTGTTGGTGGGGCTGCATTCATTCAGGCTATTGGAGTGTGTTCCATCACACTCATGACTTGTGCCTTGAAGAGGGTGGACAGGCTTTGGGAGTGTCAGGATGTCTAGCCTCTTACCTGCTTGTGTAGTCACTGTATTCATATAGCTAGTCTAGGTTAGTTTCTGGTCAATGGTAACCACGGGATGTTGATAATGCGGGATTCAATGATGGTCTTATATGTTGATTTATTTTTAGAAGTGCATTGTCTATCCCTTCCTGCCATAGTCTATTTGTATATTTCCATATTAATACATTTCTGATTTGCCACTTTGATTTACTCCCCATTCAGTTCTGAACCCTCTTTACTTCCTTAGAAATGCAGCCCACTAGAACACCAGCCTCAGCATGATTTGGGTGTAGACCATCCAAATAGAAATGTCCCCACTTTCTCCTGCATGGTGCCAACGCCTCCTTAACCAGAAGCCACTTCTAGCACACCAGAGTTTCAGCAACATATGAATTTCCCTCATCTTAATTTCCCTGTGCCACTTTGTACAAGGCTCAAGTAACAATCCAGAGATTATTACCTATGAGATTCTGCTTCTTAATTTGGTGTCTGCTCCCTCATAGTGATTCTATAGAACCTCTGATGTTGTGCATCCTATGTTTTCTGTATTCACAAGGACCATGAGACTTGGACCCTCGCCCTCCAATTATCAGTTTCTCTCCAACCCTGAAAAGATATCCTGAGGTTAAATTTTGACACCAGCTGAAAACCTTTTGCAAATCATGTGAGTAGTAACTCAGTTCGATGTACTCCACTGTTGATGAGAATCTTCATGGGAAAATTGGGCAGTATTTAGAGCTAAGCAGTGATTTAAAACAGCTAAAATGCAATTTAACATTTTGATTTTTTTTGTAGATTCTGGGTTTTTAATCCAGCAGGAAAAGTAACTGTTATTTGCATATCCACTGGGTGGATTTATTGCTCATTAACATTTAGCTTCAGGTTAGGAGAACAAAAGGAGTAAAGGTTTTGAAATGGAAAATCTAGGAGGAACGACACTGGCTCGTGTCTGAACATACTCATCAACTCCGTTTGTTCCAATCAGCAGTTTTTGTTCAAAGGAGGAAAATGATTTTGTGCAGTCTTGCAGTTTATTCAGGAAACAGAAGTACTTCATTTGCCTTACATCTTAAAGCATTCTCCAGCTTTTATCCTTTAAATGCTCTATTTGATTAATTACTTGGTGATAAGATGGATTTGGGTCTTATTTTGAGCCTAATTTGGTCACAGTACAGAAATCAAAGCTGTGGTGCTATTCTATCTCATTTAATTGACAGCTTTGGGCAGGAGGATCCAAATACGCAGCTACTGTTACCAGAATCAATGGTACATTTAAATTGAGAGAATATGATATCCCAGCTGTTACAGCCTACGACTTTGATGGTTTGTTTAGCTTTACAGTAAAGAGAACACCATGTACAGCTTAACTTTAGGGTTTTACCATAAAGTAATGTTTTCCATTGAGTCTTCTGAATAATGTTAAAAATTAAACTTGAATTAAATCTATACAGGGCGATTTTGAGTGTAAAACTGCTCTTTTCCTTGATGCGAGGACAAAATTACAGATTTCACACAAAAAGTGTTACCAATTTGAAAGTGGAAAAAAGAATTAGCAGTTTAATGGTTTGTTTCAAGTCCTAGGATGTTCCAAATACTTAATGTGAAAAAGTGCATTTTGAGGTGGAGTCATGAGACAAACATAGTAGTCAATTTGTGCACCATTCAATGAGGTCATGGTTGAGCTGTGGACTAACTCCATGTACCTCCCTTTGACAAATATCCCTTAATACCATTGCTTAACAAAAATGTATCTATCCCAAATTTAAAATTAACAACTGATCCTGCATCCATTACTATTTGTAGAAGAGAGTTCCAAGCATCTACCTCCTTGGCATGTAGAAGTTCTTCCTAACATTTCTCCCAAACAGTCTGACCCTAATTCACAGACAATGTCCTCTGGTTCTAGAATTCTTAACCAGTGGAAATAGTTTATCTTAACCTACCCTGTCTTTTCCTGTTAATATATTGAAGACTTCAATCACATCACCCCTTAGTTTCTACGTTCCACAGAATACAGACCGAATTTGTATAATCTCTCCTCCTTGTCCAACCCCGAAGTCTACGCCTTGTTCTTGTCAACCTATGTTGTACTCCCTCCAAAGCCAATGTATGCTACTAAGGTTTGGTGCCCTATTCTGCTCACAGTACTGTAAGAGGGGTCTAACCAGGGTTTTGTATGACTGTAGCATAACATCCGCATAATAAGAGAATGTGAATATTGAGAGCTATTTTAGCTCATCCAAAGCATGACGCAGGGACTTAGTTTATTATTTCACTCAATGTACCTTTGGTGTGGATCATGGTTGTTTGATTTTATTTAAAGTTGAAAACTTTCACTTCCGATCAAACATTACCATGGGGCACCAGTATGAACATACAACTCTCACAATAGGCATTAGTGGTAACGCTTAGATGATAAGCAAAATTGCAATGTTTAAAAGACATACACATTTAAAGAATTAACACTTAAAATATGTCTAAATATTTTTCTCATTAGAGAAAAACTTCCAACTTAACCTAGCAGAGAAAGGCTGACTGCCTTACCCTGATACTTGGCCAAACTTTACAAAACTAAATTTGTACTGCATATCATCAAAGTAGAGTAAGTTGTCAAGCCCAGCATGGATTTCCTCGATTAACCTTTAATATTATTTCAGACTGCAGTTCCCTGTATGCATCAGTGTGTTTCACAGGTAAATTGATCTGTGCTTCATGCTTCAGTGCTCATATACTTTATCTTTAAAATAGCAAGAACCGAGATAAAACTTCGGATTATAGAAATTCTGCAAAAATCAACATTGTCAGTTGAATTTATAAAGATTTAAAAATAATACTTTAAAGTGAGCCTCAACATACTTTACGCACACAGAATTGAGTTTTTATAGCATGAAGTAAACTGACAAGCATTTGTATTGGCCTCAAGTTAAGGGACAAATGACATAAAATTTCAGCTATTTGTGGAACTATTGTACTCATAGTTATCTATATAGAACAGTTCTCAAACACACAAGAGCTTTTCACACATTGAATACATTCTTTTCACAGCTTGCACAGATTGGATTTAATATTGGAGGGGGGGGGGCACAGAAAAGTCCATTTGTGCAGATTCCGTTTTATTCAAGGACAGTTTGCAGCACTGCATGAACAGTTAAGACTGATAGTTAGGATCTGTCTGCCTAATATCATTACCATTTCCTGATCCTCGCATCAGAGGGTCATTAAAAGCCTTTATCACCATAGACAGCTGAGTTATTAAAAAGATTCCCCCTTCACATACAGCACTGACAATTATAAACCAGCATCCTTAATCCTTTCAGGATATTGGGCATATTTAGCTCAAAAGATAAAAATGGAACAAGTTAATTTTTCTTCTAACAACTCTGTTCTCAATTTTCCTCTCTTTCCTGCTGAAGATAATGCCATACTCTGCAGTGTGGTTCCACAGGGGTTTCACAAAAGTATGCAAAGTTATACATGAATTTATGATAAATAGACACAGTTGGTTGACAGTATGAAAACAAACAGACACTGTTATGACAAGATTACTGATGTAACCCGTGTTACCGATTCCTCCTACTGGTGCCAGTTCTAGTTCCTCACGATGTTCAATTCAGTTATTCCCTCAAATCACTTCCCCAAATTGAAGACATCAAAGCCTGGATTTTCCTTCGGCTCAGAAAAACCTGATCTGTGTACTTTGGCACCTTACAAGATGTGTACTCAGCCCACATATCATTTTGCCCAAGATATTTATCTTTTCATATAGGTATTGGGTATGAAGAGCATTTTGTGAGCCACAAGAGATTGTGTGAGGCATGTGGGTACAGAGCTGGGTCCATTAGAAGGTCTGCCTTGGTTCTCTAAAACTTCAGCCCAACTCTTAACATTGATTAAAGGCTACTTAAACCTCACCACTCAACCCAAATATCCCTGCCAAACCCCATGTCCCTCACTCCCAAATACCTCAGATCAGACATACCACCTCAAACCCTCTCACACTCCAACCAACTCCACGCTCTCTCAGATCTTCCATGCCTTATCTACACTACCCTAGGATCCTCCATAGCCACTCACCAAGTTGGTACAGTCTCCGGAGCCATGCAATGATCATGCATATTAAAATAACTGTGATAAAATTAAACCTCTGTCAATCTAATATAACCCTGAAATAAAACACACGCACCACTATTGATAATGAAAAATACTATGCCAGTATAAGATTAATGCAATCCTTTAAGTTTCTATAAGCTTTGTGAATAAGCAATAAACCTTGTTAAAAAACTTCAATTGTTCTTGGATCAATACACCAGCTGCAGGGTTCAATTTAATCACAGTTTTGATAAAATGATCAAAGCTGACATAATGAAAGCAAATATTGTTTGAAATTATAATTACAGAATGGTATGCCACTTCCAATTAAAAAAAACAGAGTGCTCACCAATCAAAGGGATAGCAAGTGCAGTTTTAAAAGAAAATTCAGAAGACTGGCTTTTTAAATAGCCAGAACTGTCAGTCGATTTTAATCACAGCACTAAATGTTACAGCAGAGGCTAAAAGGGCTTTTTTTGTATTATGTTTCTTGTGCATTTTGGAACCTTTCCAATGGAAAGATATTGTAAGCCATGACAATAATTACACTATATTGATCACTGTAAGGGTTTACTTTTTCTTACTTGTACACAGGATGAGGGTGCCGCTGACCAGGCACCATTTATTGCCCATCCCCAATTGCCCAGAGGGAAGTTAAGAGTCAACCACATTGCTGCAGGTTTGGAGTCACATGTAGGCCAGATCAGATAAGGATGGCAGTTTCCTTCCCTTAAGGACATTAGTGAACCAGATGGGTTTTTCCGACAATTCACAATGGATTCATGGTCATCATTAGATTCTTAATTCCAGATTTTTTTAAAAATTGAATTCAAATTCCACCATCTGCCAAGGTGGGATTCAAACCCAGGTCCCCAGAGTGTTGTCTGGGTCTCAGGATTAACAGTCCAGTGATAATACCACTGGGCCATTGCGTCCCCTTATCTTTACACAACAGAACCCAATGATGAACCACTGCATTAAAAACACATCTACATTACAATATAGCATTTAACGGTAATATTTGAAGGTGTGAACACATTTTACACTTAGCTTTCATAATGCTCTAGATTCATCAGTGGGCATTCCCTAATGGTCAAAAACTCTCCAAGGAGGTACAGGTAGTTCTCCTCTAACGCTATAGTTGCATTCTTGTGTGACCTCGTGCTGTAGAATATTGTGTTATAGGGAAATAACTATTAAAAAAAACACACTATATCTGAACAGCAGAAAGTTTGCGTTATCCAAACAGCATCCACTGTTAATCAATCGTGTTACAGCCAATTTACGTTAACAAAGCATGTTTTATTGCAGAACTGCCTGCACACCTTTTTAGGAGTTTCCAAAATCCACACCAGCACACAACATTAGCATGCACAAAGAAATACAATTTTCTTGTGCTCCTCACAAAGACCTCAGAAGAAGTGGTTGTGCATTTTTCACCCAAGACCTTCCTGAGCCATTGAACACCCACATGAAAATGGTGTGGGTGAGATGCCATAGGACAAATCATTTTTCCAGTGAAAAAAGACTAAGTTCATTGTTGTGTGGTCTGACATGCATCATCATTGGGAGAAGAAAATACAGCTCCAAGTCTCACTGGTTAAATAATATTTTGAGACAAATGTTATAATATTTAGCAGGTGTGTATTACATGGAAAGAGTGCAGCCCTGTAATTGTATTTCACATGGTTTGTGAAATAATTTAAATGTCCAAAGGTGAAACTAGAAGATGATGATGAGGGTAGTCACTGGAACCTGTTATAGCACTGAGGAAATGTATACAAAGTGAAATAATTAGGAAGAAGCGAAGTCAACAAGTATAAAGTCAAAATTCAGGGAGCAAGTAGGACATGTGGCACGGAGGTTACACAACAAGGAGATGATGAACTGCACAGAAAGTTAGACGCAAGAAAGTTAGGCTATGAAGTTCTAGAACATCTTGAGAAATATAACTACTGTCTTTGTGGTCAAATAAAAAGTTGGCGTTTGGCTATGTTTATATTATAAAATTCATTTTGTTGAAAAGCAAAGTTTATCAATACTGGTAATGATCTTACCGGTTTTTGGAGCACTCCTCATTTTAATCTTTGGCTGATTTCCAGGTTTTTTTTTCCACTCATGAGACATGGGTATTGCTGGCAGGATCAGCATTTATTGCTTGTCCTTGGCTTTCCTTGAGCAGGCAGTGGTGAGCTGCTTTTTTAAACCACTGCAGTCCATTTGATGTAGGTAGACTCACAATGCCATGAGCATGGGAATTCCAGGATTTTGACCCAGCAACAATAAAGAAACAGTGAAACCTTTCCAAATCAGGATGGTGAGTAGCTGGGAGAGAAGCTTACAGGCATTGTTGTTTCCATGTATCTACTGCCCATGTCCTTCTAGATGGAAGTGGTCGTGGATTTGGAAAGTACCATCCAAGGATTTTTGGCAAATTTCTGCAGTGCATCTTGCAGATGGTATATTCTGCTGGTACTGTAGTGGACTGATTGAATGTTTGTGGTGGAGTAACTAGATGTTTGTGAAGCAACTAGTCCTGAATGGTGTCAAGCTTCTGGAGTGTTGTTGAAGCCACACTCATTCAGGTGGGTGGGGAGTTTTCAATCAAATTCCTGACTTGTGCCTTGTAAATAATGGACAGGATTTGGGGAGTTGGATGGTGAGTTACTTGTTGCTGTATTCCTTGCCTCTGACCTGCTTTTGTAGCCACTGTAATTATATGGCTAGTCCAGTTCAATTTTTGGTCAATGGTAACCCCATGGTCAGTGGGGGATTCAATGATGGTAATGTCGTTGAATTTCAAGGAACAGTAGTCAGATTATCTCTTATTGGAGATGGTCATTGCCTGGTATTTGTGCAGCACAAATGTTACTTGCCACTTGTCAGCCCAAGCCAAAGTATTGCCCAGGCCTTGTTGAATCTGGACATGGCACACTTTGGTAACTGAGGAGTCACAAATGGTGCAATCATCAGGGAACATCCTCACTTCTGACCTTATGACGGAGAGAAGGCTATTGATGAAACAGCTGAAGATAGTTGGGCCAAGAACACTACCCTGAGAAACCCCTGCAGGGCTTTCCTAGAGCTGGGATGACTGACTTCCAACAACCAAAACCATCCTCCTGTGTGCCAAATATTACTCCAAACGTTGAAGAATTTGCCCCTTGATACCCATTGATTCCAGTTTTGTCAGGGGTCCTTGATGCCACATTCGGTTAAATGCAGCCTTGATGTCAAGGGTAGACATTCGCATCTCACCTTGGGAATTCAGCTCGCCTGTCCATGTTTGAACCAAGGCTGTAATGAGGTCAGGAGGTGGGTCTAGGCCCGAAATGTCAGCCTTCCTGCTCCTCTGATGCTGCTTGGCCTGCTACGTTCATCCAGCTCTACACCTTGTTATGTCAGATTCTCCAGCATCTGCAGTTCCTACTATCTCTGATGGAGAAGTAATTGCTTTTGTCCCCCTTTGTACGCACAGGGCATACCTGGGCAATTTTCAGCTTTGGGTAGATGCCAGGTGTTACTGTACTGGAACAGATTTTGATTTGATTTATTGTAGTCACTCGTACCTAAGCACAGTGAAAAGCTTTGTTTTGCAAGCAGTACAGACAGATCATAGCAAACAAGGGCATACAAATCATAGGGTGCTTAGACAGAGTGAGGCATACAGGTTACATTGCACAGGAGGTACACAAAGCAAGATCTACATTAACAAGATTAAACTTAATTGAAGTTACAGAATCCATTCATCAGTATAATAATGGCATGGAAAAAACTCTTCTTGAACCTGTTAGTGCATGTGTTCAAGCTTCTGTATTTTCTGCCTCACATAAGAGGCTGTAGGAGAGCATTATTGGGGAGGGAGGGGTCTTTGACAATGTTAGCAGTCTTTCCACAGCAACAAGAAGTCTAAACGGAGTCTATGGATGGGAAATTGGCTTCCACGATGGTCTGGGCTGTGCACACAACTTTTTGTAGTTTCTTATAGTCCTGGGCAGAGCAGCTGCTGTACAAGGGCATTATGCACTCGCATAGTATTGGCTAGGGGTATGGCAAGTTCTGGAGCAAAGGTTTTCACTATTATTGCTGTAAATGTTGTCAGGGCCCATAGATTTTGCAGTATTCTGACTCCAAACAATTCTGGATAGCACATAAAGTGAATCAAATTGGCTGAAGAGTGGTATCTGAGATGCTTGGGACCTGTGAAGGAAGTCAAGATGGTTCATACATTCAGCACTTCTGGCTGAAGATTTGCAAATGTTTCTTTTGCATTGATGTGCTGGGCTGTTGTCATTTAGGGTGGGTTGTTTGGTAGTCTACAGCTACCCTCAAACATCAACCAAATTCTTTGTGCTCCACTATCATTGAAATAACTGCACTATAAAAATCAAGGAAGAGTACAATTGCAATTTGTATATGCATCATACCAATCACAGTATCCTGGAAAACAAGTTACATTATTAGGATATCAGTCAAGTGATTTTACTACAGTATGAGTGTAGATGATGTTGCATATGCAACATCCTGTATCACTTTCTATTACATAACATTATATGTACTATTCTGATTTATTGATTTGATTTATTTATTGTCACACGTATTTTGTTACAAAATACAGTGAAAACTGTTGTATAGTGTCATTGCTCTCTGATGCCATCTGGAAACACAAAAAAAAAACCAAAACATAGAATATAAAGGCAGAAGAATCAAGAAATAAAGAAAAATATGTTCAACTTTACAGTCCTTCAAATTAAGTGCTCTGCCATGGACCATGGGCCTGGTGGCCAGACACAAGTCTCTTTCGTTGCGCTGCTGATGCTGGAACTAATATCGCCACTCTATGGCACCATCTCATTTCCACCAACACCCTCACCAGACTTTGCCAATGCAGATGCCATTGAGTACTGCACTGGTCCAAATGCGACTCCGCCATGAGTCAGTTTTGGGCCTCCTTGTCAATACAGCCACTGCCACAGGGTCTCTTGTGTTGGCCCTAAACCTGCCTCCACCGTTGCCTCCATGAATCTGTGTTGGTCACAAATGCTGCCAGGAACACAAACTCACGTCCGCCG
Organism: Ginglymostoma cirratum; assembly: GCA_024137785.1. Taxonomy (NCBI): domain Eukaryota; kingdom Metazoa; phylum Chordata; class Chondrichthyes; order Orectolobiformes; family Ginglymostomatidae; genus Ginglymostoma; species Ginglymostoma cirratum. Next base: position 51,650,540 of record JAHRHZ010000012.1, read on the forward strand.
CAGCAGCCATGAGTCGATGCTAGGACCACCTTGTCCATTCAGAAGCCACCTGGAACCCAAAGCCCTACTCAACCACCATCTTACTGGATCCTCACACTTGACTTACTAACAAGTACAGACAAAGAAATCAAAATCAGAAGCTAGAATTAGTAAACATTTTCACAAAGCTTCTATATTGATAGAAACTAGTAAAATGTAAAGCAAGCAAACTGTAAGGATAGCAGTTGAGAACTTCAAAAGGACATTATCAAGTTAGTAAAGTGGGTGGATAGGTGACAAGTGAAGTTCAATGTGAAGAAGTATGAAGTGATACATTTTGGTATCAAGAACATGTAGAGAGCATTGTTATGCCTCACTGGTGCACAGCACTGGAAATCAAGCCCTGCTATTAAAGTTAAAACATTTGATAATGTTAAAGATTTTACTAAAGTACTCGAAAGTGCCTAACTTACCTGCCTTTTAGATCAAGGTTGACAAAGCACAGACCAGGCTTCTATACTTAATATGAATTATTATTTATTTCAAATAAATAGATTCTAGTTATAAATAAACAATTATGAACCACTGACATTTCTATAACTCTCCTAGTTAAAACTCTAAACTCCTTATCAAGCTTCCCTTAGACACAAATGAGGACAGACACAAAAACAAGGGTCTCGTGGTTGGAGAGGAAGGCAAGGAAGGCAAGGAAGGCAATTCAATGGTCTGTGTTCGCAAGGTTCAGTGAGATGATCTTTTTGGCTCGTCAGATCTGAAGCTCCTTGATTTCCCTTCTCCAGCAACTTCTACTTGCTTTCAGGAGGTTGAAGTGATCCTTTTGGCTTGATAGATCTGAAACTCTTCAACCTTCCACGTCCAGCAACATTTACTTGCTTACAGGATGGTTCTCATTTACAAAGTCTTTGAATTATTAGTTAAATGCCATGATTTACAGCAAGTGAGGGGGTGCAGCTTTCAATAGGTTTGAGCTTCAGAGCAAAGGACAGTGCCTTCCTGTTCACAGGTCTATTGGCTTCTGCCCAAACATTCACAACTAGAGGCTAATCAGCTCCCTTGGAGCCAATCTCTATGCTGGCAGAGATAGTAGGAACTGCAGATGTAGGAGAATGTGAGATAACAAGGTGTAGAGCTGGATGAACACAGCAGGCCAAGCAGCATCAGAGGAGCAGGAAGGTTGACGTATACAAACCAGAAAACAGGTACAGGAGTGGCCATTCGGCCCTTTGAGTTTGCTCTACCATTCAATATGATCGTGGCTGCCTCAGTATCCTGTTCCACCCTCACCCGTTGTCCTTTGATTTCTTTTTAAACTTTATTCATTTATGGGATGAGGGCATCACTGGCTGGCCAGCATTTACTGCCCATCTCTTGTTACCCTTGAGAAGGTGGTGGTGAGTTACCTTCCTGAACCACTGCAGACCCCTGCTGTGGGCTGACCCACAATGCCATTAGGGAGGGAATTCCAGGATTTTGATACAGGGACAGTGAAGGAATGGAGGGACATTTCCAAGTAAGGGTGGTGAGTGGCTTGGAGGGGAGCGTGAAAGTGGTGGTGTGTCCATATATCAGCTGACCTTGTCCTTCTCGCTGAAGTTGTCGTGGGTTTGAAAGGTGTTAGAACATAGAACATAGAACATTACAGCGCAGTACAGGCCCTTCAGCCCTTGATGTTTCGCCGACCTGTGAAACCAATCTGAAGCCCATCTAAACTACACTATTCCATTATCATCCATATGTTTATCCAATGACCATTTAAATGCCCTTAAAGTTGGCGAGTCTACTACTGTTGCAGGCAGGGCATTTCACGCCTTTACTACTTTCTGAGTAAAGAACCTATCTCTGACATCTGTCCTATATCTATCACCCCTCAATTTAAAGCTATGTCCCCTCATGCTAGCCGTCACCATCCGTCACTCAGCCTTTCCTCATAAGACATTCCCTCCATACCAGGCAGCATCCTGGTAAATCTCCTCTGCACCCTTTCCGATGCTTCCACATCCTTCCTATAATGAGGCCATCAGAACTGCACACAATACTCCAAGTGCGGCCTCACCAGAGTTTTGTACAGCTACAACATGACCTCATGGCTCCGAAACTCAATCCCTGTACAAATAAAACCTAACACACCGTACGCCTTCCTAACAACCACTATCAACCTGGGTGTCAACTTTCAGGGATCTATGCACATGGACATTGAGATCTCTCTGCTCATCCACACTACCAAGAATCTTACCATTAGCCCCAGTTCTCTGTATTCCTGTTACTCCTTCCAAAGTGAATCACCTCACACTTTTCCGCATTAAGCTCCATTCGCCACCTCTCAGCCCAGCTCTGCAGCTTATTTATGTCCCTCTGTTACCTGCAACATCCTTCCACACTATCCTCAACTCCACCGACTTTAGTCTCATCTGCAAATTTACTAACCCATCCTTCTACGCCCTCACCCAGGTCATTTATGAAAATGACAAACAGCAGAGGCCCCAAAACAGATCCTTGCGGTACACCACTAGTAACTGAACTCCAGGATGAACATTTCCCATCAACCACCACCCTCTGTCTTCTTACAGCTACCCAATTTCTGATCCAAACCGCAAAATCACCCTCAATCCCATGCCTCCGTAATTTCTGCAATAGCCTACCATGGGGAACCTTAACAAACGCTTTACTGAAATCCATATACACCACATCAACCGCTTTACCCTCATCCACCTGTTTGGTCACCTTCTCAAAGAACTCAATAAGATTTGTGAGGTTCGACCTACCCTTCACAAAACCGTGTTGACTATCCCTAATCAAATTATTCCTTTCTAGATGGTTATAAATCCTCTCTCTTATAATCCTTTCCAACACTTTAGCCACAACCGAAGTAAGGCTCACTGGTCTATAGTTACCAGGGTTGTCTCTACTCCCCTTCTTGAACAAGGGGACAACATTTGCTATCCTCCAGTCTTCTGGCACTATTCCTGTAGACAATGATGACATAAAGATCAAAGCCAATCAAATCTGCAATCTTATCCCTAGCCCCAAATTTTCTGTAGAAGGGTCTCGGCCCGAAATGTCAAGCTTTCCTGCTCCTCTGATGCTGCTTTGCCTGCTGTGTTTATCCAGCTCTACACCTTGTTATCCTTTGACTGTGATCCCTGGTTCTAGACTAGCATCAGGAACATGCTTCTGGTGTTTACCCTGTCCATTACAGATAGAATTTTACATGCTTCTATGAGATCCTCCTCATTCTATAAATTCCAGTCCTCACTGATCCAGTCTCTTTTCATCTATCAATCCTGTTGTAGCAAAGATTATGAGAACAGGGAGGTTACACTGGAGATGTACAAGAGTGCCACTGCACTAGAGGGGATGCACAGGCAATTCATCAAGATGTTGCCTGTGTTGGTGCATTTTAGTTATGAAGAGAGGCTGGTGAAGCTCAGGTTGTTTTCTTTTGAAGAAAAGGCTGAGGCTTGTCATGAGTGAGGTGTATAAGATGATGAGGGGCATGGATAGGGTGGATAGAAAATAACTGTTCTCTTTCATTGAAGGGTCAATAATGAGGGGGCATAGTTTTGAGGAGAAAGGCAGGAGGTTTAGAGGAGTTTTGAAGAAAGATTTTTCACCTAGAGCAGGCACAAATCTGGAATGCATTTGCTTGGGAGAGTAGTAGAGGTGGGAAACTTCATAACCCTTTAAAATGTACATAGATTAGGACTTGAAATGTCTAACAGTCAAGGCTATGGTAAAAATGCTGGAAAGTGAGACTAATGTTGACAGGTCAGCATAAACTTGATGGGCTGAAGGAAATCTTAAGTGCTATATAATTCTATGCCCAGTGTCTGGCATGGAGGTTATTGGGAGCAAGTGGTGAGACGAATCCACCAGGTACAGACTCTGGTTTCCTTATGGCAGTTTTCTGATATCTAACTTGTTGGGTGAATTTAGTAAAATGGGAGGCTGAATTGAGTGAGTTGTGCCATTAGCAAAGTCTGTAACAAGTTTTAATCCCCACAATTGCATCTTGCCATTGCCTAGCAAGAATGATGCCACAGAGCTTGTGAAAAGTGCAAAAGATGGAGCGAGATGAGCTTGACATCAAGATGGGTCTTGCCAGGCTTCTCATCTGATTCCTCCACAGAATCTACAGAGGCATGTAGACAGATTAAGCAGGTGGGCAAAAACCTGTTCCCAATTAATTATATTACAGAGGCCCTTTAAACTGAAGCACTCGTCAGGGGTGCTCAGGTATTGAAGGAAAAGCAGGCTCTAGTTTTAGGTACAACAGAGAGAAGGGTCCAGAGCAGACAGGCACTCTCTCTCCAACATTATAAACACTTAAATTTAAAAATGGACACAGCAGCCATCCTAGCAGTGTGGAAGGGACATTGTCCATTGAATGGTCTGTAGGAGCAGCTAAAGCTTAACAGGCAGACAAGGCCAAAAGATTACCTGCTCCAGGTTGCCTCAAGAAGGCTGCCTCCACATAGCTATCCAAGACCCTGAAGTCTCCAGGACCACAGACTGACTGTAAGATTTTTGCCAGCCTCTAGAAGCCTCTTCAGAAACTTAATTGGCTCCCCAGAGTAATAGTCCAGAGTTGGAATGGTGCTGGAAAACAGGCATGTGGTGAGAAATGCCAGTTTTCACACCCATTCACCTCTCTGCTCATCCTCATCAGAGGCTAAAAATCCTGTCAAATATTTGCTTAGATTCTGTTTTAGGGGGATCATCACATGATGTACCTAGCTCCCAGTAGGTGTTGCTGCTCTCGGGGAACGTTTCCTGGGACCTTGACTGTCTGATTATTCAATGAATAGAACGGTATTTTACCCCAATTGGAGATGCCATTTTGCAGAATCATTCCTGAGATGTCTGTCAGTTGCTTGTCAGCAGTTATTGTAATGCAGGGATTCAGCTGACAGACAAATCACTGCAGCTTCGATCTATTTATCTCTGCATCATAGAAGCCTCTGCGCTGATTAATCACATTTGATGGACAATGAATATCATGCATTTCTGAAGCAGTGAAGCAGTCCATTTATAAGCCAGGAATTAAGTGTTACCACCTTACTGAATCACATTATTCAATTATGATTGATGATTTGCAGAAGTTGAAATCAAAACTGTTTTATGCCGACCAGGTAAGGAGGGGAGAATGGACTCTTTTCCCACTCCCTGGTTAGTTATAACAGTGGTTTGAATTAAAATGAAACGTGGTAATACTGATTCAGTAAATTAACCATACAGGTATCGTTGAGTTAAAAATGTAAGGAGTTAGTTTTATTATCAAAACTCAGTCGGGTAAAATATTTTACAAGTGTCAAAAAGTGCATTAATGCCTGCAATATGCTTTCCAGGAAGGCAAAAAGAAAATACAACATTGTGGATTGTGGGTGCCCATTAAGATGTAGATTTAAAGATGTAAATTAAGTGAAGATTCATTGAACACATTCAGGTGTTTTGGTTCTCACAAAGGCAGCTGCATTCAGCTGAAACTGGTATATTCCCTTTTCACTTGAAATCACTCATGTAGAAAATCATATGGCTTTTAGAAGAAGTTTCTACCATTGGGTTGTCGACAATTTTTCCCGAAAAACAGAATGTAGGTGCCACGTGTGTGTGTGTGTGTGTGTGTGTGTGTGTCTGTGTGTGAGAGAGACAGAGAGAGAAAGATGCTCACTCCGCCAGCTTGTGTTCAAGCTTCCACACAAAAGGCTACATCCCATGACCAAATGACCTGCAGTACACTGCCTTAAGGGAACGCAGATTCAACAATAACATGTGAAAGGGGAACAGATGAATATTTGTTGGGGAAAAGTTTGCAGGGCTATGAGGAAAGGGCAGAAGCATCGGACTGATTGGATATCTCATAAAGAACCAGCACAAAATGACAGTCTAAATCTCCTCCTCTATCCTGTATTATTTTATGTGCTTTGATTGGTTTGGCTCCGCTCATGCTTTCTAAAGTAAACTGTCTGTCTGGAATTTTGGCTCCCCAATTCTTTAATTTTCCACCTTTTGCTTAGTATTTTCCTCACATTCTTAAGTCGGGCATTCTTTATAAACATAAATTATTCCTGTCACCCAACAGTATGGAGTTAAGCTCTGCAAATGAAGCGTTTACAGATGTTATTCACTGCTTTTTCTGAACTTATTACGACATGATGGATTGAATGGTCTCATTCAGTGTAATACCAATTCTCTGATTGTAATATTGATCTCAACAGGTACGCATTGGTTGGGCAGGGTTTAAAATTGGCCTCATTATTTCCAGTCTAAAGAAAAATCCGTTTTCCCAGGATTTCAATGCCTCTATCCCTACAATTACTGCCCGTTCCTGACCCTTGCTGGAAAGGTGGCTGCTTGTGGATATTAGATAAAGACAGATCAGACATCGCTATGCTGATCCTCACAACCATACAGGCCGCAGGCAATCACTGTCTAGGTTCACAAGCGAAGAACTGATTTAAGACCAGCATTGGCAAGACCTCATCACAGCGAATGGGGAGGGAAAGAGTACACAATAAAAAATTAATCTAACAGAAACTTACTACATCTTGTGGTGAATAAGATAAACCCATAAGAATCAACGCAGCTGTTCTCATTGTAATGTGGTGTATGGTCTTAGGCCCACCAGAGGAGATATTCAGGTACTACCCAATATTCCTTGTGTTGTGAAAATACAGAAAATATCAGCATTTCCAGTTTTTCTATGGGATTTTCAGCAGTTTTCTGTTTTGATTTTATTGCCTTGACTATCATCTGATCACAAACACTGAAGAGCACTCGACATAATGTGCTCCCTTAAGATTTCCTTTCTATTTGTACAGTGTCTTGAAATTACAGGGAGCATCATTTCACTTGAGAAGGTTTTTGTCCACCATTAACAAAGCCTAATTATAAGAATGCCAGTAGTGTTTTGTTTGTTTTTACAATTGAGATTAATGCCCTCAGGACTTTCAGTAGAGCAGACTTGTTAATTTATTTCATTGTGAACACTGAAAAAAAATCCCATTTCAGACTTCAATTTGTATTCAAGCTTCGAGTCCATTAGCAGAACAAAGCAGTGTTGTGATGCACAGCTACAAAATTGACTCTCAATTTTGTCACTTTTTCAGGAGTAATTTTACCATTTACCAGGACGTGCTAAGTGCAGCTACTTAGTGGGTTGCTGCACTTTCCAAACCAACAGTTAAGGTCCAGCTATTAAACCATTTATAAATGTGACGGACGATAAACTAGAGTCTTTGCTTTCAAATCAGTTTTCTGAGAATTATTCAGCACCTGACAATTTTTTTTTGTCGAGTTGGCTAGCCACCATTGTTTAGCTATCTCAGCTCTTGGATAAACAACCAAGTCTGAATCTCAACTTCATGAGACATACACAATTGGACTATTCTCTAATGACACATACTCCCATTTCAGGTGAGTTCTGTGGTGTAGGGAATGACAAAGGCAAGGATAAGGGTTTGAGCAAGAGATGAGCTCAGGCAGGGCAATCTATAGAAAAAAAATGGTCACAGTACTTTCTCAAAAATTAATCTTCCCCAGAAGAAACACAAAACCTACAGTATTTAAAAAAACACATTTAAAATACTTCATAACAATGTGTGTGTGAACACTGACTTATCCTATTACCTCAATGGAATGACCAGAAAATAATGCCACTGTTGCACAATAGTCCGATTTGACGATCTGTAGCAAAAAGGCAGAATTAGTCACCTTGAAGAGTACTTTACAGGATGGGGAATAATGATAAAATGCTGATTGAACTGTCCCTTCATAATGCTCATTCATGTTTGAGACCCCATTGTCTACATACGAATGCTTTATTTCCATTTATTTTTTGGCAGCAGCAAAATCAGAATGCTTAAAAAAGCCTGAAGATCAACTGACAGCTGTTACTGTTAATGTGTTAATGAATGACAAGGCAGGCAGTGTCTGTTCCAGAGTTCTGATACAGAAAATACCTGAAGATGGCAATTTAATAAACATAAATTTGACTGAAACTCAAGTTGAGCCAATCATCAAAGCTGCATGGAACACAAGGCCTATGACATAGATTGCCCAATTCTCCCTCTCCTCTAATAACAAGACAGACAAGTTTTACAGACATGACACACCAATTTACTAGGAATATGTCTCATCATCAGGACTATTTCTGGATCCTGACACTGATTAAGATCACCGCGCAATGTCTGGAAGCATCTTGGGCAGGGGGTGGTGGCACCACTTAACGGCTCACTTCCGCAATTGTCATCTAGGCTAGGATGGTGGGCACATTCAGGAGTTGGGAACTAGATGTATGTTTCTCATTTAAAGGATGCCCATCAACTATCAATATAACTGAAGTCAAATTGCATCATTGCAGTGTCCAACAGTAAAAATCAGAAACATGGTAGAGAGACATGGAACAGTTTCCCCATGATTCAGCGACATCACCTGAAAGTTCTGATGCAAGCAGTCACAGCTTACAGGAAGGTTTTATTTCCTAACATTCGTAGGAGCCAACCTTCCAGGCAGGCTAAGTAGACATTGCTGGAGGTGCTGTAGAGGTGAATAACCTCAATGTGTTGAGCAGAACATGGATCCAGTGCAGGAAGTGCTTCATCAACCTCCTGAGGCCTGGCAAGATGAATTAAAAGAAACATGATAGTTAAAGTCGCCAAAGTCCCAGGCATTCATTGGCTGCTCTCATAGAGAGGTACAATTGCACAGAGTTTAATCTAAGGCTTACTACACCTCAGATGAGGAGCGTAGTTGAGAAGATGGGCCCTTCAGGCTGACCTCAGCTGGCACGGGAATTGAATCCACACTGTTGATGTCACTCTGCATCGCAAACTAGCCATCCACCCAACATAGCTGACACCCATGCAACACAAGATGCACATAAAGTACAAAACACAGCTGGCAGCTATGAAGTAAATAAAGAAGGGCAGAAGGAACTCATGACAGGCAATTCCTGAGAACTTTATAATGTATGCCAACTCTTCAGCTGAGGGTAGGGATCACAGCACTTCAACTTGGAGTATGTGGAATTTGTTGGTTATTGTCAGTTAAATTAAGTATTTTATCCATATAAGCTATAAGTGAACACAGGGCCAGAGAGATAGAATAGGTAGACATGATGTTGAATGATAAGTTGAGCCACAGAAGACTTTAAAATGAAGAAGAAAGGAGATGTTTCGAATTAACCAGTCAAATTCAAAGACGATAGATCTGCCGATTTGGATGGATTTTATAAGATCAGAGGAAAGAGACAGCAGAGAGCACTTATATACATATAAAATAATTGGTTAGAAAAAGATGTAGTGTCACAAGGCTGGGAATTGTAGACCAGTCAGCTTAATGTTAGAGGCAGAAAAAGTAATGGAATCTTTATTAAAGTTGAGAATACAAAACTAACTATTAGAAACAAAAATCGAATAATTAATAGTTTAGAAGGGAATATCGTGCTCTAGCAATCTATATGCATTTTGAGAGGAGGTGGAGAGAGCAAAGACAATGGTAATCCAGTAAATCTAATTTATTTGGATTTTTGAAACACCTTCAAAAAGATACTTCTCATATACTAATGAATAAGATTACAGAATGTGAAATCAGGGATAAGTGGTGGAATAAAATGTTACATGCTACCATACAGCAAACAAGGAATGGGAGTAAAAGTTTCACGGCAGCAGAATTTGAAAAGTGGTGCTCTCCAAGAGAGCCACTGAACATCAGAATTTATATTAATGATTCAGACTTTGGAATCAAAAATGCAATTTTTGTATTTGTAAATGACACAAAATTGGAGGTGGAAATGAGTAGTTAACATCAAGGAGAATTGTACAACTTGCAGGATGAAATGATTAAACTTGAAAATAACTCGTAAATTAATGTCATTGGAAATGAATTTCAGCACAGATAAATGTGAGGTACACAGCAGGTCTGGAGGTTTGGGGAGGAGAAAAACAGTTAAGCTTTTCAGTCATATATGCCTCTTCCATATCAGTCTATTTATCTCTCCACAATGGTTCCAGACCTGCTGAGATTCTCCAGTGCTTCCTGTTTTTATTGCAGATCTCTGGCATCTGCAGTACTCTGCTTAATTTAGGTATGAAGTGGCACATTCTACTGGGAAAAAGAGAGTTAATTTGTTACTTGGAAGGTGCAAATCTATGTAGCATAAAGGAACAAAGGGATATCAAAATACAAATATACCAATCAATATATGGACTTCGGCAAGGCATTCAACAATGTTCACATGGTAGACTGGTTGGCAAGGTTAGATCACATGGAATCCAAGATACAAAATTGCCTTGAAGGTAGGAGACAGAGGATGGCGATGGAGAGTTGGTTGTCGGTCTGGAGGTCTGTGACCAGTGCTGGATCCATTGGTTTTTGTCATTTATGTAAATGATTTGGATGTGAATATAGGAGGTATGTTTAGTAAGTTTAATAAGTTCACAGATGACACCAGAATTGGTGGTATAGTGGACAGTGAAGAAGGTTATCTCAAAGTACAATGGGACCTTGATCAGATAGGCCAAAGGGTCAGGGAGTGGCAGGTGGAGTTTAATTTAGATAAATATGAGGTGTTCCATTATAATAAGGCAAATCAGGACAAGACTTATACAGTTAATGGTAGGGCCTGGGAAGCGTTGCCGAACAAAAGAACCTAGGAGTGCAGATGCATAGTTCCTTGAAAGTGGAGTCGCAGATAGGCAGGATGGTGAAGATGGTGTTTGGAACACTTGTCTTTATTGGTCAATGCACTGAGTAGAGGAGTTGGGAGGCCATGTTGCGGTTGCACAGGACATTGATTAGGACACTTCTAGAATACTGTGTTCAATTCTGATCTCTCCTATCTCCTATAGGGAGGACGTTGTGAAACTTGGAAGTGTTCAGAAAAGGTTTACAAGAATGTTGCCAGGTTGGAGGGCTTGAGCTATAGGGAGAGGCTGAATGGGCTAGGGTTATTTTCCTGGGGCATCAGAGGCTGAAGGGTGAACTTACAGAGAGGTTTATAAAACCATGAGGGGCATGGATAGGGTGAATTGCCAAGGTCCTTTTTTTCTCCAAGGTATAGAAGTCCAAAACCAGAAGGCATGCGTTTAAGGCGAGGGGAAAGATTTAAAAGGGACCTGAGAGGCATTATTTTCATGCAGAGTGTGGTGTGCGTAAGGAACGAGCCGCCAGGGGAAGTGGTGAGCCGGGTATAATTACAACATTTAAAAGGTATGGGCACATAATAGAGAGGGTTGAGAGGGATATGGCCAAATGCTGGCAAATGGGACAAGGTCAGCTTAGGATATCTGGTCAACACGAATGAGTTGGACCAAAGGTTACGTTTCCATGCTGTATAATTCTATGGCTCTATGACTAAAAGATGTGCTATAGGTTAGTAAAGCCATTGAAAACAAAACTATCTGAACAATAGTCTTCAAATCATAACGGATAGAACTGAAAAGATGAAAGTAAAGTTAAACCTGTATCAAGCCTTTGTTACATCACAGTTGGAATACCAAGTGCAGTTCTAGTCACCATAGTAGAATAAAAGATACAGGAACATTGGAATCAGTACACAGATGATTTACAATGATAATGCCAAAAATACGAAGGCTAGACAGACACTGTATAAAAAGTTATACTGGTTATTATAGTATGAAGTACATTTAATGTATATATAAAAATAATAAACATAATAATACATAATAAATATATTTACTAGGGGAGGCGATGGCTTAGTGGTATTATCGTTGGACTGTTAATCCAGAGACCCAGATAATGTTCCCGGAACCCGGGTTCAAATCCAGCCACGGCTGATGGTGGAATTTGAATTCAATAAACATCTGGAAATGAAGAGTCTAATGATGACTGTGAATCCATTGTTGATTGTTGAAAACCATCTGGTTCTCTAATGTCCTTTGGGGAAGGAAACTGCCATCCTTACCTGGTCTGGCCTACATGTGACTCCAGACCCACAGCAATGTGGTTGACCCTTAACTGCCCGCTGGGCAATTAGGAATGGGCAATGAATGCTGCCTAGTCAGTGACACCCTCATCCCGTGAACGAACAAAAAAAAATTGTTAAAAAGTAACTACAAATTTCTATGTTGTAATGCCATACTGTAACTAGCAGATGGTAACACAGTGGGTGGACTCATTACCAAATTATTAATTCAGCACATACACACGTAATAGGACTCTCTAGGTTAAATATATGATTTTAAATTTTATGCCTTGAGATAATGTGGAGGAATGACAGAGGGAAATTCTAAAATATAACTTTAAATACACTCGAATGTTGCTTTAAAATTCAAGTAAGCAAATGAACTGCAACCTGTGTAACAGTTTCACCTAGAACTGTGCATGTGTACTAATCAACATGACAACTGGGAAAACAGAACATAACATGTTTGGGTTATTTAGTATAGGAATAAGATGGCTTTCACTCACTCCATTAGAGCAAATGATTGATGAGAATCTTCATGTTTAGTGTGACTGCCAGGTTGACTACCTTAGGTTAGTGATACGTTCACTCTTTGAAAGGAGTTCAGTACAAAATTAATGTTATGGACAAATTAGCAATTTAAGTGGTGATTTTATTCTTTTAAACAAATGTCCTTGAGTGATTCTCAAAAGCACCCCATTGATGGCAATAAGAAATCCTAATTTAAAAAGATGCAAAATGTTCTAAAGATAAAGAATTCACAATAGCTTTTCACTGTGTGATAAAAGTGATTTTACAAAACTTAGCTTTTAATGAATAAAATGTTGTACTAAAGGAACTAAAACATCAGACAATGCAATGAAACATTACACGCAATGATGACTACTTTAAGTTTGATATTAAGAATTGATGATACACAACTTATTTTGAGTAAGAACACTAATATTCCATCTGAATTTTACAACCATAAAACCTGAACTAAGTGAATCACTGTATTCTGCCCTTACCAAAAAGAGTATTAGTGACATTCACGAGCAAACGTACAATCCACTAGTGAATTTGATTAACATAACCTATTCACTCTTCTGACATGGCAAGATCCGCAAGCACTGAATGATGAGATATGTAATGCCCACTGGAGGTGAAGTCATGTAGAACTAATTGAAGAACAGTAATTGCACTTGATTTCAAAAGGCCACATTGCTGCAGAAATCTTGTTTAACAGTCTTTTCGTATGTTAGTATGTAAAATTTCAACAGTGTACCCACAAAAGCAGCAGAAACATTTTAAATCAGATTGAACATTATGATTCTCACCAACTGATCTATTTAAAAATTTGGCAATGTAATTGTTATATCAGATAATAATGTAGGGATCAGGAATGTGATCAGAACTGGTTATGAAGGGCACATGATATACACCTGACTGTACACTGCATGAATGGCAAGGTTACATCAAATAAAATAAACAGCATCCACATTACGCAGAAGTTTTCTGACATAATTAAATATTGACCTGTTATGACTCCAGCTGATGCTAGAACTGAGCAAGTCAGATCCCATACTGACACCTGGCTTGATAGATCCTTATGTATTTGTAACTATGGAGGTGGTGAACACATTTGCAACAGTATGCAAGTGTAATTTTAATACAAGTAATAAAACAAATAAAATTTATTAAACAAGAAAATAAATGAAACATATTGGACTAGACAAAGAAGTAGGAAAGATTTTAGTACAAACACCAGCAAAAGGATTCAAACTCACATTGTTCCTTCTATCCCAGAAATATTGTTACAAACACCAAGCCCCAGCAAAGATTTGTGACTATCTCCACACAAAGTCTTTTTGCTCGGATGGCACAGGAGCAACCAGTCTCCTCCAGGCAATTTTTTGACATATTTACCAGCTGCTTTTCTTTAGATGGGATTTTGCAGTGAGGCGCCTAAAATAAACTGCAAACTGATGACCACTTTACTTCAGAACAAACACCTAAGTTCCCTAAACTCAAGTTTTAAGCTGTGTTGCATTATTTCTTCCTAGAGAGTTTAACCCTACTGCTTTCAATCTCTGGCATACCCATCCACTGACTGACTTGAGTTTAGATTTTTTTGTTTCTCTGTATGCTGTTTGGCCTCTGTCACTTGGCAACAGCGTAACTTTTTCTACCTTTTTCAAATACAATAAACCACCATCTCTTCTCTTCAAGGGTTGTATCGCCTCATTAAAATGCAAGTAAACAAACAGACCAATCATCAAGACACCAACAACTCAAAAATGAACCTAAGATCACGAGTCCCTCTTCAGAAGAGAAACTGCAGCTAAAGACAGTTCAAGTTAAAGATGTAGAAATTTATGGAGATAATAATCCTGGGCAAAAGTAATTGCCACTTAAAAAATACATCATAATGAGTCTGTTGAAGGAAAATAGCATTGTTTTAATTGAATATGTTCTTTGAAAAGTAACAAAGTGTTGATAAAGGTAGTGCAGTTAATGTTGTGAATATATACTTTCAGAAGTCATTTGATTTACAGTCATAGAGCATGAAAACAGACCATTCAGTCCAACTAGTCCATGACAACCATAATGCCAAACTAAACTAGACCAACCTGCCTGTGCTTGGACTATATTCCTCCAAACATTTCTCATTCATGTACTTCTCCAAATATCTTTTAAGCATTGTAACTGTACCTGCATTCATGACCTTGCCATTCAATCCACACAAAAGGCCCCTCATGTCCTTTTTAAATATTTCTCCTCTCACCTTAATAATATGCCCTGTAAGGAAAAGACACCTGCCATTCACCTTAGATAGCAAGGTGTAGAGCTGGATGAACACAGCAGGCCAAGCAGCATCAGAGGAGCAGGAAGGCTGA
>JAHRHZ010000012.1:51680338-51723438 GCA_024137785.1 Ginglymostoma cirratum
GAAGGGTCTAGGCCCGAAACGTCAAGTTTTCCTGCTCCTATGATGCTGCTTGACCTGCTGTGTTCATCCAGCCCCACGCTTGTTATCCCTTACCCATGTGTTTTAACAATGATCATGAACCTCTTACATGGAATCTTATCAAAGCCTGAAAATCCAAATACATCATAACCACCGGCTCTCCCTTAACTATTCTACTAATTACATCTTCAAAAAACTGCAGTAGATTTGTTAAGCATGCTTTGCCTTTCTTAAATCCATGTTGACTTTGTCCAAACCCATTAATGTTTTCCAAAATGTTCCATTGCCACATCTTTTATAAGGGACTCCAGCATTTTCCCACCACTGTGTTAGGCTAACTGGGCTATAATTCTGTTTTCCCTCTCCCTCATTTTTTTTAATAGCAGGGTTACATTTGCAATCCTCAAATCTGTAGGAACTACTCTAGAGTCTGTAGAATTTTGAAAGATGACCATCAACGCATCTAATATTTCCAAAACTGCTTATATTTCCAGAACCATTTCATTTCATACTCTGGGGTGTAGCCTAACAGGGTCTGCTGATTTGTCAGACTTTAATCCCATTCATTTCCCTTACACTATTTTCTTATTGATACCAATTTGCTTCAATTCCATCTTCATTAGACTTCCAGTTTCCTAACATTTCTGGAAGGTTATTTATAACCTGTTTTGTGAAGACAGAACCAAAATATATGTTCAATTTTTCTACGACTTCTTTGCTTCACAGTATAATTTCCCCAGCTTCAATTTGCAAGAGACCTACATTTATCTTTACTCGCCTTTTTCTCTTCACATGTTTATTGATGTTCTTATGGTCGGTTTCAATGTTCCCTGCAATTTTATTCTCCTATTTTATTTTCCCTCTCCCAATCAAACACTTTGTCCACTTATGCCAATTTGTGCCTCATACACTCATTGTTCCGTCTTTATTAGATTCAGGACCCTAGTTTCAGATTCAACTACTCCACTCTCCATCTTAATGAAGAATTTTATCATATTAAAGTAGGTCTTCCCCAAGGGACTCCACGCAATAAGACTATTATCCTTTCTCATTGCACGGTACTCAATCTAGAACAGCTTGTTCTCTGGTTAGTTGCCCAATATATCAGTTAAGAAACCATCATATACATTCTCAAGGAAATCCTCCTCCACAATGGCATCATTAGTTTGGTTGTCCAATCTATATGCAAATCCAAGTCACCAATAATTATAGTTGTACCCCTATTGCATGCACCTCTGATTTCTTGTTTAATCCCTTCCCTTATATCTCCACTACTGTATGGTGACCTATAGGCAATCCCCAACAACGTTTATGCCCCTTGCGGTTTCTTATCTCTGCCCATACAGATTCCATATCATGATTTCCTAAGCCAATATCTTTCCTCATTATTTCTTTTCTTCCTCTACTAACAATGCTACCCCACTTTCTTTCCCATTTGCTCTGTCCTTCCTAAATTACGAATCCTCCTCGACGTTCAATTCCCATCTTTAGTAACCTTGCTGCCATGTCTCTATAGTTGCAACTATGTAATAACCATTTATACCTACTTGCATTGTTCATTCATCTTCCTTAATGCAAGTGTTCTGTGCATTAACACACAAAACCTTTGGGCTGGTCTTTTTAGCTTTAGTCACCATTGTAGCTTTATTTTGCAATATGGTCCCATTTGCATTTTCCCTTTGTTGTTTCTACCTTCCACATTTGTTCCTTTCTGTGTTTTGTTTCTATTCTTGTTTCTCCTACCACTGTCTCCCTGTTCAGGTTTTCATTCTAGTTTCAACTCTCCCTGATAATTTAAGAAAACCCCACCTCCATGCCCAGGACATTGGTCCAGTCCTGCCCAGATGCAACCCAGATTAGTTCTGCTTGGACCAGTCCTACCTTCCCCAGAATTGATGTGAATGTCCCAGGGGTCTGATTCACTCCCACCTACACCATTTCTCCAACCGTACATTCATCCGGTATAACCTGTTATTTTTATTTTTGCAAACACATGGCACTGGTAGTAATTCTACGATTACTAGCAGCCTGTCTCTTGATTCTGAAGTCTGCCAGGATTGCCAAGGCTACAGCAGGTTATGTCGAAGGTGGGAAGACAAATGTGGACCAAGATAGAGTAATAAACATGGAAGTGCACCAGCATGGTGAGATCCCCAGCTTAGGGTCCCTCAAGTCAGTGACTACTTAGTTGTTTGAGTCACATGAGGCAAATGAATGATGGCCTCGTTTCAAAGACATGCTCCTATAGCAAGCTTGCTAGTACGTAGCATCAACAGATTATCCATATCTGCTATTAAAGGACGTTGGTAAGCAAGACTTCAAGTTGACAGGAATGAGATCAACGAACTGTAAGGCATCACTGCTGAATGGGTGGTCTGGAAATAATCAAATGCAGAGGGCATTAAAAAAGAACAGGGTAAAAGGAATGAACAAATCAGTGAAAAAGAAACCGAAAGAACGGCGGACGCTGTAAATCAGGAACAAAAACAGAAGTTGCCGGAAAAAAACTGTGGAAGGGTCACTGGACCCGAAACGTTAAGTCTGATTTTCTCTTCACAGATGCTGCCAGACATGCAGAGCTTTTCCAGCAATTTCTGGTTTTGTTCCAGAGAAAATGAAAGCCTGTCAGAAGGAGAAAAGCATCAGTTGATTTCAGGTCAATGTCATTCATCGGTTCCTGATGCAGAAAGGGCTGCCACTCACAAATCAATCTCTATAGCCACAACAGGCGATGTTTAATAACCGAAGTGATATACACCCTAGGTGCATTCCACCATCTCCAGAGATGGACTGATGCTATTATCATCTTGTACTTATGACCTTGAGTTCATTTATGTCTGTACCACACGCCCACCCTACCCCAAGTAGAAGCATTTCCATATCTACCAGAGCAAACTCCATCTCAGTCCCAAAGACCTCTATTAGCTCACCAACACTCCTGTTTCCGAAAGAAAAGGTCCAAATCTTTTAGCCTTTTGTCAAGAATGCACAATATGCCGATATGCCTAAACAAATTCCTGTAAGTTTAGCACACCATTACTGCTTTTCAATTCAGTTTGTCTCAAAATAAACCCCAGTTCTTAGCTATTGTTTATGGGCTTGTTAACCTCGTGATTTTTCCATTTGTATCCCTTTGTTCATTGTCCCCATATAGACTTCTTATCCAAGCAACATATGGCTTCCTTATTCTCCCCACCCAATGCATCACCACACACTTACCTACATAGAAACTATTTTTCCAATTACATTATTTTTGGATTTTGTCACACATCCTGGCAATTTAGGTACAGCAACTGAACCTGAGAAGGTGACTCCAGAAATATAAACTTTGAAGAAATATGTAAATAGCTGAAACAGCGGTTGATGAAACACGTGACTGTGAAGTACTGGGCATAGGAGTTTTAAAAAAACCCGACAACGTAAGCATTCCAAACTGAAGTTGAAACCAAACTCAAGATTATAATAGATCATTCTGGTCACCCACTGCTGAGCAGCAATCGACAAAATAATTAGAAGGCTTAACCATATTGGCAAAAATGTAGGGAGCAAGCCAGAGGAAACTAGGTTCCAATTTTACGCAGTGTACTTCAAACAATTAGAAGTTTTTTTCTGTTAATTCCATAATCCAGTAATTGCAATTAAATAATGTAAATAATGCAGAGGAATTGAAAATGTGTGCTAAAATAAATAGCAATTTATGTCAATTAAAATTAGAAATTGCAATACTCTAATCAGATTAATCCTTGCTTGCAGTCCCTAATTCTGCACATCAGTCATTGGGTAGACTTTTCAAGAAAAGCAAAAGACTGCTTTCTTGTATTAAGATCCAGAAATCCATCACCTTAGATTACCAAGCATATATTGAGTTCAAGGGAGCAGAAGAAAAATCCCACTACTCCAATGAGAAACCAGAGTAGGCCATTGAACATACCTGCCATTTAATTCAATTGTAATGAATCAACTACCTCTAAGCCACTTTTCCACATGATCTCTATATTTCCTGATGTCATTAATCTCCAGAAATCAATTGATTTTTGTTTTTCACATGCTCAATGATGGAGCTTCCACAGCTCTCTAGGCTGGAGAAATCTAACGAGTTACCACCCTCTTCAGTGAAGACCTCCCTCCTCTTCTCAGACTTAAATGCCGACCCCTTATCCTGAAATTATATCCCTTGGTTTTAGAATCACCAACAAGGGAAACATCTTATCTGTATCTTTCTATCATGTCCTATAAGAATTGTGTCAGTTTCAAGGAAGTCATGCTTATTCTTCAAACACAGATTGAGTCTCCTCAATCTCTCCTCATAAGTCAATTCTACCATCTCAGGTACTAATCTGGTGAATCTTCATTGATCTCCCTCAATGGGAAGTATATCCCTCCTCAGATAAGAGGATCAAAATTGTACAAAAAGTACTAGGTAAGATTTCATTAAGGCTCTATACAACAGCATATTATTCTTATACTGAAATTCGTCTATGAAGAATGCCTACATTCAATTCACCTTCCTAATTGTTGCTACAACTGCATGCTAACTTTAAGTGTCACATGATCAAGGAAACCCAGGTCCCTTTGGACACCACACATCACAAAGTTTCACTACTTAAGAAATCTTCAACTTTTCTGTTTTTTTTCCTACTGAAGTAGATAACCTCAGACTTGTTCACATTATATTCCATCTCACCATTAATTTGGCGTGTCTATGTCCCTTGAAACCTCTTTGTACCCTCCTAAAAATTTAATTTGCAAACAGTTTGGTGTCATGGGCAAATAAGAAAATATCATAATTGATTCCCACATATAAATCATTTATACAGATTGCAAAAAGCTGCTGAATTAGCTACCTCTGAGCCAGCAAACCCAGGTTCAAGTCCCACCTACTCCAGAGGTATGTAATAACATCTCTGATTGGGTTGATTAGAAAAATATCTAGACTTTAATATTTTCCTGACTATTGACGTAAAACCAATTTTAGTCTTTAGTTCTTGGTTCTCACTCTTCCTCTCTTCTTAAATAATAGTTAAATTTGCTACTTTCCAGTCTACATGAATCTTTCCAGCATCTGGCCCAAACAAATTATCAAACTTCAATCCAGTTAAATTTTCAAGAACTATCTCTTTACTAATACTACTTTCTTTTAGTTCCTCACAGGTTATAAGCCCCTTGGTCATTTAGGGTTTCTGTATCTTCTTCAGTGCATTCTTTCAGTAACATGCATTCAAGTAAATAATAAAATTTACTATTTCTTCATGCCCTCTGTGTCATCTTAATTCAAATTACAGTAACACATTGAATTGGCAACATACATATAGCTTCAAGAACTGTTTACACTTCAGGGATCCAAATATCTGAACTAATCTCAAATATCGATTTGATAGCTTCTAACTTGTAAAACGAATGACAAAATAATGATGCTACTATAATTAAAAGCCTTTTCTCAACTTTTTACTTTCACTATTTTTCATTAGTCTGTACAAAATCTTCAATACTTTCTCCTCCTATTAATACTGTTACATTGCTTTGATCCATTCATTTTAACTCTCTTTGTTCCTTTTATTTTATTCTTTTATTCCATAATGTGTCCCAGTCTGAGAGATTTTGGAGATACAGGTATGGTAGGCAGTCAAACAAAAAAAACAAACAAACCAGACTTGAATGAGGAATAGTGCCAACCAAGGAAAGCTTTGCGTTTTAATTTAATTATTTTTAAAAATGCCATGACATAAAATGAGAAAAAAAATGGGCAGCGCTCTCTAGCACAGTTTTGTTTTTAATTTGTTGTTTTAATCTTGCAACCAAGTTCTGCCATTAGGATATAAACCATAGAAATTGGCACTGGATGGCACCAATACTTCTGATCACTTACAACAAACTTGCTAAGAGCTACAGAACTCGTTCTATTTCCAAGAGCAACATCAAAATGGTCACACTTTTACAATGAAATTGTCACTCTTGCTGAGTGAAATGAGGCAGATCTGGTATAAAATTTTATGTATAATTTTCTTAGCTGTGGATCTAATTTGTGTGATGATAGGAAACCATTCATACCATGGTGGTGTTGCATTCAGATTGTTATGTGCACAAAATTGTTTTCTTGACAATAATATAGCACTCCCACCAAGAAAAACATGGGATTTCCACTGCTCAGATACTCAATTTGCATTAGAAAAAGGAAACTGCTGTAGAACAAACATATCCCTGAACTGTGTTTTGTCAGACCACAGCTGGAATACTCTGAACAGTTTTAGGCCCCTTATCTAAGGAAATATAGACTGGCATTGGAGACCATCCATAGCCAGAACATCCTTCCTCAGATAAGGAGACCAAAACTGCACACAAAATTCCAGGTATGGTCTCACCAAGA
Organism: Ginglymostoma cirratum; assembly: GCA_024137785.1. NCBI lineage: Eukaryota > Metazoa > Chordata > Chondrichthyes > Orectolobiformes > Ginglymostomatidae > Ginglymostoma > Ginglymostoma cirratum. The sequence goes on from JAHRHZ010000012.1 coordinate 51,686,721, forward strand.
CCCTGTAAAACTACACCAAGACATCCCTGTTCCTGTACTTGAATCCTCTCACCATGAAGGATAACATACCATTTCTTTCAAACAGTTCTCTATCCAAGCCAGTACACTACCTCCAACTACAGGTACTTTAATTTACATGCTAAATGCTAATATGGGACCTTATCAAAAGCCTTCTGAAAGTCCACGTAAACCATATCTACCAGTTCCCTTTTATCAACTCTATTAGTTTCATCCTTGAAAAGTTCCAGTAGATTCGTCAAGCATGATTTCCCTTTTGTAAATCCATGCTGACTCTGTCCAATCCTATCACTTTTTTCCAAGTGTTCTGCTATTAAATCTTTTATAATGGACTCCAGCACATTCCCCACTACTGATGTCTGGCTAACTGGTCTACAAAATTCTGTTTCCCACCTTCTTTAAATAGTGGGATTATGATAACCACCCTCCAATCCATAGAAACTGTTCCAAAGTCTACGGCACCTTGAAAGACGATCACCAATGCATCCACTCTTTGTAGGACCACTCCTGAAATACTTTGGGAGATAGGTTATCAGGCCTGGGGGATTTATTGACATTTAATGCCATCAATTTTCCCAACGCATGTCTGAACTAATACTGATTTCTTTCAGTTCCCCTCTCACTGGACCCTGTGTTCCCCAACATTTTTGGGACATTATTTGTGTTCTCCTTAGGGAAGGTAGAACCAAAGTAAAAGCTTAATTGGTCTGCCATCTTATTGCTCCCCATTATAACCTCCTTCATTCCTGATTATGAAGTATCTACCTCTGTCTTCACTAATCTTTTTCTCTTCACATAGTTATATAGTTTTGGCCCAACCACTTTTGTTATGGTGAATTCCACAGGCCCACTTCTGTCTGGGTGAAGAAATTTCTCCTTATTCTTCATCTAAACGATGAATGTATATTGCAAATAATTGTGGCCCAACAGTGATCCCTGTGGCACTCTCCTAGTTGTAGGCCACCATCCTGTAAATACATCCTTCATCACAAATCTCAGTCTTCTGTTAGTTAGCCAATCCTCAGGGCTACACATAGGTAATGCATGTTGGCACTGTCTCTCCCTATAATAACACAGCTACATCAATGGAGTTCTACCAACTCCTTCAGTCACTTATGTCAGAAAACAGGAATGAAAGTCTGCATCTGGAGCTGTGGAATCCAGAGCAGGATCGCCTCAGGCACCTGATCACAAAGATAGGTGATACCAGCTCTATTCATGGGTCTTACACAAATGGACAACAGAAGATTAGATAGTAAACCATAATACGCATATTTAAAAATTGACAGGACCCTGGCGACAAATTTGAACTTCAAGAGTCACATCACATTTTGAGTAATAAAGCAGACTGGCACAGATTTGCACCTGGTTTACAGGAACGGCTGTGAAAAAGACATGCAGCTATATGGAGGACATATGCATATACATATGTACTCAGTTACATCCTGAACTCTGGGAAAGTATGCCATTTGGATAAGCTTTAGGGCTCTCTCTTATTCTCCCTAACTTATGGAAAAATGATGACATCACTCATTTTAGAAAATTAGACAGTTGCCATATGCATTGTAAGACTGGATGTTTCCTTGGTACTTCCGCTTACCCCTTCATTCACCAAGGAACACAGAAATGAAAGGTGCTCAGAACATTAACCTCTGCAATGCTTTTAACTTTCTTTCCATTCACACAGTATCAAACAAAAAAACTGACAATTACAAAGGTGTTCTGGCAAAAGTTACCACACAAGACACAGCTCACAAACTTGAAAACCCAATTTGAAAGGGCAACATTTCAAACCAGCATAATCCAGAATAAAAACCATAAAAGAAAACGGCAGACATTTATGGGTCACCTCCATTCTATTTACATACAATTTGCAAGCTTGTTCAGCTTGTGCCAATTGATACCCTGCAAGAAATGTGCATTGCATGCAAAAAAAATTTGACATTACAGGCATATACTACACATTTCTATGAATTGGCAAACACCGTGGAATGTAGCAGGTCTGAGAAATTGAGGCTCACTGGTAAGCAATGACAATGAGGTCTCACTTGTGTGCAATTATTCCAACTGAATATTGGCTATGAGAAAACCTTTGCACACAGCAGAAATGCTTACAGAAAGAAAGGTAAATGTAAACAGCTTTTAACAGATTGTTTGGCGTGTCATGATAAGCTGATTAATTTCCATGAAAGAGTACTCCAATACCAACTAGAATGTTTTAGAAACAAGAGTCAATTACAGTTCAACACTGATATGAACAAAATACTGTCAGAATAAATAACCCTCACAACAACAAGTGCTCCATTTATATATGTAATACTTGTATTTTACCAGTGACGTATCTTTCTTAAACTGGATATTGCAACAGATCTTTAGTGACTAAGTGAGCAATATTACATCCTGGCAACAGGGGCAGACCACCAAGGGGTTTAATTTAAAAAAAAACCAGACCACAAATAAAAAGATTAGACTCCGACTAATGCAATCATCAATGAGATTTTATTGCATCTGCTAAATAGCTAAAAGCATGAATATTTTACACATTTAAAGAATACTCAACTTCAAATGATGGCAGTATTATGTCACAGCCTCATCATTCTGGGTCACATAGAAAGCTCACCATTCAGTGACAATAGCGTGCAAAGCGAAAACATGTAATACTGCACAGATAGAAAATTAATATTTTAATCAATAAGATGGGCTTTTCTCAATGTATTGTCTGCAGAATCAAACTGCTGTTGAACTTGCATCAGCGTGATTCACATGGTACTTATCACACTGCTTTATCAAAACGTCAATATTCAGGTCCCACTCCAGCAGCTTGAATGCAAAAATCCAAGATGCATTCTTGTGCATTTCTGAGGGATTGCTGCACCATTGGAGGTATTATCTTTTGAATGAGATATTAAAGAAAGGTCCATTTTGCCCTCTTAGGTGGAAATAAAAGCATAGCACTACCTTGAAGATGAGTCAGTGGTTATCCTCAAGTCCAGCCAACATTTGTCCCTTATTCAATTCAATGGAAACAAATTATCTCGTCCTTATCATGTGGTATTTGTGAGTTTTTTTGTGCAGTAATTATCTGCAGTGCTTCCTATGTTACAACAGTTGCCACCCTTCAAAAGTACTTAATTATCTGAACAGCACTATAGGACATCCAATGGTCATGAAAGCCAAACCACTAAATAGAGTAATTCATCTGGACATAACTAAAAAGTGCAACTTTAAAAAGCAACAACATTATGTGAATAAGATTTTTCCAATACAACCACTGTAGAAGTAGGACCTTTCTTGTCAGGAAAAAATATTCAAGTATCATTCCCTGTGAATTGAAATAATCGACATTTCTAAATTCCAAACTATAAAATGACACAACTTCTAAAATAAGGTGAATTTAAAAACATAAAACAAGTATGCTAACTCTTTCTACTTAGTTCCCAATGATGGCTATCTGCTCCCAGACCCCGATATCCACCAGCTGTTCCTCTTCTCAACCTTGCCCTGTTCCAGACCTCCATGATTTCCAATCCTCCACCTATTTTTTCTGCTTATTTCTTCCCTCTTCCTTTTGGTTGCTGCTTCCCTCTACTGAAACCTTACTGTGAGGGAAGGCTTGGTGAGGAGGAAGCAAAATAGAGGCAGTGAGTGTGAGAAGTAGGGGGTGCTAAGAGCAGGAGGATAGGGTAGGCAGGCAGCAAGGAAATGTGGTGAGCAGGAAAGAAATGATAAATGGGAGGATCGGGTTGTGGGATGAGCAGCAAGCAGGAAGGTCAGGATGCCAGCATGCCAGGAAGCAAGTTCAGCCGTGGGAGGATTTATGAATGAAGAGTTGGGAAGTGAGACAGGATACTCAAAAACAGAGGTCACCCAACACTACATTAGCCCTACACAAAATGATGCTAAAACAAAAATATTGATGCTAAGTGTGCGTACTAATCCCATTAATTCTGCAAAATTAAATCGCAACTTAAAATGAGAACTTAATGCTAGGCTTACTATCTTTACAATCTATACTTGTGAATTTCAAAACAGCTTTTGCTGGAGGTTTAGATCATGTGGATATGTTGCCAATTATCAACCATGAACACCGCCTATTTGTAATTTAAAACATTAAAGCATCAATATCGTCATAAAGCACATTCTACTACAATGTCAGCACTGGAAACAATTAACGCATAAAGCATTTACAACATTACAGGTTAAGCCAGTCCTGTCATCAAGAACAGCAGAATCTCAGTATATCAAGGGTCTTAGCCAAAGAAATGGTTTCTCCCCCACATTAATAATCAATGAGACTAGGCTCCCATTGAATTTGCATTTCGCTCTGGTCCCAGGAGCTATGCATTGCCACCAACATGAAAACTGCAACAGTTCGGATCTTACTTTTATTTTGTACAGTCTTTCTTCAAGCAACTTCAACCTTAAAACCAAAAATTTACAAATTGCCAAGGAACAAACATCATAGATCAGCATGTGCACGGAATAGAACAACAGAATGGTCACAACACACAATAAGGCTAGACAGCCTGTCAGGTCTGTGCTAGCTTTCTTTCTGCAAGAATAAGTAGGGGCAGCGCGGTAGCACAGCTGCCTCAGAGCGTCAGGGACCCATGTTCGATTCCACTGAGTGATTATCTGTGTGGCGTTTGCGCATTCTCCCTGGGTTTCCGCCGGATGGTCTGGTTTTCTCCCACAGTCCAAAGATTGTCAGGTGAGGTGGATTGACCATGTTAAACTGCCATAGTGCCCACGGATATGCATGTCAGGTGGATTAGGCATGGGAAATATTGCGTGGGGAAGGTAGGTCCTAGACCCAACCATTTTCAGCTGCTTGATCGACCTTCTTTCCATCACAAGGTCAGAAGAGGGAATGTTCATTGTTGACTGAACAAAGCTTCTGCAACTCCTCAGATATTGAAACAGTCTATGTGTAAATACAGCAAGGCCTGGATAAGATTCAAGCCTGGACTGCTAAGTAATTACCATGGCACACAAATGCCATATAATGACTGTCTTCAACAAGGGAAAATCTAGCCATCACCCCTTGATCCTCAATGTCATTACCACGCTGAATCCCCCACTATCAATATCCTGGGGATTGCATTAACCAGAAATTGAAATGGACCAGCCATATAAATACTGTGGCCACAACAGCAGATCACAGGCTAAGAACTCAACTCCTGTCTCCTCAATGCTTGTCCACCATCTGCAAGGCTCAAGTCAGGAATACGATGGAACACTCCCAACTTCATTTGATGAGTGTAGCTCCAGCAACATGCCAGAAGCTCGGCATATACAGGACAAAGCAGTCCGCTTGAGTGGCACTCTACCCACAACCTTTAGTACTCATTTCCTCCATCACCAACCCACAGTGGTAGTAGTGAGTACCAGCTACAGGATTCACTGCAGTAATTCACCAAATCTCCTCCAACAACGCCTTTCAAACCCGTGACATCTGATATTTAGAGCACAAGGGCAGTGAATAGATGGGAACACCATCTAAGACACACTCCGACCTGGCTTGGAAATATGACACCGTTCCTTCAAGTATCCCTGGGTTTGAAGGGGGAATGGGGAGGAATTTACTGAAACCTTGCAGAGCAAGATAGAGCTAAACTAGACTTGGATTCTTAGCAGCTGCTCGCCATTGCTTACATAAACTTTGAAACGCTTAACTGAACTACTGCCTAGATCAGTTTAACCTTAGCTGATAAACCACAAAGGCTAATTACAAGATAAGGAATTCTGCTTAATCACATTAAAAACCACAAAGCTTAGCAAACACGAAACCTTGGAGGTGGTCAGCTATCTCAACATGGCTAGGTACCAGTTTTGGGTCACAAGACTTGTCTCGATATCAAATCAGCTTTGTTTATATCGAGGCAGAGTCAGATGTGACTGTATAAAAGTTGCACTCTCCACCATTGTAATTACAGCAAGTTCAAACTCCTGCGTGAGCCTTGGACTCCTCTCCCTGCACATACACTGGTGTTTTTGTGTGAATGACGACCTCAAGTGCTGCTATCACATCGTTGTCTCAGAATCTCTGACTGTCTCTGTGAAGGTCACTCCTACATATTAACATCCTGGAACTCCTATCTCACTTACTGATACAGCAGTTCAAGAAGGCAGCTTACCACCAACTTCTCAAGTACATTTAGGTTTAGGAAATTAATACTAGTATGGCCAAAGATGCTGACAACCTGTGAATTAATAAGAATAGGTTGAATCTGTCTCTGCCACATTCTCAAGTGAGATTCTAATTGTTTGCTCAACCAATAAATTGTTTTTATGTGATTCTTTTGTCAATCATCTTAAATCGATGCCTTTCTTCATCGGGTTCTTAACTCTTCCACTCTTGGAAACAATTACTCTGTCTAGTACATTCATGATTTTGAACACCTTTATGAAATCTCCTCTCAACTTTCTTTTCTAGAAGGAAAACTCCAGCTTCACAAATCTATCCAAGTAACAGATGGTCGTTGAACCTGAGAATCATTCCTGAAAATGTTTTCTGCAATCTCACTGATGCTGTTACATCCTTCCTAAAACTGGGCACATTTGAGGATAAATCATGACATTATAAAAGTCCACCATAACTTGGTGGGATTTGCACTTCATGTCTCTACATGAACCCTAAGATTCTATTAGTATTATTAGTCATAGTCATTTTCTTCATTGGCCCTGCCACAATCCACCAATTTGTGCACTCAAACCAGAAAATATAGTAGCAGAATTAGGCCATTTGGCCCATCAAGTCTGCTCCACCATTCAATCACAATTGATATGTATCTCATCCTTCTCCCATAACCTTCAATCTCCTTAGTGATCAAGAACCTATCCATCTCTGACTTAAACACATTCGATGGCTCGGGCTCCACAGTCTTCTGTGATCCCTGGTCCCTCTGGTCATGATCCTCTTCAGAATTATATCCTTTATTTCATAGTATCAATTCCCATTTTTCATAGAGTCATACAGCACAGAAGCAGACCCTTCAGTCCAACTAGTCCATGCCATTCAAGTTTCCCAAATTAAACTAGTCCCACTTGCCTGCATTTGGTCCATATCCCTCTAAACATTTCTTACTCCAAATGTCCTTTAAATGTTATAATTGTACCTGCAACTACCACTTCCTCCGACAGTTCATTCAACCTACAAATTATCCTCTGTGTGAAAAAGTTGCCCCTCAGGTCCTTTTTAAATCTTCCTCCTCTCATCTTAAAAATTGTTGCCTAGTTTTTGAACTGTCCCACCTTAAGGAAAAGACCTTTGTTATTCACCTTATATATGCCCATCATGATTTTATAAACCTCTTAAGTCACCTCTCTACCGCCTATGCTCTAGTAAAAGACGTCCCAGCCAATCCAGCCTACGCTTACAACTCAAACCCTCCAGTCCCGGCAACATTCTAGCAAATCTTTACTGAACCCTCTTTAATTTAATAATATCCTTCCTATTGCAGAGTCACCAGAACTGTACATAGTACTCCAAACACGGCCTCACCAACGTCCTGGTAAATCTTAACATGATACCCTACTCCTATACTCAAAGGTCTGAGCAATGAAGGCAAGTGTGCAAAACACCTTCTTAACCACCCTGTCCACCTGTGAGGAAATTTTCAAAGAACTAGGTATCTGAACTGCTAGGTCTCTCTGTTCGACAACCCTACCCAGGGCCCGACCATTAACTGTATAAGTCCTGCTTTTCTTTGTTTTCTTGAATGACTTGTTCAACAAATATTGAAGAATTTTTAAAACATGAATGTTCCCAGTCTGATTTGGAAATAAAACCAAAGAACTTGTGAGCTGCAATGGCATAGGAATTAAGTTCGGCTGCATGACCCAAATATGTGGCAAAAAGTTAAAATTGCACTTTTTTGAGTTTGAACAGTTTATATTAATCTATTGCACACATGCAGAGAGTACACCTGTACCTGTCATTAATGCTCCATTTCAAAGATTTCCTACCAAAATGTACTTACATACTTCCCTGTCCACCCATTCCACCAGCCGATACGAGTTCTTTTGAAGTCCATCATTACCCACTTCCACAATTCATAATGCTTCCAACCTTTTTACCCTTACGCACACAAGTCCAGGTAATTAACACAGAACAAAAAAAGTAATAGTTCTAGTAACTGCTGGGGAACCTAACTGTATACCTTCCTCCAGTCTAAAAAAAATTCAACACTACTCCCTTGTTTTCTGTTCTACCATGGTCTTTTTAATGCCATGGTCTTCATCTTTGCTGACAAGCTTGTTATCATTGTTTTCTGCATGTACACATAAACCACACCAACTGCATTACTCTAATCAACCTTCTCTAAGTTAGTTAAAGATAATTTGCCGCGAACAAATCTGTACTAGCTCTTGCTAATTAATCCGTACTTGTCCAACTGGCTGTTAAATTTGTCCCTGATTGTTATTTCTAAAAGCTTTCCCATCGTTGAAATGAAACTGACATCATTCGTATTTCAGTGGAAACATCTACACCATACAAATCTGCAAATGAAGAGGATCATTCCACTGGGACCTCTTTTAAAATTGAATGGCTAAAAGATCTACAATCAATCTTAACACATTTTCTTTCTAACTTTTTTATGGTGAAGGAATAGCACAGTTAATTTCTAAACATTTTCTGGTGAGATCGAGAACTGACCCCAAGAGAATTTACGATATCCAGCAAGCAATATTAACCACATTAAGCACCTTGCAAGAGCATTCCAGGTTAATTACTTAACTAATGATGCAACTCCAGCTTCATAATGATTGGCATTAAGAATTGTAAACTGGAAGCACAGCATGAATGAAAGATACTAATGAAACATAGGGCCTGGAGATTGACCTATGCATGGTGAAAAACCAACTGGCACCAAAGCTCCCATCAAGTGTCCTAGTTTAAAGGTACCCAAACCCAGTCAGTGATGAATGCTACAAGGAGATGGCCAAATGGCTATGTGAGAATGCCATCCCAGCAGGGCAGTGATACTCATTTTACAGTGCCTTGAAGTAATCAGCAAAGATGGGTCATAAGACAGAAATGACATTGCATTTGTCGATGATCTCAGGAGAAGAACATTCACAATGGCAGGGAACGTCAATGCACAGGACATACGGTGTCACTTGTAACTGTGATGCACCAATTGAGTAGGCGTCCATGGTGTTTGAATGGGTAGCAGCAGAGCTGATGGTTTCTGAGGCTGAGGCAGTTGTGAAAGCAATGGTGTACAAGAAAAGGGACAGGTGAATTCGTCATTCTTTAGATCACATGAGCTATGCACTCAGAGTCAAATGGCCTACTCCTATTCTTAACTTCTATGTTTCTATATGAGGGACTTAAAAATGTAACACAATTTTAATTTTCATGTGCTGGGGGAAGACTGCTGGAAACTTCACTTATGCATCCGAGTTCATTCCAATGTTCCAAAAGAATTACAGTAGCCAACCAGGAGAACATGGGTCCTGTTTAAATTCAGCATCAAGCCACAAAAAGATTTACTTTTTTTTCACCCTTCTAGGCCCAGGAATTTAGGATCATTGTAAATGGAAAAGAATGTACATGATTAACACACTTGACAAACTAAATGTGTCCCAAGTATTGATATTTTCTGTGAGAAGGAAGTGAGGCAGTATGAATGTACTCAAACTTACTGAAAAACTATTGTTTTAAACTCTTGCCAGATGGTGAGTGAAAAGAAATAATGTTTATGATATTTTTTACTTTAATTCTGTGACTCTAGAGTACATTTAAATATGAGAACACAAAATGTCACCCTCATCTGCTGACTGTCTACTTGCCAATGAGCTGTCAACATTATCATATTTTACCATTAAACTGTCACTTCAACTAGTGCTTAGCTAAATAAATGAGACATGTGTCAGAGGCACATCAGAAGATGCTATACTATATCGACTAACAGGTTACACTTGTAATAAAGTTAAAAAAGTCTTGAAGCAAGGATTTTTCAAACTGGAATGACAGATCTTCAGGTAAAACTGTGTTAATTTCTTTGATGGAAGATAATATATTGGTTAAAACTAAAAGGAGAACCAGTAACTCAATAAACAATTCAAAGAACATTGCAAGTTATAATCTCAGGAAGAATTCTGTAGCAAATTTTTAAAAATGCTCCTTTTCTCATTGATGCTGACATTATCTGCACATTCCCAACAATTCTTCTCTGTATTTCTCATTTGAAGCAGCTACATTTTTCTCAGTTTAATGGAGTCAGAGTGATGTACAGCATGGAAACAGACCCTTCGGTCCAACTTATTCATGCTGCTCAGATATTCTAAACTAATCTGGTCCCATTTGCCAGCATTTGGCCCACATCCTTCTCAACCCTTCCTATTCACATACCCATCGAGATGCCTTTTAAAGGTTGTAATTGTACAAGTCTCCACCAGTTCCTCTGGCAGCTCATTCCATACGCGCATCACCCTCTGTGTGAAAAAGCTGGCCCTTAGGCCCCTTTTAAATCCTTCCCCTCTCACCTTAAACCTATGCTGTCTAGTTTTGGACTCCCGTACCCTGGGCAAAAGACCTTAACTATTCACCCTATTCATGCCCTCATGATTTTACAAACTTCTGTAAGTCACCCCTCAGCCTCTGATGCTCCAGGGAAAATAGCGCCAGCCTATTCAGCCTCTCTCTGTTCCTCAAACCCTCCAACCCTGGCAACATCCTTGTAAATTTGAGCCCTTTCAAGTTTCACAACATCTTTCCTATAACAGGGAGATCAGAATTAAAGGTAGTATTCCAAAAGTGGCCTAACCAGCGCCGTGCAAAGCCACAACATGACCTCCCAACTCCTCTGCACTGACCAATAAAGGCAAGCATACCAACACTTTCTTCACCACCCTGTCTACCTGTGACTCTGCTTTCAAGGAACTATGAACCGGCACTCCAAGGTCTCTTTGTTCAGCAACACTCTCCAGGACGTTACCATGAAGTGTATAAATCCTGCCCTGATTTGTCCTACCAAAATGCAGTACCTCACACTTATCTGAATTAAAAATCTATCTGCCATTCCTCAGTCCATTTGCCCATTTGATCAAGATCCCGTTGTACTCTGAGGTAACCTTCTTTGCTGTCCACCAGACCACCAATTGTGATGTCATCTGCAAACTTACTAACCATACCTCTTATATTCACACCCAAATCATTTATATGAATGACGATAAGCAGTTGACCCAGCACTGATCCTCGCAGCACACTGTTGGTTACAGGCCTCCAGTCCGAAAAGCAACCCTCCACTACCACCCTTCAAGCCAATTTTGTATCCAAATGGCTAGTTCTTCCTGTATTCCATGTGATCTCACCTTGCTAACCAGTCTACCAGTACCAAACAGGAAGACAAGTTCATGTTTGAAGTATGGCGCTTCATCGACAGAAGGGTCTCATTTGAAACAATAATCTATGTCAGTCATTTTGTTGCTTATGGACCTGCTGCATTTTTTTTTTAAATTTCAGATTAACATTCCTAATATTTGTCATCATAATTACTTGTAACTTAATTTTACAATTGTAATGTTCCAGCAGGTACTTCAGTGGGACTCTTAACTCTGGATAGTAAAACTGCAACCATGGTAAATGTGTCAATGATGGAATCACCTGTGGCAACACGTGAGAAATAGCATATCCAGTGTTGCTCATGTAACACATTGCTCTTTTCTCCACGTAAAAGATATTTTAAATTGGTATTAGCTTTTCAACCAAGATTTATTTTCTGGCATTCAGTTCACAGACTCATTGCTGTTTCCAAATGATCCTCCTCTTCAGCACAATTTTGTATTTTTCAATGTCTTCATTTCTGCTCCTTTTCTTGTTTTATAATTTCATAGATTCCCTCTATTCCCCTAGTTACTCTGAATACACATTTTTAATCTCAAGATTTCTAAAATCATGTTTAATGTGTCTCAGCTCAACTTTTTGAAATTTTCAGTAAATTTGGAAATTCTATGAGCATTTTCATTTTTCTGAAGAATCTTGTTTCTCATTTAAAATGCTAACATTATAACGTTGCCATAAAGTTGTATTTGCCAACCTGTTTTAAAATGTTCATCATCAATAGTGTCTGGTTGCTTTCATTTTCTTTGTAATATGATATTACAAAAGCACAGACGCTTTAACAAGTGAATTACTGTAAATGTTGTGGTAGTTCAACTCTTTGAGGCTTTCCCACAATTACAAAGGCACAATGTGAAACAAAATTCATGAAATCAACTGCACCAAGGCCTGGCTTGAAGTGTATATTTCCAATTCAGGGAAGATTTTAATTGCAACACTAAAGTAAGCTTTTTAACAAATCCCAGGCTTTTAAACAATAAGCCGTCTATATTCTCAACGCAAATAATTATTCTGAATACATAACCAAATGTTGCTTTAATGGTCTTCTAGTCCATACTCTGAATAAGTCTATTACAAACAACACATTCTCACTGATCAAATTACAAAAAATATTGTAAGTTAGTTTTTTTTATATACTAACAGAGAATCAGAAAAACTTTAAATGTTGACTCATGAAAATGTGTGATTCCAATTGGAACAGTGAGGGGAAACTGTGAAATTTAATTCAACCTAATTTTTGAGGTATTTGAAATGTGAAGGACCTTGCAGCACAAAGATGTCCTGATAGGTTCATTCCATACCTCAGAAATTATGCTGGCAATGTGTTATTATTTGAAGTCACCGGTGGGCATGTTGGTCTCCAACATTTGAAATTATAGGCCTAACTTAGGCAATTGCACACTTGTAGGGGAGTCAGGTCAGGAAGTCAAATGCCCAGAGTCTGTGACTTTCTGTCTATTCATTTTAAGGGACGGAAAATGACAGGTTACAGGCCTGTGATTACTGGTCTGCATTCCCTGCTGGAAGGTCTCAGGCAGAATAAGCTTTCATGCATTTTAATTTAATGTTAACTGCTCTAATTTGGCAATTTGATGTGGTTCAGTTTAAGTCACCATGGTACTGGAATAGCATACTAGAGATTATGAGTTTGTATCTCAAGTGACAAATTGTGAAAATAAATTCAATGAATTGGGTAATTATTGAGTTGAGACCCTCAGAAAATGGAATCTGCTTTCCTACAGCATTTGGTCATCCTCTTTACACAGGTCACTTGGAACCTCCCAAAAAAATGGCACAGCAAGCTAATCGGCTGTACAAGTAACGATTATTCAAGAAAGGTTGCTATTTTCACAGGAAAATTAGCAAGAGTGATAAGTATGACTTTGTCAGTGCCGCACACATCCCAACTTTTAAAACAAAATCGATCTTCAGCTGCCACTGGATAGTTTAAAGTCAAAAACAGAAGTATTTGCCTGAGACAGATTGATGTATTAAAGCCATTTGATTGACATGAACATGGATTTCTTGTTTCTGAAATGAAATCTATTCAATTTCATCGCACTTAACATCCCTCAAAATTCAGCTGAAAAGGGATACTTTTGCAAATATTTTTCATTTACAAATCAAAATTTATTTTGAGTTCTTAAATGACTTATATGTTAAACATATATGATCAGCATCCACTAAGTTCACTTAGAGGAGCAGTTGGATATGGGAAAATTAAAATTCTGGCATCAGAGGTTGTAATATTAATATTTTTCAATGTATTATTTTCCTCTATCCAGCCATCTTACATTCTGATCAGTTATTTGGTACTGTTCCCTTGCAGATGCTACAGCAGTTAAATAATGACTGTTTACAACACATTAACAAAAGAGATAATTTCACAATATATGTCATAAATCAGGCATATCGCAATCTGAAAACAAATTACAGTGAAGTAACTTTCCAATTCACAACAAATACAAGAATATAGTATGATAAGCTGACAAATACCAGTCCCACAGTAATTCTCAGTTGCAATCTAGATAACTTCTTACTTCAAACACCAGATGATTTACAAATGATCATGCAAATACACTGGACTCATTCTCTAGCATATCTGAGCAAATGTACAATTATTAAGATTAATAAAATTAGATTTGTTCCAGATCTATCTTGGAAATTTTAGAAACGAACAACATAGCTTTGCAGAAGAGTTATTTCATAGCAGTGGAATATGAAACTCACGTATCAGAAAAACAGCGAAACATAGCTCTTTTTTATACATACCTTAAGAGTTGGTGGTCATTTAGAGATCAAACAAGACAATGTTAGGATAATTCAAACAGAATAATCACAGGTAGTAAAGATCAAGGCAGTGTATTTGAACAGACACTAATCCTTCTTAACAATATCCCATGGATCTTGATCATTCAACAACATGGGGGAAAGAAAGTACGTTTACAGACGAATGAAGGCCAAGATCCACAAAAAACCCCAACCGAAAGAATAAGAATGGCGGTTTGAAACAGCACAGCAAATCAAGCAACTTGCCAACAGCCGTGATGTGTGAGGATTCTTCAGTGCAGTCAAAACTGTCAGACAGCCAAGAGTGGAATTGTGCACATTAAAGACAAAGAGGCAGTCAGCGCTCATCGGATGGAGAACTTCAAAAACCTCCTCACCCAAGTCTCAGTCCTCAACTTAGGTGCCTTTGACCTCATCCTACAGCATGCTAGCCGCGACCAACTCAGCACGACCCCAACCCAATGTAAAATTGAACTGGCCATCTAATAACTGAGAATCAACAAGGCTGCTGACACAGATACGATCTGCACTGAAATACCGATAGAGATGAATTCTCAACTCTAATACATTCTTCTTTTATCTGGAAGAAGGGCAGCATACCTGGAGATCTCCAAGACACCATTATTTAAACCATCCTCAAGACAGGAGATCAACTGCCGTAAATACAGAAAAAGTTTTAATGCTGTCGCCACAGGGAAGGTTATTGTAATAATCCTCCTCAACTGTCTCCTCCCAGTAGCTGAAATGCTGTCCATCAAGCAGCACAGTGGACGTGATCTTCACATCAAGAAAAATGCAACAGCAGCAGCAACCTCTCAACACTTTCTTTTGTAAACAAAGGTCTTCAATGCTGTCAAGTGGGACACATGAGCGCCTATTGAAATTTGTCACCATCCTCTACTGCTGTACAATGACATGCAAGACATGATCCTCACTAAGAGATCCATTACAGACCTAATAAGAGGGTAAACTGGGATCCAGTCTGTGTCATCACAGCAATGCCCCTCTCCAACTTGTTTGCTTCAATACTGCATTCTGTTTCCATGAAGCTTCCTGCTGGCGAAGCTTCTCCACAGGATAAACACAAACTATTCAACCTACATTACATCCAGCCAAGAAATAAGACTGTGCTAAAGCTTATCATTGAGCAGTATGCAGATGATGCTCATAGGTCAGGCTTCAAATCATTATTAATGCATTCATGGAAATCTATGCGTTAATGGGACTTTAGCTAAACATCCAGAAGAAAAGTGCCCTTTACCACAACACAACGCTGTCTGCCCCAGCTATCAAGATCCAAGACAAGCCACAAGATAACTCTGAACAATTCCTGTACCTTGAAAACCTCCTTTCAGTGAGGGTAGACATGGCTCCAGTTTTCCAGCACAGCCTTCAGTCATCTGAGGAACAATGTGTTCGATGACAGAGACATCCTCAATTATGGCACCAAGCACACATCCTACAGCTTGATTCTATCCTCCCTCAATATCTGCACATACTTTCCAGCAGGACTGACTGGATAGCACTCAGGAAAAGGATACCCAGCTAATCTTCCTTTCCATTAGCATATAAATGCTTCTTTTAAAAGCCAATTCCAGTGGTCCAGCACAGAAGCAGTTAAAATGGGTTAAGATCAGCCTACCGTCAGCACTCTGGGGGCAACCTTAAAATATTTAAATGGACAATAAGTCAAGGACACAATTTTTTTAGTCCATCAATTTATCTTGCTACAGATGAGCAGAGTAGGACTTAGCTTTAGGAGTGATTAAACACATTTCAATACATTGCCACAAACATTCATTTCATTTATATATTGCAGGCAACGTAACTCAAAGATACTGGTTCAAAATATAATCCATGAATTTTTTGTTTGAAAATACATCAAACGCTAGCTAAGAAACAATTCAGGTTGCTTTTATCATTCTTGTAACCAAGGAAATCTAAATGACTAAAAATACGAGTTAGCAAAGCTGACTTAAATGCCTGATTCTGTACAACCCAAAAGTAAACTTACTAGGGTGTGTCAGTGACAGCATGACTGACTTTGACCAGAAGCCTGAATCTCCAAAGTTCATTTTACCACTTTAGAAACAAACTTTAAATGGTTCAGCATTGATAATGAAAAAAATGACAACATAGAAACATTTAAATGTAAGTAGGAGTAAGTCATTTGGTCCACTGATCCTACTCTGCCATTCCTTATTCTACCTGGATGACCTGTTCCTGCTTTTCTCCCCAATCCCAAGTGCTAGATCCAACTCCTTCATGAAATCACACAAGATTTTGGCCTTGAATGCTTTCTATGGTAGAGAATTCCACAGGCTCACCACTCTCATCTCTCAGTCCTAAATGGTTTAGCCTGTATCCTTAGACTGCGACCTCTGGTTCTGGACTCCCCTGCCACTGGGAACACCCATCCTGTATCAATCCTGTCTAGTCCTGTTAGAATTTTATTGGTTTCCATGAAATCCCTCCTCCTTCTTCTGAACTCCAGCAAATATAATCCTAACTGATTCAATCTCTCCTCCTACAAGAAGGCATAACCAAACTTATCACACCTTTTTAACTACCAGGCTGGTCTGCAAAGACTATGTCTCAACCATACTACAAAAACTAACCCAAACAGCAACCTTTAATAGTATTCCATTGGGAAACAATAACTGGTTGTGTCATCCCCAAACCGATATGAATTCTTGAAGGTGACATGGATAGCTTTCCCCTCAGTCTTCTTTGAAATTACCACTTGGTTTCCCAGTACATCCACAAATCACGCATCTTTATTGTTTCTTATGACATTCTAAGACTTTAAAAACATAGGATTTAGAAACCAGACTAGGTCACTTTGCCCTTCTAGCACACGCCACCATTCAATAAGGTCATGGATAATCTGGTTGTGGTCTCAGTTACATGTTACTGTCTGAACCCCATATCCCTTGGCCCCTTGAAAAAAAAATGACCTTTAAAAATTCAAGAAGTACTCTTGATAAAGCTTGTGTACTTCTTTCTGTTGCACTTGTTGGACTGAAAGGCAAGTTATCCACGTGAATACCACATCTGGTAAAAAGGTTCCTCCAGTTGCTTTGTTAGTAAATTTCCTGCCCAAACTGAAATTCATTCATGTGGACAAGGAGGGTCACAGATTTTATTCACACTCCATGCTGACAACTAGCATAACTAATGTGATCATTATGACTGTGAATTCACCTCTTGACTCAAACTACAAACAAAATCAGCTTGGACTCCTGCTTCCGGTGGAAAACAGACATTAGTGACAAGAGCTTCCCAGATATAAAGAATTCCACAACTAAACAGTCCACATCAATGTCTAGAGAAGCCATTTGGGTCAAGTCTTGGAATCCCTAGCACCCAGAATTCCTTAACATGGCAAAAATCCAATGCCTTCAGGGGAAAAATTAAATGATTAAAAAATTTCACAACAAATACTATAATAAATGATAAAACATATATCAAAGTTAATAATAAATTGGAACAGCCCTTGTAAGATAGCAAAATGTCCATTTTTTTAAAATTGTGTCTTTTGAAGTGCTTTGGTTCCACAGGTAAGTGTGATGCTGAAAAGGAGTTGAGAGGGAAAAGAAAAGTGACTGAAAATATTGGACATTTTCAAAGTACTTTTGCCTTGATGAAGTGCTATCAAGGGCACAAGAATAGTTCTATCATTGTCAACTTGTTTTTGAATTATAAAGGGGATGTGTTTCATGGATCTCACAACATAAAAGACCAAGTTTTTTTTTACACCGATCTCTCAATCTGCCTTCAGATCAAGATTCTGCATCTCTAAATTAAAGGAGCCAATAACAGAAAGCCCTGAATTATATGTTAACCTCCATGTTGAAATTTCTGGTATCCTCTCCCAGTGTGTCAAATTCATACTGGAACAGCAACATTGCTCTCAAAGAGGACTAGCTATTTTTCATCTCTCTGACACATTGTCTGCTATGTGCATCTACTGTTAAAACTCTCTAATATGTACGTATCACCTCTAAAACAAACCATTCCAAATGGGTGGTCTCCTATTTTCCACCCTCCATCATGGACTAACGTAAAATTTCTGTTGCCTATATTCTAAGTGTTTTTGTGGCCTTATCCTCCCTGCCTTTCTTAACATTCTCCAGCTCCATAACTAGAGAAAAGTGCCCTCTCCCTGAATGTGGCTTCCTGCGCACAGCCTCTCTCTTTAGCCAACAGTGGATGCTTGTTGCCAATTAGGCTCCATTTTCTGAATTCGCTCTTAAACCACCCAATCCAACTTTGCTCTTTTAATACCACATTTAAAACCTATTCGTTTGATCAAACTTTTGGTCTTTACTGTAGATCAAAATCCGACAGTTTCATAAACAGCACTCTCAAAGAATCATTTTCTTCTCGTTGATTGCCATCAGCAATTTCTTGCCATCTGTGTATTCGCGCTACCTAACTGCTTTCAATCCAACCACACAAGTGTGTTCATGACTCTATTACCCAAGATCCTCAAATAGTCTCTATCAGACTTTTATAAACAACTGTATGAGAGAAAGACTCCTCTTATAAAATGATGTAATGAAGGATGTAGGTTGTTCTGGATCAATGAATTCAAATAGCCTTTCTCATTCTTAAGGACATTTATAGTCGGAGTTTGCCTCAAGTTTCTTGGTAACAGCAAGAACTTCTGTATAATTGGAAGAACTGCATCTGTAAAGTCAACTTCAGAATAAGCTACATATTATTTTTGCCACGGAAATGCAACACCGGTTTAAATCCAGGTAACAAGGAAAACATGTGACGTAAGCTGAACTGTTCTTACCACAGTAAAGCACTGGAACTATAAAGTGCCTTCTTTATACTGGGGGGTGTTCCTGAAAATTAAGTAACATTTGAGGTTAAATTAGTGCACAACCACAGTAACTAGTCAAGTATTAACAGGAAAAGATTATAGACACTGTTTGGAATTGAGTAGAGAAAAATAGAAAGGGGAAAAGCACAAGAATGCAAACCCTCCCCCCCCGTCCTTCATTTATGGTTTCTGCAGTAGGAAAAAAATCGCTTAAAGCCAACATTTTTAAATAATAATTTAGGGGATATGGGTGTCCATAGCCCATTTTCCCAGAGTTTAATAAGCAAGCTATAAATGCCATAAAATAGCTTCACCACTTTACTCAAAGAATTTCAAGAAGCTTCCTTCGGAACTAATATAGGACCTTAATGATAACATTCTCCTGGGTTGGGGGGAGTGGTGGTGAAAGAGAGGTTTTAATGTCATCGTTTTCCGTAACAAAGTATTTTATTGCACATTTATTCTTGGTTCAAAATGAGTTCTTAGATCTGTCTGGAAGCTCAATGGAAACAAGTTGGACTTAGTCTGATAGTTGACAGAATGCCTTTGAAGTACAGTGAACCACAGTCAGTCAGGTTCACTGACTGCAGAATCTTAGTTATATTCGCTCCTGGCAAGTGAGCTAGAGGGGAAATAACAGCAAGAGCTTGTGTTTTTGAATTGCCCAAATAGATTGTTACAAGTGCTCTGAAGTGCTCAGTGCTACAGCTGACACAAGGTAAGCAACAATAATGAATTCCACGCAGGAGGATAAAACATTACGTTTCCGACAGTCATTACACACATTAATTATTTTTTGAAACTTTGTAACATCACCCAGTGCACATCCAAGGAAGTGGGCTGGAGGTTGCAGAGACAATTTTGTTTGACAAATTTAAAAAGCAATTTGTGTATGAACATGAAGGCTAAGAGATGTTAGTTGAAAAAATCCATAGCAGCTAATGGTATCAGTTAATCCTAGCATTGGTTGTCCAGATGGCTCTGGAAACAGAATTGTGTAAATACATTAGCAGAATTCACAATTTACAATTACTTTATTTTCCTTTGGAGCCTACATAAACACGTTTTAAACAGGATTAGCCATAGATAACGATAGCCTCTTTCATATCCAGTAAATTGCCCCAAGTTTGTTTTGTGCTGCTTCGGGATTAAGCTCAGGGAATGGGCAGCATTAACTTCACTAACACCAATTTAAAATCACTGTTTTCACCTGACTCTAATGCCTCCATTGTGTACTGCACTAAGGCCATCACATTCTCAATTACAGTGAGCCATTATTGAATTACAGTGATATAATTTACATCTCCTCAACAGGCAGAGCAGCAGAGAAGACAATATTAAAAAATACTCAGATCTTACAAACTGACTATACATTCTCTTCATTTAAGAACAAATTGCATGTTAAAAGTAAGTTCTCAGAACATAATATAGTGAAACTACTGTCAACAACAACAAACTTAACCAGTTGGATTGCATACAGTAGTTGTTTTGAATGCAATCACAATCTCATCACATATTACCGACTCCAACAGCGTAATTCACATCCAAAAAGAGTTTTCCTTCACACCAGTTTATGATTAACAGAAGAGTGATTATGTCACAAATAAATATAACGATTTCTCCTTCCTCTCCACATACTTTTAATGAACCCATCTAACGTCTATCTCCTTTTTCCATTAGCTTGACTCTACTGTCTCAGCATTTCTGGCCGTGTCAAAGTTGGACTTGGACTTCTTGACTATCGAATCTACATAATGGTTGGGACTGTGATACTGATTAATTTGGTCTATTCTATGATTCTGAATCACTTTGCTCGACAATGAGATTCTGTTGTATTCACAAACTTTCAGTTTCATTCTGATCTGTACTTTAGGAAATGGGAGGAATTTGGACAACCAGAGGTTTATCAGGCTCTCCATTTGTCAAATTTCTCTTTCAAGAAAATGATCTATGTGACATTGATGGAGTAGTTCTCTCATCTTCAACTGATACATGAATGCACCAACTCCAATCACATATCCATCCTTACTATCTCAGTGGCTTTTCACTATGACCTCTGTGAGTTTTGTGCTCATACATGACAATTCATCTTCAATTTTGTTGCTTTTCTCTTACATTGCTACTGATGTAAGGCTCAAGCCAACTAAGCAACGGCATAGGAGCATGTTTAAACCTAAGGTAATGAGGTTACTCTGTAAAATAACTTGAAACTGTCTACTCTGCGTTGAAGGGATATGTGGAAATTACAGCCTAGTTTATTACCACACAACTACTTTTCCAAAGACCACTTAGTAATCTGTACATTTACTACAGCAGTACCATTCAGTACTGGGTGATGAGGTGCATGAAAATGGTGCATTTGTTGCATTAAAAATTAATCAGTAATTATGGGAAAGCTCAAAGGAATATCTACAGTTGCATGATTACTGATTGATATTTATTGTTATATCAGTAGGCCATCAAAATCAATTCCCATCTCTGCAGCCCTGTTGGCACAAGTGACAGTACCCTGCACTATCTTCTACGTGAGGGTTTTATGCTGTGAAACATCTCATGTTAAAACCAATTGTTTCATGGATTCACAGTGCGTCAAAACAGTACCATGAATCAGTGCATAACAGTTCTCAGTCAGGGAAGAATGGGTAGTAGGAGACACTACACTCAGGAGGTTAAGTCAGTTCTCTGTAGTTGAGAGTTAAAGAGCAAAAAGCTGTGTGGGCTTCCAACTGCCAGGTTCAGAATGGGTTAGAGAGGAACTTTCAGTGGGACTGGGTGCATCTCAATTTCATGACCCACAAAGGTACCAACAACAGGGATAGAACTTAAAATAAAGGTTCTGCTTAGGCAATGTCAACAGCTCGGGAGTAAAATTTTAAAAATAGCATAATCTGGCTGGGTCACAAGAAAACTATAATAGTAAAAATAAGGATGGAAAGATGAATGTGTAGCTCAAATATTGGTGTGGACGGAACGGATTTCGATTCCTACAGCACTGGCATCAGCACTGGGGAAAGTGAGAGTTGTACTGTTGGGAGAATCTTCACATCTGAACGGTTCTGGGACCAGTGTTTTGGTGAATCATAACTATGAAGGTAGAGAGAGCTTTAAATTAAATATTGGGTGGCAAGGGACCAAGAATTGGAAGATGTGCTCAATTAAAAGAAAGGGCTAGATAAGAATGCAAGGTAGCAACACAAGTAATGAAAATTAGAATGGAGTAGGAACTGAAAGAGTGTATAAATCTTATACTGCACCCAAAGATAAGGCTGGTGGCTGCAAAACAAGTAGAAGATAGAACATAAGACTTTGTATCTGCATGTATGTAGCTCTCATTACATAAAAGAAAATGTTTAGCTCAAATATATACGTATGATCAGATAGCCATTACACAGACATAGCTTCATGAAGACTGAAGGTGGAACCTGGATATTCAGGGATACATGAAATTTCTTAAGACTAGGAAGCTCAGAAAAAGGTAGTACGGTAGCACTTTTAATTAAGGATGACATTAGATCAAAAGCAAGAGATGAACTTAGTTCTAAAGATCAAAATGTAGAATCAGTTTAAGCAGAGATAAGAAAGAATAAAGATGGGCAGTCACTTCTGAGAGAAATTTATAAGCCCACAACAGTAAATACACTTTAGGGCAGGGTATATGGGAAGAAATAATGATGGCTTATGGGATAAGTATGACAATAAGTATGAATGATTTTAACACAGTGTGGAGCTGGATGAACACAGCAGGCCAGGCAGCAGCAGAGGAACAGGAAAGCTGACGTTTCGGGTCGGGACCCTTTTTCAGAAATGTCGCAACCTGAAACGTCAGCTTTCTTGCTCCTCTGATGCTGCCTGGCCTGCTGTGTTCCTCCAGCTCCACACTGTTATCTCTGACTCCAGCATCAGGAGTTCTTACTATCTCTGAATGATTGTGAGCTTCTTATAGATCAGAAGAGTCAGTTGGGCAAAGATGGCCTGGAAGTTCAGTTCATAAAGTGTTTCTGAAACAGTTTCTTAGATCAGCTGGTGCTGGCAAGAATACAACATGTTCTGCAGCTGATAAGAGAACAGCCTGTTCCACACATCATAATGTGTAATAAAACAGGATTATTTCATTTCCTCACAATAAAGGCAGCCCTATATAGAAGTGATCAGAACTATAGGGCATGAAGACAGAACTGGCTGAAGTGAACTGGAAAACTGAGCTAACAGATTGATCAGCAGGGATACAGTGGAAGAAATTAAAAGAGATGTTTCATGATATTCAGCAAAGGTATATTCAGTGATGGAAGGAGGACTCCAGGAGAAAAATGTATCATTGGTGGGCAACTAAGAGAGTTAAAGATAGAATGAAATTGAAAGAGGCAGCATATACTTTGACAAAGCAAAACGGCACATCAGAAAAGTGGAATTACACAAGAAAGATGGCACATCAGAAAATTGGACAGAACATTTAAAAAACAACTCATTACAGAATCATAGAATCCCTAAAGTGCAGAAAGTGGCCATTCAGCCCATCAAGTTTCCCAAAGAGCATCCTATCCAAATCCAGTCCCTGACCAGATCCCCGTAACCCTATATTTTCAATGGCTAATCCACCTAGCCGGCACATCACTGGACACTATGGACAAGTTAGTATGGCCATTCGACCTAACCTGCACATCTTTGGACTGTAGGAAGAAACTGGAGTACGTGGCAGACACCCATGCAGACATAAGGAGAACATGCAAACTCCACAAGATAGTCACCCAATACTGGAATCAAACCCAGGGTCCCTGGTAGTGTGAGGCAGCAGTGCTAACTACTGAACCGCCATGCTACCCACACTGAGCCATCATGCCACCCATAGTCATGAGTTTAAAAAAAAAGTAATGAAAACTTTTATTTTGTTCTATATGTTTGTCATAGTGCAAGCCAGCAATTTAGGAGTATTATAAAATTTAGGTAGCAGATTGTTCCAAGGGGTTGTTACATTTGACTTCCAAAATATCAACAAGGGTTGGGCTCAATGCTTGGATATTTAAATGAGGAATGACTGCAGAATCCTGAGGTGCAGAGGATATTGATATTCTAGTGCATGAGTTACAAAACATTGGCATTTCGGTACAACCCCTACATAATCAAGAAAGCTAATGAGATGACATCCTTTATTATGAGAGGTAGTAAACAAAGAAGTAAGGATATCACACTTCTGTTCTGCAAAGCATTTGTAAGACCACAACTCAAATATTGTGTATAGTTTAGGATTCTGTATTTAAGGATAGATGTAAATGCTTTGAAGGTGGTTCAGAGTAGGCTTACTGGATTGATATCGGGAATGAGACAGTTGTCTTATGAGGAAAGGTTGGACACTAACTAGTTATCACTAGAGTTAAGACCCATGACACACTGTCAGAATAAATTTCACTTCATTCATGTTTCAGTATGCACAAAATTGATCTCTTTCTTTAAGGAAGAATGCAAATACATTGGAAACAGCTCAGAGGAAGTTACCAGTCTAACACCTCAAATGGACGGGTTATCTAATGAAGCAAGGTTGGACAGGTTAGGCTTCTACCTGCTGGCGTTTAGAAGAGAAATAGGTGGCATGATTAAAACATATAAGATGTTGAGAGGTCTTGAGAGGGTAGATGTGGAGATGTTTCCTCATGGGAAAATCTAGGCTGAGGGTCATTGTTCAAAAATTAGAGGTGTCCAGTTAAAAAATAAACGAAGTGAACTTTCTTCTAACAGACAAGTCACGGGATCTTTGGAACTCTTTTCTTGAAAATGCACAGTAGATTCTTGGTAAGCAAGGTGGGGAAAAAGGAGAGATGGAAATGTGGATACGCGTTTACAATCAGACTGGGCATGATCTCATCAAGTTGAGGAGCAGGTTCAAAGGGCTGAATAGCTTACTCTTGCTTCTAGTTCGTTTGTTCATATGTAATTTCTATGCTTTCTGACATTGCACAGGCTACTCCCAATCTACTCCATCTTTATGCAGTTGTTAAACTATCAGTTAAATTGGGAATGTACTTATTACAATAAACCATTCATACGTACAAGATGCATTGGCCGGGAATCGCAAACGAGCAAGATGCACTGTTGCGTAACCTCTTTATTGTCTGTTTAGTTTGCTTTGAAAGGCCATTCAATTGTCTCCTATTTGGCATGCATATCATCATCATGCCAATGCTCCTGAGAAGGGAAAGATAAATAGGGATCTACTGTACCTTAGACTGACAAGTTAGTGTTAACCGGAGAGCAAAAATGTTGGGGTACAACCCTGAAGAGGTTATTTAAAGCTAAGTGTATAATGGCTCCAAGAAGAAGCTTCTGCAGTTCCAGTCTAAGCATTGAAGTCACAAGTAACTTAAACTGATTGTGGTGTTAGATACAGGGGCTCTAGTGTAAGTACTGTATGAGTGGTGTTTTGAGTACTGTACCTGGCATGTGTATTGGGCACTATAAATTGTTTTCTTTTTCTTTTCAATTTATGGAAGTGTTTTAGGATTAATGAGATTACAGTCAGTGAAGAGGGGTCTAAAAGCAATTGAGGATAGACTGAGATCATGGAGAATGGCTGATCTCACAAAATAGACCCCAAGAGAAGAGATTTTGAGCAAATTTACATGGAGTTTGGAGTGGCAATACAACAATTTTAAATGAAAATAAAGATAGAGGAAATGGGACAAGGTACTCAAAGGAAGCTTACATACAAGAATTGTAAGAAGCAGACCATTTGGTGATGAGGTACAGCACTGTGTTTTGGAAAAGGAAGCTAGGACTATGTACAACTGCATAAGAACAGAATCAATGAAACTGAAATTCACACTTTAGTATCCTACAATAAGAATGTTCAGGAGGAGAGAGCATACACGAGGGAAATTTCAAAAAGCATAAAGGCAGTTTAAAGCTCTTTTCCTTGCAACTCTAAATGAACTGGCAATGAAGACAAATATGAAATCACCTAAATAAAAATCAAACACTGTGGACACAGAAGATCTGAATTAAAAATCAGGAAGTCCTGGAAAAACTCAGCAGGTCTGGCAGTGTCTGTGGAGAGATAAACAGAGTTCAGAACTGCACTGAAGAAGAGTCATATTGGACTCAAAATATTCACTCTGTTTTGCTCTTGACAGATGATCTGATCTGCTGAGTTTGTCCAAAACTTTCTGTTTTCATTTACACATTTATCTACTTCAGACATTAAATGGATAGATTTAAATTATGAAAATCTAGAAACAGGGAGGACCCAAAAGCTTTGAGGGTCCAGGTACACAGATCGGCAAAATGTTACTAACAGGTACAGAAAATAATCATATACGCACATGGATTGCAAGCCTTTATATCTAATGAACCTAAATGAATGGGCTTTTCATTATGTTTCAACTATGTAAGATCCTGGAGTACTATGAGAAATTCCTGGTACCACACTTTAGAAGGGACGCATTGACCTGAGATGCAGAAGAGCATACATTTAATAGCATAATACCTGGATTCTTCTAGCTGAGATATAAGAAGATATGTTACAAACTACAGTTTTAGTTCTTAGAACGGAGAAGGTAAAGGATGATTTGACCAAAGTTTTCAGGATAATACGGGAAATAGTTGGGTTTACTGGGGAGAAATATTTTTTACAGAATACCGTACTGAAGGCGATGACAGTTTTCACACACTGTGCTAATCAAAAACTCAATCTGCCCTCCCTGAAAGGTGTAATAGATACCATGACACATTTCCAATACAATCGGGGAACTGTCCTGGTAAGTTGTGTTATCTGCTCATATACCTTGGACTTTGCTGTATGCAAAATGGCTGACTTGTTTCTGAAATTACATTGCTGTACTTCAAAAGTACCTAATCAGCCATAAAGTGATTAGATTGTCCAGTGGCTGTGTGAGGAGATACATAAAATTTTATAATGAACTATATAAACTGAAGATTTTTTTCTGTTATTCATTATGCCAACTCTTCTTCTCAATGCTCACACAAGATTTTAGCATCAGATAACAGGGCCTAAAGTTTGAAAGGGCCATATGGTCAGGGCCCATTTCTGGTGTAATTTCAAAGCTGCAGTCTCGGTCTTTGTTTTGGCATCCTGTTGCCTTCAGGACAGGTTATAATTTTCAAAGGGCTGTCAGGAATGGGAAGGGAATGGGAGATCCTTTCATCATCAATTAATGGCTCCTTAAACTCTTTGAGCAGATGGGTTAAAGAGTGGAATTTTTGAACTTTGTTTCAGTTAACTCAAATAATCTGGTACACGTTAATATACAGTTGTTGGGTTCACTGCAGAGCCAAACTAAGTTTTTATTGTCTTCATCTAAATACCATTTTTTAACAGACCTACCATAAGTGCTGGATTTTGATCCATCCAAATGCATGGCCTCTTTCGTCTTAGCTGGTGCTGCTGGCCTTTTTGAAGGCTGTCTACTTTCTTAAACAAGAAGCAGTCTCCACCCTGACACCAGGCACACAGCTTCTGAGTCCTGGAGACCCTTAACTGTGCAATAAATTCACCACCTGGCCAAATAGACCATTTGAATTTTAAAATAGCATGTTAAGAGCTACAAAACTGATGCACATGGTTAGGGCAAGGAATTCATCCACGTCAGGTTCCCAAATGTATTCCAGCGGTCCTCTGATACCTCACTGACACCTCACTTGCATAAACATTCATCTCTCCGGTGAGCTTGGACAGTGAGAGTTAGTGAACTTTCTTACTGTCCAGAACATCATGATCAGCAGATCTTGCCCACTTTCACAATTGATACAGGTACATTTCCAGTGTTTAAGGTTAATTATGTTATGAGAATTTCTCATTTCACAAGCAACACTGATATCAATTGTCAAGTCATTATCATCTCAGTGCTAACAATATGTCAGAGTAATAGTGAAATGTGCAACGTTCTTAATCATATATTTCAGTTTATTATTCATTCAACAATAAAACACTGGTAAACTACAAATAAGTTGAAAAAATAAATACCTTTGCAGACTAATAGAGCAGAGCACAGTAGAGTAATTTCTAAAGCGTGTTCAAGAGAATTTTCTAGATCAGTATGTTCCCTGCCCTATGAGGGAGGGAGTATTGCTAGATCTGGTTTGAAAGAATGAGGTTGGTCAAGTGGATCAAGTGTCAGCAGCAAAACATTCAGGAAACAGTGACCAGAGCATCATAAAGTTTAGGTCTGTAATGGAAAATGGCTGAAGCAATCCAGAGTGACAATGATTGATTGGAGGAGGGCCGATTTCAATGCCGTAAGAACATTGGCCCAGGTCAACTAGGATCAAAGAATTGTAGGCAAAACTACAATGAACTATGAGTGCAAAAGTGTAAAATTATTGAAGGTGGTCGGGCAAAATTAAGAAAGTGGTTAATTAGGCATGTGGGATCCTGGGATTTATAAATGGAGGATTCAAGTACAAGGGCAAGAAGAGTATATGAAGCTCATAAAGCATAGACATTCATAATTGGAATATTGTATTCATGTCTTAGCATAATTCCTTAAGAGGGATTTGAAAAACATCAGTGTGTGGTTGAAAAAAAAAACTTAGCAAGAATATTCCCAAGATTGAGAGATAGGTGTCATGAGGAGAGATTGGAAAATTGGGTTGGCTCTCCTCAGTGAAGGCTTAGAGAAGATTTGACAGAGAGTTCTAAATTGTGAGGGGTCTGAATAGAGTAGAACTGAAGGTGACATGAGAAAAAATATTTTCATGGAACATGTGGTTAGGATCTGGGCTACCTTACCTGCTGCGTGGTGGAAGCAAATGCAAAAACAACTTCCAAAAACAATTGAATATTTATCTGAAGAGAAACTTCTCAGGGCTATGGAAAATAAAAGTAGAGAAATGGAACTAGTTGAATTACTCTTGCAGAGAGCTGGCACAGACACAATAGGCCATATGGAATTTTCTCCTGCTGTGTCCAGTCTATAATTTTATGTTCTTTAAATGGGACATCAAGATGATGCCTACAATATAGATAATCATCTATTGCTGTCGAAACTGAATAAACGATGCAGTGGGATTGTGGCCTCACTTCTGATGCTAAAATTCATTGAAAACATTTGTCATAAATTGTTGATACAAGGTCAGATTTATCTTAGAAGGCTATTTTTTGGATATACAGAAGCCACTTAGAACAATAATCAGGAACATCCTGTGTGGGATATAAGTATTCCCCACCTCCCCTCCACACCCACACCCAAAACAGAAGAACCAGGCTTAAGTATGAACACACAACTACATCTTACAGAGAAAGTCAACTATCCAAGGACAAGTAATTTTGAAGCGTTTTGTCTAGACTGTCACAAAATGTACCTCTTTCTAATCATTTCAGAAGTAGTAGGAAATTGATATACTTCAGTAGAAACATGTTCTATTCATTCTATTTTTTTAATATAAATAAACAAGTTTGTTAGTATTCAATTACCTTTATTTTACTAACATGCCAAATACTATGGGTGGAAAATGCACATGGTGGTCCAATTAAGATCAAGTTATATAATACACAAAACAAAAGGAAACGTATGCTTTCATGTAGCACCTGTCACAAAACAATTACAGTGATTTTTGAAGTGAAGGATGTTGGCATCGTTGGCTAGACCAACACTTACTACCCTACCCAAATTGCCCAGAGTGCAGTTAGGAGTCAATCACATTGCTGTGGGTCTGGAGTCACACACCAGTCAGATCAAGTAATGATCCCTCAGACATGAGTCAACCTGATAGGTTTCTCCCAACAATTGACAGTGTTTTAATAGTTACCACTGGGGCAACTTTTTATTCAAATTTCACCATCTGCCCCGGTGGAATTTGAACCCATGTTCCCAGAATTAACCTGGGGTTCTGGATTTCTAGTCTAGTGCCATTACCACTACACCACTGCCTTCCTCCATGAGGAACACAGCAGCCATTTTTTGAACAGCAAGGCTCCACAAACAGCAATGTGATAACAATCAGATAATCTGTTTTTTTGTGATGATGACTGAGCAATAAATATTGGTCAGGAAAGTGGAGATAACTTCATGACGATTCTTCAAAATAGTGCCAACGGGTGTTTTACATCCCTAACCCCAATCTGATAGGGCAATTTGACTTCTGAGATGAAGGATTACAACCTTGAAGAAATATCAAGTTTTGAAACCTGTTACACACTTGTTTCTAACAGCTTTAAATGGAGTTTATAACAGCTATTCCACCTGAAGAAATGAACAGCAGATCATCATCACTTTTCCTTTACTCAATACTCAAGCAACTCAGAAACACAACAGGGAATGTTTAGGCTATATAAATTCTAAAAGCTGATCAAATTCATCTGTTTTTTTTAAAGAACGTGTACAATTCTATTTCTCTTCCTTCTCCTTTGAATGCAATGCTCTCAATGGTAGAGACAAGACAGAGAAACATCTGGCTCATTTATTCACCTTTGTCATAGTTAACAGGTGGCACATGAATTCTTCACAAATGTGATTAATCATGATGGGAGACCTAGTAATCTAGAGAAGTCATTTATGGTCATCATCCATTTACAGAAACAATTGAGCATGGTGTAATAGGAAGGCAAATCAAACTTCAAAAATTTGTTAAATCTGATGGGAGCAGTATAAATGTGACATAATTATTCTTCAGCACTATAAATGTAATTTTTCCTTTTCAACTTGGTGACAACTAGATCAACCTTTTCTCATCTAATTGTAACTTTGGCATTGCAACTAGAAAAAATTCACTACCTCGCTTGTTAGGTCAAATACAAGACCAACTTCCATCACCAGCGATTTCTGCATTAATATTCATTAATCAGCTTTGTCCAATTTGGTTGATGTAGGGGAAAAATCGTAAATAGGTACTCAGTATTAATACAAAAGCATTGCACCAGTGAGAAAAAAATCAAAATCAATTTTGAGTGCATTTCTAACTCATCATCTTGGGAGTGTAAGAGCTGTCCAAGTCAGTAAGCAAGACTGACTGAAAACATTTTCAATCAATCGGCAGATTTTAACTTTACTAACCATTTTAAATAATTAACCAGAGTTTGCCTATTTCTACGTCAATGTTACACAATTTAAATGTCTACAGGTTTATTTCTGTGATATGAATTCTCAGTCAGTGAACTTCAAGTATCTGGCATAACTGAACATTTTCTGCTCAGAACACCAGAACTGTAGATTACAAAAATTCCTACCGCTTTAGTCACTATGAACTGAATCTTCCCACCTTCTGAATGAAATAGTAATGGCAAGTCATTTGGGAAAATATGGCACAATGATAAGAAATTAGATTCTTGACGCCAAAAAAAGTTCAATTCTCCAACAAATGTTTGAACGGCAAGACACGAATCTCGCTACTGAGTGGCGAGAGATCTATTTGCATGTGTTTGATGCAATTCGTATCCACGTCTGCCTCATTGATATGCAGTTTCCTATTCTCCCACACTAGAAAAAAGCTAGACGGTGACAATTCATGACATGAAAGTCAGAGCTGGTACCTGGTAACTCCAGCTCGCTGCTTGCACCTCTGAGACTCCATTATGCACAGTAGTTACCAATATCTCAGGTTATGTTCCACAGGCAGCAACCATCCAGAACTCCCGTCCTTGGCATGGACGTGTATCAGCCTCACCACATCATCATGGCACATCTCCGATCCACTTACAATTTTCCACTTCACTGTTGTACATTGGAGCACACCTGCATCTTTCACGGTAATGCTGCTGCTGGAGCACTTTGCTAAAAGCATCCATCTCATGGATTGGACACGGGTGGATCTCAGGGCAATGCGCTTGCTCTCTTAGCACTGACCCACTTTGTGCCTACTTCAATAACCACAGAAACTCTGGCATGTCTTTTCATGTTTTTTTAGCTTCATTCAGAACTTGAAAGGCTCATAGTATGTGGTTATGTATGTAGTTGGGTGTGTGTTAAGACAGTGGGTCAGGTGACCCAGAGATGGGAGCTAGAAGGACAGACTAGGACCAACGATGGAGCTGAGAGGACAAACAATAAAGTTTTCCTGTTCAAGGTTAACATCCACCTTCCTTGTGTTCTATTTATGGTTCTAGTGAACTACAAACACACTTATGCCTTGCGTTACTCTTTAGCATAGATACCAAGCCATGCAGTTTATCATGGTTGTCAGCAATGATCAGTCAGTCAAGGCAGTGAACATGTTGCTGTACAGAATCACGCTACACCAATGACAGACCTACACAAACACACTGCATATGCTTCAGCCAAATAGCCATTTCTCAAAGACTATTGGAATAGTCGTTGGTAAAGTCAACAGGGACTGTAGTCAGTCAGGGGGTTTACAACAGTCAGTCAAGGGCAGTAAATAATCTTCATCTGGAGGCCTGGACATTGTCACTCAGATACTTAGGATGGTCAAGATCAAGGGTTCCATATCACTACAGTCCAGAGAGATGCCATGATCAGTTCTGCAAATCCAGTGCAACAAGTCAAGAACTTAATAATTAGTCAGTTGGAGAACTGCATAGAAATCAGTGAAAGGGGCCCAATCACTAATCAATTGGTGCTATCCTTCCAATTCAGTTACAGCACAGGCCACAGTCAGTCCTTTGGTTCCTTGGACGTGAATGCAGTTCATCAAGAGCCATTACTGCGGTACAGAACCTGGAAAGTCAATTGTGCGGATTGGAGGTAGCATGCTGGGATGCAAAGGGGACAACAGTTGTGAAGTGAAGCAACTCAAAATTTATCCTCCAATATTCTCTTCCTGATATGGGTTATTAAGGCAGATCATGAATGGCTACCACCACCATGGCTTCAGCAGGGGAGCAGTGCAACATGATGGCTAGTAAGGCAAATCTATAGGGTTAGGGCTAGGATCTGGGCTTGGGGGGAGGGGGATAAATGTTTGGAGTTGAAGGTGTAAATTGAAGAATTGGATAGGAATTCAGAGTAGCGTAGTACTGGCCTCAACAGGGAGTGCGAGGAAGAAAGGACATCGAATGTCAGGGGGCCATCGATTACCAGGCTGAGCCTGCAAATTATTCTGCCAAGAGTGACTTGCATTGCCTTCCATATTCATGCGACACGTAACATGTACTGGAAATGGAAGATAACTGAAAACATACCCAGGGTGATGGATTAAGGCTTTTTTTCAGTCTGAACATGCAGGTTCTAATTACAGACCATAAGAAATAGGAAAAGATTAGGTTGAGTGGCCACTTTGTCATTCAACAGAATTGTAGGTGGTCTGACATGACTGAAGTCCACCTTCCTGTATTTCCCCATAACCTTTGATTTTCCTATTGATAAGAATCTATCTATCTTAGCCTTAAATATGCATAAAGACTTGTGAATGATGTAAGGCCTTCAAAAGGTGCTTGTATTAATGAGGCACTTACACAGTAGAGGTTGAGGTCTATCTTCAATCATACTCTGCATGTGACATGTACACAGGGGCCAACTGTGTGAGGTTACAAGCAATTGTGACCATGTAATGGTCATTACAAATTGATCACAGTCACCTCCGCGAAGCAGAAGTAACCACAGACACGTTAGAACAGAAAAGGCTGACAGCAGGGACCTGATTGAGGTGTACAAAGTTCCGAGAGGTACAAACAAGTTAGATAAGGAGAAACATTTCCCCTCAGTACAGGGATATATAAACAGGAGCACACTTTTAAGGTAACAAGCATGACGTTCAGAGGGGATTTGAGGAACATTATTTTCACTCAGAGGGTTGTGAGTATTTGGAACTCATTATCTAAGAGGGTGGCAGAGATAGGAACCCTCAAACATTTAAGAACTAATCAGAGTAATATTTGAAATGCCACAGCATACAAGGATATGGACCAAGTGGTGGAAAATGGGATTAGAACTGATGGATGTTTGATGACTGGCACAGACACAATGGGCTGAAGTGCCTGTTTCAGTGCTGTAAAAACTCTACGACTTGGTAACTATTCAACAAAGGATAACCTGTGTAGCTTGATACTTGCAGCTGCAGTTACAATGACAATGATTAAGACACAAGATGATATAAACAACAAAACATTCACAAACGTGAGCTTGTATTTTCAATGAAGTGACAAGTATGCACCCTCAAAGGTTTTTCTTTCATTGCACTGCCATGACATATACTTGTAGCTGGTACTGTTTGACGGGTGGCCTTTAAAAATGGCACCAGTGTCAGGAACCCTGGACGCCCTGACAATGGTGAGTACTTCTGCCATTGTTGAGCAGAAGATGGCATGAGCAAGGCATAGCTAACAAGGTGAGCTGCAGGGAATTGAACGAGATATCTCACCAGAGTTCATGGAGAGAAATGATCCATGAAACTCCCTGAAATTTACAGTGAGCTGATTTCTGGTAAAACTTAACTCTAAGAATCTACAAACACACATTGGCAGAGAAGAGCAGACGGAAAAACTGCTGATATATCTAATCACCGTTGCATACGGAGCTAGGAAACTGGTTGAACTGCAGGACAGAAAGTGCAGGGATAATCAGCAGATACTTCAATTGGCAGGTGGAGACGAGAGGTATACCACGAAGTCCTGTCTTGGGGTTTCAACTATTCACTACAATTATAAAATTCCTCAAATGTGAGGAAATATGTCAAATGGTTCAAGGAGCATTAGAAAACCAAGTATGCCAATAAATAACATATGGTGATAATAAATCAAATGATAAAAAGCTTGGTGAAAATGGTGGGTTTAAGGAGTGTCTTGCAGGAGGAAAACAAGACTGAGGTGGAGGCCATTCTAAGGAAGCCTCACTCGACCCAAAACGTTAAATCTGATTTCTCTCCAGAGATTCTGCTAGACCTGCTGAGCTATTCCAGCAGTTTCTGTTTGAGATGGAGGGGTTGTGGAAAAACATTCCAGAGTTTGGGGTTGGCAGAAGACAGAATGGTTACTACCAGTGAAGGGACTAATATCAGGGGTGCTTAAGAGTCCAGAATTAGATGAGTGCAGGTATCTCTGAGACAGTTTACAGGCAAAGAGAGAGGCAACAGAAAATAAAAATGAGGATTTAAAAAAGTAAGTCATTGTTTTAGAGGAACCAAGTGTAGATTGGCCAGCACAGGTAATAGGTAAATGGGAAATTCTACTAGTTATGGTAGCAGAGTTTTGGATACCCTTGAAAGTTATGATGGGCAGCATAGGAAAGACCAACACAATATTCAATTGTTAGGTCAAAATCAAAATAAAAACTATGAGGAATAAATTTAAACAAGGTGACTCATGTCATTCTGAAAGTTTATAATAGCCATTTTACATTTCTCCCCAGACATAAACATTTTGCTCATTATTGACACTTTTATTCTTCCCTTCCCAAGTGTTAGGGCCCCCCTATGTTTTTTAGTTAAATTAGAATGGCTGCCTGTGGATTTCAGTTGACATAAAATGGTTGAAGGTGATTGTTAGTTGAAGCAATCATTTACACAGTCAGAATCATGGCCTTTGTATTCATAGCAACTAGATAAGAAATAAAGCATTTCATAACAGTCACACAATGAGTTCTTATTAAGAAGAACCAAAATGGTAGCTTACACAGAGACAATTTTGATGAAGAGACATCCTTGAAAAGCACAGGCAGAAGTACCTCTCGCAAGCTAATTCAAAGTTTGCTATTTAGCTGGGGATAGAAGGGGAAAAGCTTGACTCACATTAGTTAAGATCCTTTAGGTAACCGTAATCACATACACATACATACACATAAATAAATAATGGAGTTTTAACTGTAATAGACATGAACAGATTTAACTGAATTCCTGTGGGCTGACTACCTTAGTCAGTGGGGAGAAGCCCTCAGCCTGCTAGTAGAAAGGATTGAATAACAGATGCAGAAGTCAGCAGTATTGGAATGTGGTTGAATAAGATGCATTGTGAAAACCCAAGAAGAGACAATGAGGGTGTCCAGTTAACAAATCAAAATGAAATCATGGTAAAATCTGTAACAGTCTATCAATTGATCACGCAGACAGATGATTAATCTGATTGGATGTCTATGTGTTATTAATTGATTACAGTCAGTTTGCAATTGGTCTGTAAATGCTAAGGCAGGCTGAAAATAAACGTAAAGAAGTTAATATCTTTCCTTTATTCAGGGAAGAAGCTACTGGACTTCCATAAGTTTTTTCTCACCAGTGTAACATCAATAGACTCTGCGATACTGGAAGTGAACTCCAGATGTTGAGTATGGAGCTGGAGAAACACAGCAGGCCAGGCAGCATCTGAAGAAGGGTACCGACCCGAAATGTCAACTTTCCTGCTCCTCTGATGCTGCCTGGACTGCTGTGTTCCTCCAGCTCTACACTATGTTGTTTCTGACTCCAGTATTTGTAGTTCTTGCTATCTTTGGATGTTGAGTGATCCATTTAGTCATTCCTCACAATGATAAAACTTAAAGAAAAACATGACTCTCCATCGAGTCTCTGGTGAAAGGTCAACTGCAGTACTGAAGGATGATGCATTTCCACATTTGGCTTTCCTAATTTGTTCAACATAACAGAAAGCTGAATATCCAGACACATGAGTTAACAAGACTTCAAAGAAGATATTTGAGCCAAGACGTGGCTCACTATTCAACAGTTTCAGTCAATAACTTTGAACACATATGTTGGAAATTCGCACTTCAAAGTTTGTCAAGTTCATACAGCTGTGGAACAAGTACATGATACAATTTCTTGAGCTGACTTTGAACCCTGCTGGAAGCGACTGTAATACAGGGCACGGGAGTGTGAGATCTGCATACTTGCCGTCTAAC
>JAHRHZ010000012.1:51723448-51762459 GCA_024137785.1 Ginglymostoma cirratum
GCCATGATCGTGATGAATGGTACAGCAGGCTCGAAGGGTCTAGCTGCATGATAAAGTGCATAGTCAATGACAGCTAACCTCTGTTTTACATGGATCCCCATCACACGTACTATCCTGTTAATCACAGGTTGTGCCCAACTGCACGCAAAAGATAAACTTCCACATGCGTTGGCCTCAATTGTCATGTGGTACTCGGGCTTTCACTCCTTTGACATTGATATTCACTTGCACATGTAAATCACCGATGGCTATACAAAATATTTTTATTCAAGATATGACACTGGGTCTTCCTCTTGTGAATTGGAGCATTTCCTTGACGCACTTTCTCACAACCTCTGCTACATCAGCTCAGTTTGCCTCGATTTGCCTTTTTAAAGCCATTCTCAGGAAAGATCACCTCCCACCTTTCACTGACACAGCAGAGGTGTGCCTTCGAAGAAGCACCACTCAACCACGGGGCTGCAGTAGTCAGACATTTCATCAATAATGTGCTATTCTTATTCATGCGGCATTCTGGCAGTGAAGCACAGCCTTACTGTTTGAACAAAAGGCTCTTCAATAGACCACGCATAGATGCAATTTCATCAGCTAAGGGCTTCTAAATCACACATGGTTTCAATGTAAACTGCAGGCACTTCGAATTTTATTTGACACTGCTTGGGAAAAGACAGAAAGAGAAAAGGTTTAAGTGGTGCTCAGAAATAGTGGGAACTGCCGATGCTGGAGTATCTGAGATAACAAGGTGTAGAGCTGGATGAACACAGCAGGCCAAGCAGCATCAGAGGAGCAGGAAAGCTGACGCTTCAGGTATGGACCGTTCTGAAGATCCTGCTGTGTTCATCCAGCTCTACATCTTGTTATCTCTTATTTAAGTGGAGCTCAGTTCTGGTTATGTTGGGAATGACGCATTCTTGACAAAATCCGGCCTATTATATTCCCTCCAGAGGGAGCATAAATCTAACCACCATCATTGCAACCTCAAGGCAAGTAAAATTCAAATAAGATGTCCTCAGCTGGTGAACTGGATTAAAATGCTTTCTGACTGAGAATGATTGTTCTAAGGTTTTGTTTCAAAGAGAGCTTCAATGACTTTGCATTGCATCTAACGGTAGCACGCGTGCAGGAGCATATGAATCGCAGCCTAGGCTTGAGGTCTGCCTTGACCTGGTACCTGGAGACAGCAGCCCCCTCAGTCAGTTGCTTGCAGCCGGCTGCACTGAACCAGTACAAGAAAATACACAGTCAAATCACAAGAAATCAGTGAGATCACAGACTGGTAAGGAACTACCATTAGGATAAGTGAAAGTCAGAGCCACCATAATAAAGTATGATAAGTAATAATGATAAGTAACAATGTGATAAGTAAGGAGAAGCGATGGCCAGTGGTATTACCACTGGCCTGTTACTCCAGAAACCCAGGTAATGTTCTGGACACCTGGATTTCAATCCCACCACAGCAGACGGTGGCATTCAAATTCAATAAAAAAAATTCTGGAATTAAAGGTACAGCACGGAAACAGACCCTTCTGTCCAACTCGTCCAAGCCAACCAGATATCCTAGCTAAATCTAGTCCCATTTGCCAACATTTGGCCCATATCTCTCTAAACCCTTCCTATTGATATATCCATCCAGATGCCTTTTAAATATTGTAATTGCGCCAGTCTCCACCACTTCCTCTAGCAGTTCATTCCATACAAGCATCACCCTCTGCGTGAAAAAGTTGCTCCTTTGGTTCCTTCTAAATCTTGCCCCTCTCAACTTAAACCTATACCCTCTAGCTTTGGAATGACCATGAATCCATTGTTGATTGTTGGAAAAACCCTTCTGGTTCACCAATGTCCTCTAGGGAAGCAAACTGCCATCCTTACATGACCTGGCCTACATGTGACTCCAGACCCACAGCAATGTGGTTGACTCTTAACTGCCCTCTGGGCACTTACGGATGGGTAATAAATGCTGGCCTGGTCAGACACTCTCATCCTGTCAAGGAATAAAAATAAAAACAGACCAAGTAGCATAAGAAGATGAAAGAAAAGTTAATATAAGGGGAGAAAGTTTAAGTAATTAAGAAACTTAGTAACTGAGCAAGCTCAAGTCAGTGAAGTGGAATCTGTGAACTATCACACACGGGAAATCATGAAACCTAACAGTATCCTAGACGACCAGATGTACAGGAGGTATCACAGCTGCAGAGCCTTGAGCTTCAAGTTTTGCAGTCAAAACTGAAAGCTACGTGGATAGTATATTTAGAGAGGTGGTCAGACCATAGCTTAAGGGACTACAGGAACAAAGGGAATGGGTGACCATCAGGTAGTCTAAAAGAAATATGAAGGTAGTGAAGGAGCCCCCTGAATCCTGCTCACAAATTGGTCTTCCATTAAGGAAGCTGATGAGGGTGCTGGTTTCTCAAGAGTACAAGCCAAGCCTCTGGCATCACAAGAGGCACAACTGCACAAGAGGAAAGAAGAAAGAAGGAGCAATAGTGATAAAGGATTCAATAACTAGAGGAACAGACAGACATTTCTGTGGCCAATAACATGATTCCAAAATTGTATGCTGCCTACCTGGTGCAGGTCAAAGGATGTCACAGAGTTCATGTGCATGTATGTCAATGCACAGAGCATAGTAAATGAGGTTGGGGAGTTACAGGCATGGATTTCAGACTTGCTCAAGGACGGGCATGACTGAATGTTAAATATTCCTGGTAATAAGTTATTCAGGAAAGACGGAAAATCAAAGAATGGACGAGGGGTAAAAAGTATTGGTGAAGGTGTGTATTGCAGTACTGGAGAAGGAAGATGTCTCAGAGGGTTCAAGGACAGTTAATTTCACTAGAACTCCAGAATAAGATGAGTGTAGCGACATGGCTCAGCGTAGTCTACATATCACCAACAAATGGAAAAGATGTAGAGGAGCAAATGCACGCAGAAATACCAACATTATAGAGTAACCATGATGGGCGGCTTCAATTATCGAAATAGTTTGGGGTACTGATAGTGCAAAGAGCAGCAAGGGGTAAGTGTTCCTGGATTCTGTTTACGATGGTTTCCTACAGTATAATGTATCCAGTCCAACAAGCAAGCATGCTTTATTAGATTGTGTCCTTGGAAATGAGGTGGACAAAGTGGATTAGCATCAATGGGTGAAAATTTAGGAGACACTGGTCATTATGTCATTAGGTTCAGGGTGATGGTGGAGAATGACATGCAAAAATTCAGAGTAAGAAGATCAGTTCACAGAGAATTGACTTTAATTAGAACATAGAACATACAACATACAACATACAACATTACAGCACAGTACAGGCCCTTTGGCCCTCAATGTTGCGCCGAAACTAATCGGAAGCCCATCAAACCTACACTATTCCCTTATCATCCATATGTTTATCCAACGACCATTTAAATGCCCTTAAAGTTGGTGAGTCTACAACTGCTGCAGGCAAGGCATTCCACGCCCTTACTACTCTCTGAACAACTCTCGGGGCAAGAACAGTGCTGAACAGGATTGATTGGAATAAGAGGCTGGCAATAAAAACAGTAATTGAACAATGGGCCACCTTCAATGAACAGATGTTTTGGGTTGATTTGAGGTATGGTCCCTCTGCTGGAAAAAGCAGGGCAAACAAATCCAGAGTTCCCTGGATAACAAAAGAGGTACAATTAACAGTTGAAAGAAAAAGTATAACAAGGTGTAAGGCAGAAAACACAATTGAGAAACATGAGAAATATCAAAGGATTTGGTGGCTGCTGGGGGGAGGGGGTGGGGGGAGGGAAGGGATTTGAAAAAGCAAATATCAGAAAAAAAAGACTAACTATGAGAAAAGGCTAGCAGCGGCCACAAAGAGGAATCTCAAAGTGTTCTAAGGCCATATAAATTGTAAAAAAGTGGTTAGAAGAGGAGTACAGCCAATAACAGACCCAAGAAAAGGACTTAGACAGGAAGACAGGAGCATGGCTAAGGTGTTAACTGAATAATTTTCATCTATCTTTACGAAAGGAGAGGATGTTTTCAGACCATGATGACAAAGGAGCAACTCTATCACAAGAGCGGTTCAAAATTAACAAGGAAGAATTCATGGATAGATTGTTGGCACTTAAAAGTTAACAAGACACCTGGACAGGATAAGATGCACTTGAAGATTTTGTAGGAAATTCAAAGATTTTTGTAGTTTGACCTGGGCTCAGGAGAGGAGCCAGAAAATGGAAGAACTGAAAATATTATGGTCGTGTTTAAGAAAGGTTGTGAGGAGAATTCCAGCAATTACAGACCAGTTAGTTTTCACTTCGGTGGTGGGGTAACTTCTGGAAACAATTATTCAGGATACAACTGGTTGTCAAAAAGGTGGGTTGATTACGAAGAGTCAGCATAAATTTTTAAAGAGGAAATCATGTTTAACCAACATGGAGTTTTTTGAAGAGATAACAGAAGGGTTAAGGAGGGTAATATTGTTGATGTTGTTAGCATTGATTTACTGCAGGTGTATGATACACTGCCATTCAACAGACTGGAGGTGGTATTACAGGTCATGGTATAAAAGGAGCAATAGCAACATGAACATAACATGAGTGATAATGGTCTATGGATATTTTTCAGGCTGGAGGAAGGCTTGTAGTGGAGTTCCCCACAGGTCAGTACTGAAACTGTTGCTTTTACTGATAAATATTAATCGTCTGGATCTTGGTTGTCACGTCAATTTCAAAGTTCGCAGATAACAATAAACGTGGAGGAACAGTAAACAAAAAGGACAGAGTGGAACTCCAAAAAGGTGTTGAAAAGTTTGTGAAGTGGGCAGACAGATGGCAGATGAAGTTCAATGTAGGGAAGAATGAGATGATACAATGTGGTCAGAAGATCATTGCAAGACAACATGGTGTACAAGTCTAAAGGGGTTCAGGAGCAGATGGACCTGGGTATATGTGTACACAGATCATTGAAGGTGGAAGAATAGGTGCACACAGCAGTTAATACAACGTTCGGTGTTCTCTGTTTTATTAATAAGGGCATAGAATGCAAGAACAGAGAGGTGATATTGAACTTGTATAAGACACTTGTTTGATTTCAGCTGGAGTACTGTGGACAGTTGTGGGCAGCACAGTGCAGGAAAATTGAGAGTGCACTGGACAAAGTGATTCCATCAATGAGAAACTTCAGTTAATGAGGCTAATTTGAAGAGGTTGGGACTGCTCTCCTTGGAGAGAAGGCGGCCAAGAGGAGGTTTTCAAAACCACAAGCAGGCTGGACAGAGTAGGTAGGGAGAAGATATTCCTGTTCATAAAAGAAAAAAGTACAAGAGGACATAGATTTAAACTGTTGTGCAAATGAAGCAAGAAAGCTGTGAGAAAAAACATTTCACACAGTGTGTAGATGATAACACAGGATGGAGCTGGAAGAACTCAGCGGGCCAGCCAGCATCAGAGGAGTAGGAAAGTCGATGTTTTGGGTTGGGACCCTTCTTCTGAAATGGGGAGGGGGAAGGGGGCTCAGAAATAAATAGACAGGAGGGGCGGGGCTGGGGAAGGTAGGTGGGATGGTGATAGTTGAGTTCAGGCAGGGAGTGGTAGAGATTGGTCAGTGGCATAGGAGGGGTAGACAGTTGGGACAGAAGATGGGCAGGCTGTATTAGGTCGGCAGGGATGAGAGGGAGAGTCGGAATTAGGATGAGGCTAGGGGTGGAGAGATTTTAAAACTGGTGAATTCCATGTTTAGGCCATTGAGCTGTAGGTTCCCGAGGCAGAATATAAGGTGCTGCTCCTCCAGTTTGCAATTTGTGACCGGTGTCACAATTATGCAATTTGCAGAAAAGACTAAATAATTAACTGCTAAAAACAAAACAAAGACTTATCGTGATCGTTCATGAAAATAAGTGGAAACAGTGAAAATCTGGTTGTTATCATATCAGCTCATGGAGGCTTGCAATAAAAAGAGAGAATGGCCTCCAATGTAACAACTAGCTCCTCCTCGAAGGGCAAAAGAGAAAATAAAGAAAAGGAATAAAATACACCAGATCTTTATAAAATTTCAAAGCAAACCTAATACTTAAACAGGAAAGCACAAGTTTCTTTCACTCATTTTAAACAGTTGAAATCAGAACCTCATTTCTAAATTGAAGAGCTTCAAACAAAGTTACTTGTATCTTTAAAGATATGCTTCTGATTAAACATGTAATATTTGGGTTTAAATGTATGTATTTGGCATGCATAACTGAGTATTACTTGAACACCTATGAAGAGACAGACTGACACTATGTCTTGGCTTAGGAGCAGTGTTCCTTCAATGTCTTGTCACAGATGAATACGGCAGCAAAGTACGGTCTTGTAAATGTAAAGTTTTGAAGGCAAGAAAAGAAACTTATAATTTTCGTAGCCATTGCAGAATATTGTGGATAGAAAGTATGAATTGGGGTACGATCATTAACTGATGTTCTCAAGACTGAACCAAATGACCGAAGATATAACGTGAATATGTGAATATGGCTAACAAGCCGAACTAAAATAATGCAAAGAGTTTTTAGTATCTGTAAGAGTAAAACATTTTGAGAATTGGCGGTCTGCCAGTTAGAAGGTGAAAACGGTTTGACCTTTGATTAGTTTTCTTGAAGGAAATTTACAAAAATGATGATCTGCTAAATATCAATGAGGCATGGTGAGATGTCAACAGATTTTGTAAAACAGATGCCGATTTTTTGGAAGAAATATATCATGGATTTTAGTAGACTCCATCAAAGAATGATAAAATTAAACCTGAACAACTCAGGATCAGTACTACTGATTAAATTGCCGCACTGTGCTAAGGTGTCTCAGATGTGCAAAATACTAGCTCGAACTGATGATTAGAGCTTGGCAAAGGAGGTACTTTTGGATCAGATGTCTGCTGCCTTGAAAAATTTCCTGAAGAAATTATCATTTCCTTCACCTTCACAGAACAAATTGGACATTCCACAGTACCACAAAGAATCGAGAACTCAGTTATTACCAGCATTTGGAATAGTCCACATACTATGCACAGGCATTGATCCAATGGAAAAAATACCAGTTGGTAGGATGAGGATACCTTCAGTAGATCTGGCTACTACGGCAAAAAGAACAGTAATAATCACCAAACGATTCACAGAAATGCCAAAGGAACAGAATATAGCTAGGATATCAGCAACTTTAAGTCTCATTACCTGGCAAAGTACCCAAATGGAGAGGCAAGGGACTGGAAATGAC
This sequence comes from Ginglymostoma cirratum, assembly GCA_024137785.1. NCBI lineage: Eukaryota > Metazoa > Chordata > Chondrichthyes > Orectolobiformes > Ginglymostomatidae > Ginglymostoma > Ginglymostoma cirratum. The sequence continues at coordinate 51,730,658 of JAHRHZ010000012.1, forward strand.
ATGACAAATAGATTTCTGAGGAAGAAGGTGTAGATAACAATAAATGCAAACATATTATATTAGTCACAAGGAGTTTTAGTCCTGTGATTGCACTAGTTCCAGGTTATTTTTACTTTACGGTACTAGAAAACATCCACACTGCACACAGAACAAATTAGTTAGAATGTTACCTTGATACACCAAGCAATGAAGATGAATGGCAAATTAAGGAATGTATCATATATTACTTGCTTTAATTGTGTTGATAACATTCCAGTCAGGTCATTAAACAGTGTTGCAATGCGATAGAAAACAGCTGGAATTAGTCATTTTTAAAGAGTAATGAGTCTTAAGTGTGATACCTATGCTATTGTGTAAAGCTTCCATGAAGACACAAATAAAACTTGACAGCATGATAAAACAATTATTTTTGGAAAGTCAGTGGATCTGCCATTTACCCAGACAGGACATTATAGAATCCCCTTAACAAAACTTGATGTTTGCCATCAGACTGAGACTATTAGCGATCAGGTGATAAGAATTAGGGGGGAAATAAACAAACTGTCTTAAAGCTGTAAAGACCATATGCTCACCCTGCTCGTTGAAGATTAAAACTCCTAATAAAAGATGCAAGCATATTTGATGAACCATATGAGGCTAACTGAAGAGATTAGCAAGAAGTGTGAAATACAAATCACAAAAAGACAATCAAAGGACACTGCCACATCCTAGACTCAAGGAGCTGAACTACCATCTGTAATTTCTAACAAAAACAAAGTTGCTGGAAAGGCTCAGCAGATCTGGCAGCGTCTGTGAAGGAGAAAACGTTAACTCTGTTTTCTCCTTCACAGATGCTGCCAGACCTGCTGAGCTTTTCCAGCAACTTTGTTCTTGAACTTTGCTTTTGTTCCTGATTTACAGCATCCGCAGTTCTTTTGGTTTTTAACTGTGATTTCTACATGGGTCAGGTTTGTGCAATACACTGGCTGCGCAGACTGGCCACTAGCACATCTCCTTAAGGATGACAACACTTAGAAAACTAAAAAAATATATATTTGGGATCAAAATCTATTTTGATCAATTTCTAGCAATGGGCATTACATTTGACAATTGCAATATAACATTCCCAAAATGATTGATGGATTATATTGCTAAAAGAAGCATTATAAAACATTTACCTAAGTAGCTGTGGAATCAAGGTCAAGGCTATAACAACAAAATTGAAAGCTGTTCTGTCTAACATTTGCTGCACGTTCATAAGAGACATTGATTTCTTCCAAGATTGTACTGTCATATGACAAATTGATTTTCTTAAAAGTATAGCCTGCCTGCCATTAAATCAATCATACAAGTAAGCCTTTCATGCAAAACAATAGTTTCAGGAACTGGCTTGTAGAAAGCTAGGGATAAAAATTGCTGAAAGAAGATATGCTGCGTGTTCTATTAAAACACCTTGTTCAAACTTACTGTATGTAAGAGAATACACTTGTGCCCAGTTTATGGTTGAATAATTCTTATCAGTGCTGTCATAAATTTCAGCGCAACATAGTAGGGTAAAGGGCGAAATTTTATTTGTAGGGCAAGCTAAAAAATAAAATTGGAGATTTTATCTTTTCAGTTGTGCATTTTGCTAAAAAGAGCATATGATGCACTGACACACCAGTGACAACAACTGCCACTGGTCATGACGGAAGTTAATTGCACTCATGGATTATCAGCATCATATTTGCAAGATACTGCGCAGATTTAAAACACAGTGAAACAACTTGATTAATCTTATTGCAACTAGCAAGAAACAAATAATGCACAATTGAAATTCTTAAGTATTTCACAGATAATCAATTACTTTCAAAGACTTGCCCAGGTTGTTAATGGCAAATACCACAACCATTTTTCACTATCAGGGTGGCACTGCAGAAGTGTGTTTGGTGCATAGTCCAGGGATTCATGGGTCAAAACCATCCTTTGTTATTTATCAAAAACAAACATTCACTGCTAACACAGATAAATCCTGATACAACAAACATCTTCAAATAAGGTCAACAATTATGAGATCCATTTTGATGGTGTTAGTTAAGAAACGAATGTTGCCCATGATAGCAGAAAAACTTGTTCAACAAAAAACAGCAGCCATGCTGTTAGCTGGACATTTCATCCAAAAGTATGGATGTTCAACAATGCAGTACTGCAAAGGTATGAATCAGATTATCTGCTCAAATCCTGGTATGAACCCAAAAGCTTCAGACTCAAAAGTCAAGAATGGATCAATAAACCAAGCTGATAATTCAAAACACTGACATTTCAAGACAACAGTTACATGGAGTCTTTGTAACCACACATGACAAATAGTTTGACAAACAGAGCTACGTCCTGCAAGAAAATACACACATTATCTTACAAGCGAGCCTCAAATCAATTCTGCAAGAGTGATAATCGTATTTTTATCATCCTAGCTGAGGGCAGCACCGGACAAGGTCCCAGAATGAAACCTGGCTTAATAAAGTATAAGATTTTATTTTTAACTTGTTTACTGTGGAGATCAGTCACTGATTAAATTCACAAGAAGCTGCCAAAGTACATTCAACAAAAGAACATAAAGTTTACCCCAGAAAAGAACATGAACTGTTACACTTTATAAGATCTACTGGAAGGGTCACATTATAAAGTATCAGAAAAAACTTTATCCCTTTGATTCGAATAATAAAACAATGACATAGAAACATAGAAAATAGTAACAGGAGTTGGCCATTCAGTCCTTCAAGCTTGTTCCATCATTCCCCCAACTAAATCTTGAATATATATTGTGATTAACTGAAGTCCAAACACTGACCGCTGTGGTATCCCTACCAATCACTGCCTGTCACTTGGAAAAAGACCAATTTCTTCCAGCTCTTTGTTTCCTATCTGCCAAACAGTTCTCTTATCTATTTCAGTACACTACCCCCAATCCCATGTGCTTTTATTTTACATACTAATCTCTTCATTGGGGCCTTAACAAAAGCCTTCTGAAAGTCCAAATAAACTACATCCACTGGCTCCTCCTTATGAAGTCTACTAGTTACGGCCTTGAAAAATTCCAATAGTTTTGTCAAGCATGATCTCCCTTTCATAAATCCATGATGACTCTTTCAGGACTTATCATTCTTTTCCAAGTGCTCTGGTATTAAATCTTTTATAATTGACTCCAGCAATTTCCCTAGCACTTATGTCAGGATAACTGGTTTACAAATTCCTGCTCTCTTTCGATCTCCTCTTTAAAATAGTGGGGTTAAATTAGCCGACTGCCAATCCATAGGAATTGTTCCACAGGCTATATAATATCAAAAAACAACCATCAATGCATCCATTGTTTCCAGGCTACTTCATTAAATAGTCTGGGATGGAAATCGCCAGGCCCTGGATATTTATCAGCTTTTAATCCCATCCATTTACCCTACATCATATCCTTACTGAGGCTCACTTCTTTCAGTTCCTCCATTTCACTAGGCCCTGTGTTCCTTAACATTACTGAGGCATTTTTTGTGACCTTCATGATGATAGAATCAAAATATGTATTTAATTGATCTGCTATCTCTTTATAACCATGTCAATTATTACTTCCTCTGGTTCTGATTGGAAGAAGCCTACATTTGTCTTCAATCATATTTATCTCTTTCATGTGCCTATAGAAGCTTTTAGAATCAGTCTGTATGTTCGACACAGCTTACTGTTGTACTCTATTTTATCTCTTAATCAGTCCCTTTGTCCTGCTTCCCTGAAATCTGAACTGTTCCCAATCCTCAGTTATAGAGTCACAGAGTCATGGGAATGCTTCTTTCCATGACCCATCAAATTGCTAGTCTGGCTCCCTTATGACTTATCATGGATCCCTCAACTCACGTCGTTAGCAGTCCTTATCGTTCTTCACAGTTTTCTGCTGCAGGAGTTTTCTTCCTACTGATTTGTAAGAACGAAGGGCCTATCTATAGCCCTGACTGTTTGGAAAGTATTAACAGCACCGCTGTCTCCTATTTCTTTCATAATGAATGCAAAATACTGTAAATGCTGTAAATCTAGAACAAACACAGAGAGTACTAAAGAAACTCAGCAGGTCTGCTAGCATTTATGCAAACAGAAACAGAGTTAATGTTGTAATGACTCTTCTTCAGAACTGAAAGGTGTTGGAAAATGTTTTTTTAAATACTTCTGACAGAGGCAGAGGAGGGGCAAGAGGGCGGATAGTGTAGAGACCCAGTGCGAAAGATGAAGGCGTTGTTAATAGTCATGAAAGGAAAGATGGGTGTATATTAACCTGTAAAAGGGAGGAGAATGGGTCTTCTCTGCTGACAGCAAAATAAAGAAGACACTAACAAGATAAGGCTGTGGGGGAGTGGAGGGAGAGGACAGAATGTAAGCAAATGAAGAACAAGCATAACGTGGTCAGTTTCTGAAGTTACAGATTTCAATTTTGAGAACTTGAGGTTGTGGAGTGCCTAAGCAAAATATGATGTATCCTTCTTCAAGCTTGCATTGTGCTTCATTGGAACACGACATAAAGCCCAGGTTAGAAATGGTCCTAGTAGGAAAGAGAGGTGATAAAAGCTAAGAGGCACAGGACATGGCAAAAATATATTGAGTTCACTGTATCAGTATTTACACAGGAAGCAAATTTGACAAAATATTGGTAAAAGTGGAAATAATGGAAGCAATGGGTGATTTGAAAATTGTAAGGTAAAAGGTACTGGAAATGTTAGCAATGCTTAAGCTATTTAAGTCATCTTAATCTGGATAGCATACATCCCCGGTTGATGAAAAAAGCGGGGACTGAGATGGGGAAGATCTTGATTTAACTTGTTCCCAGATATGGGAGAGGTTAAAAAGAATTAGGATCATAGTAACTATATGCCAATTAGTTTAACATCAATGGTGGGTACAGGTTTGATATCCACAATACTTTGAGAAAGCATTTGATACAGTGCCCAATGGCAGGTTGGTTAGGAAATTAGAAATGTTTGGAATTGATGAGTCCTTGGTAGCATGGATTAGAAGCTGGCTAAAAGGTACAAAAGAGTTGGTGGGTATAGGTGGATATTTCTTAGACTGGAGATGAAAGTGGTGCTCCCTGAAGATCGGTATTTAAATGCTTGGTTTTTCCGATTCATGTAAATGATTTGGAGATGGGCATTGAGAGCAAAATCTCTAAATTGGCAGATGATACTAAGCTAGGGAGAATAGTAAACTGTGAGCATGATGCTAAGCAGCTTCAGAAGAACACTGACAAGTTGGCAGAGGAATTTCAATGTATAGAATTCTGAGGAAACATATTTTGGTAGAAGAAACAAAGAAAACAATATAGGCTTAATGGTACAAATCTGATGGGAGTACAGGAGCAGAGGAACTTTGCGGTTCATATCCATCATTCTCTGAAAGTGGCCAGGCAAGTTAAAACATTTGTAAAGGAGACTTATAGACATAGAGTATAAAAGCAAGGAAATGATGCTACGCCTCAACAAATAATTGGTCAGACCACATGTGGAGTTGTGTGTTCAGTTCTGGACACCTTACTTATGGGACGATGTTAAAGCCCTGGAGGGAATGCAGAGGAGATTTACTAGAATAACAAAAATCGAAAGAACTGCAGATGCTGTAAATAGGGAACAAAAACAGAAGTTGCTGGAAGCTCAGCAGGTCTGGCAGCATCTGTGAAGAAAAAAATCAGAGTTAACGTTTCGGGTCAGGTGAGCTTCCAGCAACTTCTGTTCACTAGAATGATACCAGGAATGAGCAATTTTAGATTAGAGAAATTCAGCTTAATTTCCTCGAAGAGAAGATTAGTAGGTACTCTGATTGGGGTGCTCAAAACTAAGAACAATTTGACAGGGTAAAGGAGCATATTCTGATTCCACTAGTTGGTGTGTCAGTGACTGGGTCACAATTTCAAAACTGTCAGGAAGAGAGTTAGGTGCAAGATGTTCTTTAAAATGAAGACAGTTTTAGAATGGAAGGGCAAAATGCGTCGGTGCAGGCTTGGAGGGCTGAAGGGCCTGTTCCTGCGCCACATTGTTCTTTGTTCTTCATTGAGCAGAAACTTCTTTACTCAAAGAGTTAACAAGGTGTAGAGCTGGATGAACACAGCAGGCCAAGCATCATCAGAGGAGCAGGAAAGCTGGCGTTTCGGGCCTGGACACTTCTTCAGAAATCTAGGCCCGAAACATCAGCTTTCCTGCTCCTCTGATGCTGCTTGGCCTGCTGTGTTCATCCAGCTCCACACCTTGTTATCTCAGATTCTCCAGCATCTGCTTACTCAAAGAGTACTCAAGTGCATCTGCTTATCTCTTACTCAAAGAGTTGTTAGGAATTAGAATGCACTGCCTGGGGGTATGATGGAGGCAGATTCCATGGGATGTTTCAAAAGAGAGCTGAATATATATTTGAAAGTGATGAATTTAGAGAGTAACAGAGATGGGGCAGGAGAACGGAGTTAGCTAGGTAGCTCTTTCAGCAGCCAGTACATGTACAATAGGTCAAATGGCCTCCTTCTATACTGTAAAATTCTATGATTCTAATTCCAAGGAGAAAAATAAATCAACAAATCTTTGAGAAGATGGGTACATGAATAGAGAGGGTTTTCCTGGCAATATCTTGGTAAATCTTTTCAGAACCCTCTCAAGTTTAACTTCTCAAAACACTTCACAGCAAAAGGAAGGATTTTGAAATGTTCCATTGTTCCACCGTGGGGAAACGTCCTCTGAACAAGCAATTCTAAATTATAGATTATGATGGTCTACAATCTAGAATATAACACAAGCAAGTGAGAACATATTTTTAAAAAGTGACATTTTTGGCAGAAGAATTCTCAACCACAGTCTTTTAATGGGCACCTTATCTAAAAGTAGCAAGGATAAAAATAAAAGAAAATAACTACTAACTTCCTAACATGTGAAAATCTGGCAATTGGTTCACAAAAGTACAGAGAAAATTGGGAGATCATAATAAACACAGACCTTTGTTAGAACAGAACTTGAGTTCTCCTGGGAAAAGAGGCATGATATCAAAAGTTTCAGCTTGCACTCATCAAGGCAAATGCAAGAATGCCAAGTTTCATGGGAGCAACAATATATACTGCATATACAACAATCAAAGTGTCTCATTGATTAGCAAGTTAAATCTGGTTGGTGGAGGCACTGCCACAGGATTTGCGATCAAACTACTATCTGGCACCCTGTTGTTTATTTCAAAATGTCTGGACCTTCAGAATGACAGATCCCTGAATTAGAATACATGCAGTCTCCAGCAAGTGGAAAAGACACAAATAGTCACAAGTTAAACGCAAAAATCCAGGCACTGTAAAGTTAACTAAACTTGATTAATTGGTATTAACATCAACTCTTAAATGACAATGCTAAGTGCTTCAATAGACAGGAATTTGCAGCATCTGAACATGACCTTTTAGTGCAATGACTTACATATGCTAGCAAAATGGTATTAAATTCATAAATTAAGAGAACTCTCATCGAGGCAGAATAAAAGGGTTCCACCTCAATTGTGTTGGATTACAGTAGTTCGCTGTTTATATAGAAATAACAATTAAGGTTGCTTTCAATGATTAAAGGAGGAGGACTAAAATTTTAAATGTAAACGAACTAATCTGAGTCATTGTCCGACAGAGGTATGGGAATTGCAGCAAATTGTCTTTATAAAGCCACGGCTCAGACATTCTTTGTTGAAAAGCTTAGACTTCAAAGACAATTAAAGGCTAATTATTTGATGTTCGAAATGCTCCAGATGGGCAGCTGTTTGGCTCCACTCCTTTACTCAACGACCTCTACACGTTATCTCCAGAGGAAAGGAAATAACTGAACTGTCCTTTTCCATATATTTAATTTTGAAATGAAAAATATTGTTCAGATGAACTTTGTGTATTATACAAAATTGTCCATTTGTAGCTGGATGGCAGTTTTCAAACTTTACAAACTTTAATGGAAATAACCAAAGCTGAGAGGGTGGCAAGAACACTATATATCAGACAGCAAATCCAAGAACAGAAAAGAAATTAAAAAGGATTAAATAATCTACAGCAAAATTATAACAACAACTAAATAAGTATTTGAGGCACTGACATTTTGTGGACCAGGATATTATGTTGTTATCGATGTTCTAAAAACATGCTTCACTGAGAAAAAAAATTACTTTAGTTTACATGAGAATAGGATGCTCCAAAGATACAAGCAAGGCAGAAGGAAAGAAGTACATCTGTAGTTTTATGTAAATTTATACAAGAGAATTTAGGAATTTACAAGGGTATTATTGCAAAGAAGACACAGCGAAACAAATTAATACTAACATGTAGGGAGAAACCAAACTGAAAAGGAGGGATATACAACAGACACTTCGGAATACAATAAAGTCAAAGAGAATGCAGCATTCAATAAGACTGATACAATAGGAGAATGTGTGGTTTATACCATTGTAATTGGAAATTTGTAGAATTGGAAAGACGCAACAAACTTGATATCAAAAAATGTGCTACAAATGCTTTGTGAGCCATTAGGTAAACTTTAATGACACGTAAAGCATAGGGACCAAGACCGTTGCACTTCTGTACAATAATTACTGATATACAGTTTCATCAAGCAGAATTCTGCATAGGAAGCATTTATTTAAAATTTTCTGATTCAAGCATGGAGTTTAGTTTAATGTGCTAAGCACACTAAAGAGATATAATCCATATCTAGTCCTGTAAGAGGAAACTGATGGTCTCATCACTAAAATAATTACATTTCAGATTATCTGGTAATGGACACGAGCAAAGTCTAAGACAAATGTGTTCAATTTAAAAACCATAAGTAGTGAAGTGGAAATCCCTGAAAAACTGAATACATCTAAACACAACAATCAAAATAGATCTCTAGGTCATTTAAAATGGGAATCAAAAGAAACAAACTACAAAATGCCTGGCAAAAGGAAATGGCAAAGAATCAGAAATATATGAATTTAATGAAACAGATTTGAAAGAAAATTAGAACTGTCAATAGGATCTTTAGAAATAAATACAGCTAAAATTGCCAATGCTTCTAGGTTCTGGGACAATACATGTGAAAAATCAGAAAGGTGAACGTCAGGTTAAAAGAATCAAATTAATTAATTTCAATTAATTGAAAGTTCTTAATGAAAATAAAACAAAGAACTGTAGATGCTGGAAGTTTGAATCAAAATCAAAATTGCTTTACACAATACACACACAATCTCTCATATTTAAATGTTTCAAAGAATATCTAAGTTTATGTTTGAAAGGTACCAGATTTTAGTATGAAGCAATATTAAGCAATTGTCAAAGAACTGAAAATGAGCAAATATGTTTTTTTTTTAAATGCTACAATATGACACAGAATTAAATGTTCAATGACTTTACAATGCCGCTTACAATGACAGAATCTAAGGGATACACTGAAGGATAACAAACCACTGGATATTAAACTATATTAGTGGGCCATATGTCATTTCAAAATAGGTTGAGAATTTCAATGATGGATTCCGTTTATGGAAAAATTGATGGTGTCAGTGTGCACCTACAGTATCAGTGTACTAATAGGTGCCACCCTATATAGCAAGTTTCAGTTTAATGTCTTTCCACAACTTGAGCTAAAACAGCTAAAGTTCATATTGTCTGTATGCAGTCTACTGTGTATCACATATAGTCTTTCTTGTTTTTTCCCCCAAGGGTGACAAGCTGTTGTCAGTTTGTAGCCTCAAATATATAACCAAAATGCAAGTGTCACATGAAATAAATGAACACATACTCTTAGGGTATAAATTTTCCCTCCTCCACTACAAACTTACTGAGAGAGTTTTATCAGTCTGATTAGGTATATCAGCCAGCCATAAACCACACAGGCATTGAAGAAATGTGAATAACCCACCTCCTCCCTCCAGTTGAGAAAAAACTTTGAACCCTCCTAGCTACTTCCTCAACCAAGCAAAATTGCTTATCATTCTTCCAATGTTGGCTTAAATGGATTCTGATCAAACCTTTAGATGTTCTATCATGCCCATAAACTGTTAATGTTCCAAATCTCCACCTACTTCCCCATTTGACTTTTTCCTCTTCACCCTCATTATCCCTCTCCCTTATCTACACTCCTCTCCCAGTACAATTATCCCACAGATAGTTGCGCCAAGCAGACGGCAAAGTTCTTGGGCTCAGATAATTGGCCATCGATAACTTCTCGGGGTAAACTAGATAAGCACATGAGGAAGAGATGGACAACAGGTAATGCTGATAGGGTTACTTGAAATAGAGTGGGAAGAAGATTTTGTTGACAGTAAGTACCAATCAGATCAGCAGGCTCAAATAGCCAGCTTCCCTGCTGTATTTTTTTAAGTAACCTAATAAGATTTGAATATTGTATCAAATTACAGCTCCCCATACAGGTCACAGAACACAAATTTAGCAACTATCATGACACATTTGATAGTAAAAGATTTAGTTTTACAGACCAATTGAACAACAACATTAGAGTGTTTGCAGATAATTAAAGACTTTTAAAAATGCTTTTTACAAAGCGACATTTCAGACAAAATTCCACACTGAAGCTCTCTACAAGAATTGTTGGTTCACTCTATTCCACTGTTCTTTCGCCATAGCCCTGCAAATCATTTCCTTTTAAGTTGGTATCAAATTACTTCTGATAGGTTGCACTGAATCTGAAAAGGGAAATTCAAAACAGTCCCAAGGGACCCTGGACTGCTCTCTCATTAGAGAAAGATCACTTTGGTGAATTTAATGTGAGGGTCACTACTCGTCAGATAATGTACAAGGTGCTGTCATGCTGACCTCAACCAGTCCGGAAACTGAACCTGTCCTGTTGTTACCGCAAACCAGTGAACCGAACTTACTGACCCATTCTCATCTCATCCCTCTCCTTCAATTCACTCCCTAAATCCAAATCCTTAACCAAGCTTCTGGCCACTGATCCAAATGGCTTCCCTTTAGACTCTTGGTGCTTTTATGCTTGAAGCACTTTGAGACTTTTGCTCTGCTTTAAAGCTGCTACTTAAATGCAAGTTTTCATGTCTTTTCAACTCTATTTCTTGGCTCTTTTTTCACTCCCAAGTATATGCGCCATTTTAATTCAACAGCAATATTCTTCAGCTATTTCCGTAGCATCTTTGGTGCACTCTTCTGCAATTTCAATTCTTGCATGAGTTTATCTAACCCAGGGATGCAAATGTATGCTATTGTATTTATTTGTCAAGCATTGTTACAGGCTGATTAATATTTAGGCTCTCGAAATTTAGCTCTCTTTTATTGGAAACTATGTTATTTGCTTTTATTAACTCCATGCTTTTGTACAGATTTATTAATATTTTGTTTAATACCATTACAAAAATACTGACGTTGCAGCATCAGTAGTACAACCTATATGTATTGATTTTGTTCTTGGATGGAGTCCTAAATTGTCAGTCAATATAATTTTTCTTCTTCTTAGGTAGTCCCCTGGGGACAAGGATAACTACCTCTCATTCTACAGTTGCAGGTTCTGAGGTGACTAATCAGTTTAATGCTGGATCCGTATGCACCCTGCCACAGGCAGAGGTGGGTGGACTGGATGCTGGGTTTTCATGCGCTCCTTCAGCTGTTTGTGCTAAACACCCACCTGGGCCTACTGAAATGCACAAAATGGTTGGTTCCTTCACAGATGCTTCTTTTCTAATTTAAGCAGACTTGGCCGAAAGATTTCATTTTTTTTTCAGGGAAGCTTTGAGGACCTCTTTGGAATGCTTCTTTTGCCTTCCTGGCCGCCTCTTGCTGTGACAAAGCTTGAAGTAGGTAACTTGTTTTAAGTCTTGTGTCAGGCATGCAGACAATATGGTCTGCTCAACACAGCTGACTGATCATAACCAAAGCCTCAAGGCCTAAGATGTTGAACTGAGAAATGACACTGGTGATGAAATGAGGATGAATTTCTTCAACTACAGGATGATGAATCTGTGCAACTCATCATAGAAGACTGTGAAGGCCAAGTCATTGAGTGTATTTAAGACGGTAATAAATAAGCTCTTGATTAGTATGGGGATCAAGGGTTACACGGGGAAGGCAGAAGAATTGTGTTGAAAAACATACCAGCCATGATCAAATGGTGGAGCAGGTTTGATGGGGTGAATGGCCTAGTTGTGCTCTTATATCTCATGGTCTTATGAACACCTGTCCTACCATTGAGTTTTCAGAATTCAGTCAGCGTTTGTTGGAAGGAGCACTTCAAGGTCCTCCTCAACTGAGACTGAGTCCTCATTGGGAGTACCTTTGACCACATCCCACGGCAATGTACTTTCTACCTCATTGTTATACCAGGGTTTGATGGGTGTTTACAACACAAGTTCTTTCTATCACACACAAAGCAATTACAACACAGGACTCAAAATAGCCCTAAATTATTACCCAAACAAAACAGGTATGGGCAATTTGATGCACAAAGTCATCAGATTGTGAATAGGTTCCATTTTTTTTCCATTCACAAGTCAACTGTATGCAAGATGGAACACAATGCAGGACAATACAAAGCAGCCATTTGTAAGTACAGGAAATATTTGTGCGTCAGATCTTTAAAATTAAACATTTGTGGGATTTAATTAATAACTACAAGTATTCGTAAGTCAGATGTTCATAAATCAGGGACCCTCTATACACATAGGAATACTGTTTTGAGGATTAGCAACATTCTACCAATGATAAGACATATTCTTCTTGAGTGATGATTCTCCATCTATCAATGATTCAAGGTCTTACTTTCGAAGAATTTAAAGGTAACAAATTCTAGATTGTTTTTTGATAACATTTACTGAACGAGTGAATATTGTTTCACGTATTTATTTTCTTGAACGAGTTAAGTAATATTTGACAAAGTAACACATGTACAGTGAAGACAATTGAAATAAAGTAAAGATTTTGTAACAAAAGGAAAATATTGCAAATATGGAAATCTCAAAAATTCAAACAGAATTAACATTTGAGGTCAAAAGCCTTTCATCCATTTCAGAGAAACCTAATCGACCTGAAACTTGACATCTTTTTCTGTCTTCACAAATGCTAGCAGATCTACCCATTGTCCTCCCAGTGTCAAGGGATCAGAAATGCAGGAGAATTTTTGCTGTCATGGTTAACAAATTTCCCAAACTTAATTCTATTCCATAGGCTCTAGCTATAAATTCCCTTAATTTTGTCAAGACTTTCCTCTGCACCACAACATTACAGCAAGTGAAAAATAACTTGCTAGGTAGCAGTGATATGTTGAAGCTACAACAGGCTGTGCCTCAATGACTAGGCCACAGCTGTGCTGCTACAATTTCCCACACAATGAGTTCATGAGCTAACCATGATGTGCTGGGAATATGCTAAACAGAATCCAAGCATTTTCACACAAGGTTATAGAAAAATGAATCACTCTGGATATAACATACCATCGTTTCATGGCAACCTATCAACGTGAGAAGGCAACTAACGCAATCAGAAAATGTGTTTTGAAAACTGGATTTTAAAAAATCAACAGTTATGTGTAAAGTGAATGAATTGAGTTGAATAAAGAGGAAGCCTGCTCTTGTGATTTACGTTTTTATCATTTGGACAATAACAAATGGAGAAGAAATTCATCACATTTAAACTAAACCCATTCCAAAACTGAAATACCTTCTGCAAAATGCATAAAATATACAGTTTCTAAAATAATAAGATAATCAGCACCAAAACCAACTGTCAAACTAGCTCATGTATCCTACATAATTTCCTTATGTTGTAAAACAAAACTAATTTTATTTTCAAACATAATAGCTCAGCTGTAATCACTGTTAAATAGACAAACAAATGCAAACTAAACACCGTTGAAATTAGAGATAACAAGGTGTAGAGCTGGATGAACACAGCAGGCCAAGCAGCATCAGAGGAGCAGGAAAGCTGACGTTTCGGGTCGAGACCCTTCTTCAGAAATGGGATGGGGAAGTGGATTCCGAAATAAATAGGGAGAGAGGGGGAGGCGGATAGAAGATGAATAAAGGAGAAGATAGGTGCAGAGGAGACAGACAGGTCAAAGAGGCGGGGTTGGAGCCAGTAAAGGTGAATGTAGGTGGGGAGTTAGGGAGGGGATAGGTCGGTCCAGGGAGGACGGACAGGTCAAGGAGGCAGGATGAGGTTAGTGGGTAGGAGACGGGGGTGGGGCTTGAAGTGGGAGGAATGGTTAGGGAGGCGGGGACGAGCTGGGCAGGTTTGGGATGCGGTAGGGGGAGGGAAGATTTTGAAGCTTGTGAAGTCCACATTGATACCTTTGGGTTGCAGGGTTCCCAAGCAAAATATGAGATGCTGTTCCTGCAGCTTTCGGGTGGCATCATTGTGGTATTGCAGGAGGCCCAGGATGGACATGACGTCCAAGGAGTGGGAGGGGGAGTTGAAATGGTTCGTGACTGGGAGGTGTAGTTGTTTGTTGCCAACTGAGCGTAGGGGTTCTGCAAAGCGGTCCCCAAGCCTCCGCTTGGTTTCCCCGATGTAGAGGAGGCCACATGGGGAACAGCGGATATAGTATACCATATTAGCAGATGTGCAGGTGAACATCAGTTTGACGTGGAAGGTCTTCTTAGGGCCTAGGATTGGGGTGAGGGGCGAAGTATAGGGACACGTGTAGCACTTGCTCCGGTTGCAGGGAAAAGTGCTGGGGGTGGTGGGACTGGAGGGGACTGTGGAGCAGACAAGGGAGTCATGGAGAGAGTGGTCCCTCTGGAAAGCAGATAAGGGTGTGGAGGGAAAAATGTCTTTGGTAGTGGGGTCAGATTGCAGACGGCGGAAGTGTCGGAGGTTGATGTGTTGGATTCGGAGGTTGGTGGGGTGGTAAGTGAGGACAAAGGGGATTCTGTTTTGGTTGTTATTGCGGGGAGGGTGTGTGAGGTATGAGTTGCAGGAAATGTGAGAGACACAGTCGAGGCATTTTCGACCACTGTGGAGGGGAAGTTGCGGTCCTTGGAAAACGAGGACATCTGGGATGTCCGGGAGTGGAATGCCTCATCTCGGAAGCAGATGCGGCAGAGCTGAAGAAATTGGGAATAGGGGATGGCCTTTTTGCAGGAAGGTGGGTGGGAGGAGGTGTATTGTAGGAAGCTGTGGGAGTCGGTAGGCTTGAAATGGATATCGGTTTCCAGGTGGATGCCAGCGATGGAGACAGAGAGGTCCAGGAAGGAGAGAGAGGTATCAGAGATGGTCCAAGTGAACTTATGGTTGAGGTGGAAGGTGTTAGTGAAGTGGATGAACTGTTCAAGCTCCTCGTGGGAGCACGAGGCGGCACCGATACAGTCATCAATGTAACGGAGGAAGAGGTGGGGGATAGGGCTAGTGTAGCTTTGGAAGAGGGATTGTTCCACATATCCTACAAATAGGCAGGCATAGCTTGGGCCCATGTGGGTATCCACGGCCACCCCTTTTGTCTGTAGGAAATGGGACTTCACAAGCTTCAAAATCTCCCCTCCCTCTACCGCATCCCAAAACCTGCCCAGCTCGTCCCTGCCTCCCTAACCATTCCTCCCACCTCAAGCCCCACCCCCATCTCCTTCCCACTGACCTCATCCCGCCTCCTTGACCTGTCTGTCCTCACCGGACCAACCTATCCCCTCCCTAACTCCCCACCTACATACACCTTTACTGGCTCCAACCCCGCCTCTTTGACCTGTCTGTCTCCTCTGCACCTATCTTCTCCTTTACCCATCCTCTACCCGCCTCCCCCCTCTCCCTATTTATTTCAGAATCCCCTTCCCCTCCCCCATTTCTGAAGAAGGGTCTCGACCCGAAACGTCAGCTTTCCTGCTCCTCTGATGCGGCTTGGCCTGCTGTGTTCATCCAGCTCTACACCGTGTTATCTCAGGTTCTCCGGCATCGGCAGTTCCTACTATCTCTGTTGAAATTAGTGTTAGAAATATGCAGGGATGTGACTGATAAATCTTGAACTTCCTCTTGATCATTAATTCAATTATCTTTACAAATGAATATCAAAGTACATTATCCCTACCCTAATTCTTTTCATTAGGAATATCTTCACTGTACTCAAGGGTGCAAATGCAAAAGGAAACAAGAGCTATCAATACCAGAAATCTGAATGAAAATACAATAAACACACAGTAGTGGGTCACATTGAGTGTAACTGTTTAAGAGTGTTCGATCTTTCAGAGTTGTTCCAAGGAAGACCATACAATCTGAGCATTAAGCTTTTGTTTCTTGTAACATTGATGATTACAAGTTAGACCAAGAATTAAGTCCATTGTATACCAGATTCAGTCCTCAGTCACACAAAAATCAGAATTCAGCAAGATAGATCAAACTGTAATGAAGCACTTACCACACCTCATTCAAGTAGCACTCTGGGAATCAAGCTGCACTATTCCCAGAATCATCACCCAAATTAAAGATTTTAACAAATGTGTAAAATGCTACAATTTACATGTCTTTTTAGACACAGATTAAACAAAAGCATGGACCAGATTTCTGTACTCAACAAAAATTACAAACAAACAGATTCTAGCTACATGTAAATAACTAGCAATATATTATTCCATTAGTTAAAACTCCAACTCTCTTTTAAAACCCCCACTGTACACATATGACACGGACAAACAAAAACACATTGGTGTTATGCGTGGGGGCTAAAATACTGGGAAACAGTTCAATGGCCCCTGTTCACAGGGTTCGTTGAGATGATCTTTTGCTTGCTTGGACTTGCTGTGCTTCAATCTCTCTTCTCCAGGTAGTTTCACTTCCTGCAAGAGGCATAGAGCAGCTGATCCACAAATTATAACATTTTTGACTCATTGGTTACTAGCTTACAGCAACTGGCGAGAGAAGATAACATGCTTTCTTCAAGCTTCATGTATTTTCTACTTCAGACAGACATACTACTTCCCTTCAGAATGTTTGAAAGCTTCTGGTCGTATCTTTTATACCAAAAAGCTGTTCAGCTGTTGGAGGCTGATGGCTAATGGCAAATGGCAACAACAACTGGTCACCCTCCTAACTCCATAAACCAATCAGCTACTTGTCGCCAGCCAAATCTCACCATGTATATAACCACTCTGCAAGCACTCTCCGCCATGCATCCCACGCCAGTTGAACAAGGCAGCAGCATAGAAAGCATTTACAATGAGCTACTAATTTGCTTTTAAACGTTCAGCAATCCTTCCACAACCCTAAGTTTTAAAATAATATGTTTTCTATTGTAGTGCACAATCAAAATTAAGAAAAAAAGAAAGGTACAGTCTTGACATTACAAAATGTGGCCTAGCCCTCACATTTTTGGAATGAATGAATATGAATAATAAACACTTATTAATTTCAACAAATAACTTTCTCAATTTGTTCAACATGGGCTAAAGCCATTTCTGTTAATTACATTCTGCTTTTGTTATTGTCAGTCTCATTGCACAATTATACTTCTGAAATTAACAGAGTAGTTATTGTTACAAATATAAATTTGAGACTCAACGAATAAAACAGTATAAAGTAAACATTTAGCATTCTAATAAAGTCAAACAAAAAATACAAAAGTAGACTATGACACTCAAATATGTAAACCGAAAATATACAAAATAATTTTCAATCAGCATTTCAATTTTTATCAAACGAACAAATTAAAGTATGGCATTTCAAACAAAGGAAGTATACATCTGAGCAAACAGATGCATGTTTAATTCATATGAATTGCATGAATATTTCCATTTGAACTACCTCTTTCTGCTATTCAGTAATAAACTGTCAGTCATAAAATGCATTAATATGCTCAGCCCCAACTGCTAGTAAATCTGCAATAAAGTTGGCTTCTCAAGAATTGGCTCTTGAAACACAGAGTAATATCAATTGCGAAGTCTCCCAGAAGGAGAAAACCATAATCTTTTACCAATAAGCCCACAGATTTGAATCTAACAGTTATCTTCTTTGAGAATTAATCACGAATAGGAACACAACAATCCTCTGGTCAAAGTATCATGTCAGAAGCTAAGCATTATCCAGTTAATGTTGTGATACTTTTCACACTTGCGAGTACAAGCAATCACCTGTTGTGTCTTCAAATGGTTCTCATTGGACCAATAATCTTTGACTTTGAATTTAAAAAGAAATTGCTGGCAATTTTCACTTTGCAGCAAGACCTGATATTACACTAATAAGCATTCACACGTCATTAACCAATGCAAATCCATAATTAATATTTCATGCCTAACATAACAGCTAATTGTTACATTTATCTATAATCCACATTTTTCAAAGTCAACAAGGTTTGAAATATATTACTTTGTTATGCTTTTGATCTTTGATTTTTAATTACTTCAATATCAGAACTATGATCAACACAACTGTCAATGAGCATTTTTTAATGTATTGTGAAATAATTGGGACCTTTAAAGTAACATAGACACTGAAGTGTGCAGATGATAACATTTGTAGGAGATTCATGACAAAACTCACAAGAGCTGGTTATCAAAATCTATCAGAGGTGAAAATACCAGCTTTTCATTTCAAAGTCAACCTCTTTTGGATGTGTTATGACACACCTCTGTGGTCATCACATTCCAAGGTTGGACTCGATCCAAGGCAACCTGATCCAGGGGTAGGGACCAACATTCCATCTAAGCTGCAGTTTTGATGTTCCATGCAATTGGAGTGCTGACACATTAGTTTCCAGTTATGGTAGCTGCCGCAGCACATAGACCTTGGATGTCTGCCCAATGGATGAAATATTACAGGGAACAAGGATAGAGACAGTACCGCTGCACCGCAAGACCTTCTCAAACTAGTTTGTGGGTGACATCATACAATATTACTAATCTCAGACCAAGATCTATATAGTGTCACCTGCAGCAATTCAAATGGCGCCTCATTATGGGCCACTGAACACAATGGCATTGAAACTCTGGAACTTTCAACCTTGATGGAATCTAAAATCTTGCACGTCCTTCTCACCACCAAGGCCACCAACACCATCTCCCCCCAGGCCTGATGTAAATGAATCAGAAAATGCAAAGGGGCAGGTAAAAGTGTAGCAATGAAATGTACAGTAACACAGGAAAATAAAGCCAGCAGACAGAAAGTAAGGTAAATGTAGTGAGCAATTTACGTTTTCTAGCAAGTGCTAATAATCCTTCCGATGGCAACAAGTCAGGATACAAATGTTTGCCACACTAAGAGGTCAGCTAAGCAACAGATATATGAATCCAGTCCAAAATAATTTTGTGATTTAGACTTAATCAAATATTGGCAATGACTTTGTCTCTTAATTCCCGTCAATGATTAACATGTGGGATCATCTTCCAAGTTTGAATCAGACAGAAATTCAGTGTATCTGTGGATCAAAAACTTAAAGGGTTAGAAAGAATATGCAGTTTACTCTCATTAAGCAGCCAGAGCTTCATGCAACATGGCCTAAATAACATTAAGACAAGGCTAATTAGTGCCATACAAGTGCAAAGCATGGGCCAACTGTAACACAAGGGTGTCTAATCACCTCTCTCTGACATTCAATTTTATTACCTTTGTCTATCTCCCCACCATTAACATCCATGAGAGTTACCAATGATTAGAAACTCAACTACACCAGTCTTATATTTACTCTGGCAAAAAAGCAGGCCAGTGGAAGGATATTTTATCTCATATCTTTCATCTTGTACTCACCATCCACGAGATACAAGTCAACTGTGAAATAAAATATCACTAATACCAGCTCCAACAAAAATAATCATCCTGAAGAAGACAACATCTTGCTTGATTAGCATCTCACCCACCAAGTTTATTGCATTCAGCACTGCACACCACGTCCCCTGTTGCAGCAACTCACCAACACTTCATCAAAAGCACCTCCAAAATCTGCAAACTCTTCCGTCTCGAAGGACATATGCAGTTTGTTCATGAGAACACCACCACCTACAAGTTTTTCTTAAAGCCTCAGACCACCCTCACTTGGAACTACAAAGCCATTTCTTCACTGTCAGTGTTTCAAAATCATGGGGTCTCTCTACCGAATAACATAGTAAAAATACTTTAACCGCACAGATTGCAAGAATTCCTAAGGAAAGGTCACCACCATCTTAAGGGTAAATGGGATTGAACAATAAATATCAACCTTGTCAGCAATGCGTACATCCTATGAATGATGTAAGAAAATTCTAATGGAAAAACCTAAAATTGTTAAATTTCCCAATTGCAGATTTAAATTTAGAGTTAATCAAATTGAAGTCAAAAATTATTCTTCAACCACTTCAATAAATTCATAAACAGCAAAACTTAATTTTAAGCTATCATGCCCTTGGCATCTCAAGACTGCCACTGGTAGTTAGCTGTTGTATTTTGCTGATACCTGTGCTCCCTCTTCTGGCACATATGTTTTTCTGCTTTACCGTCAGAATAAAAATACACTGGCAGCAACGGTAGTCATTCATACACAATATTATTTACAGACTGACATCAGCTTTCAAATTAACCTATACTGAAATCACTCACCCATGTATAAAATGTCTTGCCAAATATCATTTCTTTTAAACCTGACATCAACTTTTCTCATGAAAACACATATTCCTCGATTATTACACACTCCAAGAAAGTAGCTTTTCTTGACTCAACTGACCAACAAAAAAAATTACTATGCAAACTTATCCTCACTATTCAAAGACAGTGTTTAACACAGTTAATTCTCTTTTCTTCAGAAATCGTCACTAAATAAAAGATAAAACTTGCATTTATACAGGACCTTCGCAATTTCAAAATGCACCAAAGCCAATCAAAGGCTTTTGAAGCTTCTGTTGCAATGCTGGAGATCATAGTAGCCAAGTAGCAAAGTATCACAAACAGCAACTGAAAAGCCATGAGATGAATTTTTTTCGTCATGTTGGTTGAGAAATAAATATTAACTAGAACAAAGAGAAGCCTCTCATTTTCCTTTCAGTACTTTTGTACACTATATATACTGAACGATTTAGATGAAAATTTAGAAGGCATGTTTAGTAAATTTGCATATGACACCAAAATTGGTAGTAAAGTTGCCCCTCAGGCCGCTTTTAAATCTTTCCCTGCTCATCTTAAACCTATGCTCTCTAGTTGTGGACTCCCCTAGCCTGGGGGAAAAACCTTGGTTAATCATCTTTACTACAACCCCTCATGATTTTATAAACTTTTATTACGCCGCTGAGCCTCCTATGGTCCAGGGAAAAATTTCCCAGCCTATCCAGCTTCTCCTTATACCCTCAAACCTTGCAGTTTTGGTAACATCTTTGTGAATCTTTTTTGCATACTTTTCAGTGTAATAACATCCTTCCCATAGCAGGGCAACCAAAACTGTATGCAGTGCTCCCAATATGGCTTTACTGATGTCTTGTACAGCTGTAACATAACATCACAACTCCTGCACCCAATGCTCTGAACAATGAAGGCAAGCATGTCAAATGCCCTCTTCATCACCTTGTCTACCTGTGATGCCACCTTCAAGGAACTATACAGCTGCGCCCTTAGGTTTCTCTGTTGAACAACACTCTCCGGGGTCCTACCATTAACCGTACAAGTCCTGCCCTGATCTGTCTTATTAGAATGCAACACCTTCCATTTATCTAAATTAAACACCATCTGCCATTCCTCAACCAATTGGCCCAGATGATCAAGATCCCCATGTACACAGAACATAGAACAGTACAGCACAGTACAGGCCCGTCGACCCACGATGTTGTGCTGACCTATTATCCTACTAAGATCAATCAACCCTGCATACATTTTACTATTCTCCACGTGCCTATCCAAGAGTCGCTTAAAAGTCTCTAAAAGTATCTGACTCCACTACCACTGCCGGCAGCACATTCCGCATGTCCACCATGCACTCTTAGATAACCTTTTTCACCATCCACTATACCAACTGTGATAGAAGCGTGTACAATTACAACATTTAAAAGACACTTGGACAGGTTCATGGAAAGGAAGGGTTGACAGGGATTTGGCCAAATGCATGCAAATGTGACTAATTCAGTTTAGGAAATCTGGTTATCATGGACAAGTGGGCCAAAGGGCTTCTTTCCGTATGTCTCTATGGCCAGCATCAGGCAGACTACTTCTCATTTAAATGCCTTTTAAAATGATGTGCCTCATGCAGTGCAGCTATCTCTCAATAATGCATTGAAGTAGCTGCCTAGATTTCTGAAGAAGGGTCTAGGCCCAAAATATCAGCCTTCCTGCTCCTCCGATGCTGCGTGGCCTGCTGTGTTCATCCAGCTCCACACTTTGTTATCTCAGATTCTCCAGCATCTGCAGTTCCTACGATCTCTGGCCTAATTTGTGTGTTTAGCTTTCTGGAAAGGGGCTCAAAACCACAAACTTCTGACTCAAAGGCAAGAGCAAAAGTTTTAGGACAATCTGATGATGCAAAACATCAACTTAAATGCAAGTTTTTTCTTTTCTAACCATTTATCTAACCTATTCTTAAATGCTGATATTGTCTGTATCACCAACTCCAGCAGGTCCACGGTTATTATTGTTCTACAAAACTTTGCCTGAAATTTCAATGTTGAAAAACATAAATCTTTGAACTTCTTCTGGAGATGTTCAGGTCAATATAAATTCAGAGTCAATCTCAAAATTAATGCAGCTGCATAATGCTGCAGATATTATAAATCTGAAAGTAAAACAGAAGAATAAAAATTGTTCATCAGGAAATAGGGTTAACATTCCAATCCATGAGTTTTCATGGAAACATCAAAGGTCAGCAACTGGAAAAATGTTAACTTTACCTCCATCTTCACAGATGTTGTGTGACCTGAAGAATAATTTCAACAACTTTAATTTTTACATCATATAAAACTAATGCAACTGCTTTACTCAAATATAAACACTTGCCTGCTTTATTACCTTACTGGGCAACAAATTAACTCAAGACGAATCAAAAGTAATAAATGCCTGCGATTAAATACATTAAGGTGGTTTAGTTAGCCACAAAGTTCCAATATTGGTTAAACAGTGAAATGGCGGTGGGTGGGGGCGGAATCCTTCAGATGAACCCTTGCATACTGCCATTGACAATTTAAGGATAGTTATTGATCCAATACATATTGCTTCATTGCCCTAACTTATTATCTCATACAATGGTACAAAAGGACAGCAGACACAGAGAACCTTCAACTCTAAAGAAGTTGACCAGGAAAAAATGATCATTGTTTTTATCTGAAAATTGATACAACTCTGGTTGGACTGTCAGGTAACTTAGTTAGAAGTACACCTTAACCAAGTACAAACTGAATATGTATTTCTCCCCAAAGCAGCACTGTAAAAACAAATTTGTAACTGACAATTATTGTGACAGAAATTGGTTCATGCTGTGCACTCAACTGAAATGACACTGGGTCAACCTATGCAAGAAATCTGGTTCCAAAGAGGGAGCCAAATGATCCAACATAGCACAACCAAATCAAAGACAGTCACAGCACTCTGGCAACACCAGCAAGGAATGCAACAGAAAACTGCATAAACAAATGCTGGTACATAAAGCTCAAGGTAAGAAAGATTTGAGTCAAGACCAGAATTAAAGACTCCCTGTCAGACAGCAAACAGGACATTCCACATTGTCAACCTTTGTACGGATGAAGTCAGGCACTGGAATCTTTTGCTATAATCAACACCACTTATCCAAAGAAAACTGTCAAATACACACTCGGAATACAATGACATAGGTGCTAGTGCAAATATCACAACAGTCCAGATTCTAAAGGACATATACCAGGATCATTAGAGCTCAGTGGTACAACAGACAATCATATCCAGTGGGTTTCCTTCCTTTAAATTAGCTGCCTTGCATTGTAAATTTGTCAAGGCACTTTGGTATAGAAACCCCAAATATTTTACATTGCAGACAAAATGTGTAGTGGCAGTATGACTAGAGTCTCAACAATATTGCTCCCAGAAAATGCAGGGATCATATATAAGAAGAGGTCAAGTACGAGATAGATGACATGGGACACAATGGCATCAGCGGTCATCTCAGTCAACAGATTGGTGTAGTTGAACAACATACATTCTAAAGGAGGAGCGCAATCAGGCTATGTCTAGATCCTACAGAATCAATTATAAAAGATGTGATAACAGAACACTTGTAAAGCAAAGCCAGGATGGGTTTATGAAGGTATATGGGTTTATGATCACAATTTTAGCAATAATATATGGGTAGAGAGCAGATGAGACGACTTGCGCGTGATACAGTCTACTGACTATGAATGAACAAAGACACAGAAATGTTAGTGAGGATATGCAAGACAGGCAAGAAGCACCAGCCACAGCAATGTAAGGAACCTTTACACCTCGTGAAATTCCATCAGCCCCTT
Organism: Ginglymostoma cirratum; assembly: GCA_024137785.1. Lineage (NCBI taxonomy): Eukaryota > Metazoa > Chordata > Chondrichthyes > Orectolobiformes > Ginglymostomatidae > Ginglymostoma > Ginglymostoma cirratum. The sequence continues at coordinate 51,754,979 of JAHRHZ010000012.1, forward strand.
GATCCAAATTCACCAATGATCTACTTACTGTCAACGAAGAAAATTTTAACTTAGTCACCAACTATTTCTCCAAAGTTCTAATTATCAGGCGGATAAAAAGTCCTTCAAGCTCATACATGGCCAATACGCTAAAGCGCATCCTTAGTCCATTCACTACGCCTGAAGAAATTGTTCCAGGCCAATGAGCTGCAGGATATGGGTGGGCCTTTCAGAGATGTTTGTAGCACATGGAATGTGAATAATGTGCTATCCAACCACATAGAGCATAGAATATAGAACTGTACAGCACAGTACAGGCCCTTCGGCCCATAATGTTGTGCCGACCTGTTATCCTACTAAGATCAATATTACATGACCCAGGTCAAATGGTTCAGACAAGTGAATGGATCACATTGTTAAATTGCTTATCATGAAATGAAACAAGGTTCCTGGGTTGCCATGCTCAGCCTCAAATCTACATCTCTGGATATGGGATTACATCGTCAACAGAGATCATGTTCTGAGGCAAATGAGAATGATCTTGCTAAGCTACCAGAAGTGAAAAGTGTCAGACGTGCAAGACACACTCCTCGAAAAAAATAGTTCCAGACCTGCATGCCAGTCATGTGCTATTTCAACTATATGCAGGACCAAAGGCCATAGTCACACGCACCATGATGAGAACATGGTTATTCAGACAGTTTTCCAAAGTGTAATGTTGGCTCAGGTCTTACAAAGTCACTATGCCCAATGGAACAATGCTGAGGAGGAAGAGAAGACAGCTACAGGAAATAGTACCAAGTAGTACACCAATTGTGAACAGTGAGAAAAATAAAAAGAACACACACAAGTGATGACAGTGTAATGGAACACCTGGATAATCATCAACGAACTGATCTTCACACCAAGAACAACCAAGGATGTGAGGACTGTCAGATCAGCCACGATCCGAATCAATGGCAGAGAAGGCTTGAGGAGTCAAATGACCTACTCATGTTCCTACTTCTTATGGTTATTGGTCTTAAGAGTGAATCCACACTTCCAAAAGTTCACATCGTTACAAGATCTACAAGACTCGTCAAACGCCAAAACAATAATGTGGACTCTTGGATATTTGTATTTGTAAATTTTACAACCTGGATCAATTTATTACTAACTTTGTAATTACTTAATGTTTTTGTGTCTTTACTTGTAGCATTCATTAACTTTGCAGAAAAAAGATGTGCTATCACATTATGTGATGTCTCCTTAAGAGATCAACATGCAAATAAGCCAAGTACAGGGATGTCACACATAGCCACAGCACCTCGGTTTTGGGGCATTTGAGGCACAGGCTGCATCTGGAGATTATACTGAACAAAATATATTGGTTTTTATATCCTACATTTTGACTAGACAATATTGAAATATTGCAACAGTTAGAAAACATATTTACATACTTAAAAGGAAGGATGACCAGAATATCTAATAAAGTTAATTTAAAATTAGAGGAAATCTATAGAGATACAACAGAATGTACCACAGTTAGCCAGACATAATATGGATATAAGGGAATCATTACAAATTAAGTAACGATGGTAAGGTATAGAGTGCACTGCCGGGAAATGTGGTGAAAGAAGGTTCAATTGAGACACTAAAAAGGGAATTGGAACTTTTTTGAAAATTAGTAGTGTAGGGATATGAGGAAAAGGCAGAAGATTGGAAGTAGATAATCGAGCTGGTCCAGGCACAATGGCCCAAGTGCCCGCCTTCTGCATCATAATTGTGATTCTGTGATCCTTATCAATTAAGCCTAAATCAAGAGGCTCAGGTAGAAAATGAGGATCAATACATGCTAGCGTATCACCTGACTGAACCTATCTGAAGCAATTTGAGTTCACGTTCCTAAACCAGGCTGGTCAACTTGATTCACAAAGATTTCAGGCAAGTAAGTGCATTAACAAAAGCATATTCATACACAATTCCTCGGTTATAAGATTGTACTGGTAGGGTCAGCAGTGCTTTATTTCTTTCTAAGATTGATCTATTGAATGGACATTGAAAAGTAGCATTAACATCAAAAACCAAAGAGATAGACGGCTTTATTACAACAAATGGGTTGCATCAACTTTGAATCATGCCATTCAGTTTACAAACCCCCAGCTACATTTGAAAGACTAATGAATCAAGCCAAAGTGCAGCACTATGTTGTTCATGTAGACAATAATGAAATATACTGTAATATCTGAAAAGAACATGAAATCAATGAGAAGATCTGCTTGACACATACAGGTAGCTAGCTTGGTAAGAAATCTGTGGCTGAATTTGAAAATTTACCTTGGGCACACTGTAAGGAAAGAGTCAGTGCCGCCAAAAACAATGCAGGTGAAGGCTCTGATAGAATTTCCCATTTCTAAAACAGAGTGGAAAATCATGAGTTTTCCTGGAATGTGTGTACTTACTGGAAATCTGTGCCCAACCTTGGTACAACAATTACACCTCTCCCAGATATGTTACGTAGACAAACAAAACTGGTATCATCAGCAGAGTGCCAAACAACCTCTGAAAAGCTTAAGACAATCCTAATAAATGAAAGGATGGCACGGTAGCTCAGTGGTTAGCACTGCTGCCTCACAGCACCAGCAACCTGGGTCCGATTCCACCCTCAGGCAACTGTCTATGTGGAGTTTGCACATTCTTCTTGTGTCTGCATGGGTTTCCTCCGGGTGCTCCGGTTTCCTCCTACAGTCCAAAGATGTGCAGGATAGGTGGACTGGCCATGCTAAATTGCCCATAGTGTTCAGGGATGTGTAGATTAGGTGGGTTACAGGGGGGTCGGGGTGGACTTGTTGGGCCGAGGGGCCTGTTTCCACACTGTAGGGATTCTATGATTCTGATTCTATAATTCTATGATGAAAGGTGTTGACCACCTTAACTTCACAAAATCTTTCAAAATGGCAATTGTTGCAAATGACTTGGGGATAGGTGCAGTGATGTTGAAAGAGGATGAATCAAGAATAGAAAACCAGTGGGGGGATTCTTCTGAGAAATTAACAAATATCAAAAAAAGTGCTCTGCAGTGGAAAGTCAGACTTTGGAATTATGATCAACTCTTCAATGTTTTGAAGTCAATGTTCAACACAGATTCAAAGAAACACGTGTGTATATATTATTTGTATATATAGATAGATAGATAGTAAACCAATAGCTTTTATAGAGAAACTTAAGACTTGAACTGCAAGCTTGCTCCTGTGGAGCTTATTGATTCAACCAATCTGCGGAAAAATTTATTCATATTGCTGGAATTAGTAATGTAATGGCAGACACATTATCAAGAATGTGATTAATGCTGAAACAGTTACCAACTTGAAAAGAAAATTACAAGAAATTGTTTAAATCCTATGTAAAACGAGTGAGTGCGAATAAATGTAAACTTGTGTTATTTTGGATATATATTTTGTTCACCTGAATATGAAACACAAGTAAAAACAGTACTTTCAGGGTGCAGACCACAAACTTTTCCTGTTTGGGGCCATAAGCTGAAATGGAAGTTGGAATGCTATGTAGCTGAAATGAGGAAAATTTTGCAACTTGGAATAAAAATCAAGTGGGATTGTAAGGTATATTTTTTGGCTGTATAAAAAAAAAGCAATACTTTTTTTTATTCACTCCTGGATACAGGCATTGCTAGTTGGGCCAGTATTTGTTGCCCATCCCAAGTTGCCCTTGAGAAATGGCGGTGAGCTGCGTTCTTGAACCACTGCAGTCCATTTGGTGTAGATACACACACTACCATTCAAAATGGAGTCTCAGGAATTTGATCCAGCAACACTGAAGGAACCTTGATATGTTTCAACATCAGGATGCCAAACTGGTTGAAGGGGAACTTGCAGTTTGTGGTGTTCCATGGAGAGATGCTCTAGAGCCGAGATAACTGATCTCCAACCACCACACTCCATCTTTCACTGCGCCAGGTATGACTCCAACCAGAAAAGAAATCTCCCTTCCTGATTTTGCTAAGGCTTCTTCATGCAATGCTTGGTCAAGTATAGCTACTTGATGTCAAGGCTCATTTCATTCTCACCCATGGAATTCAGTTTTTTTGTCCATGTTTGGACCTTTGCTGTAAGGTCAGGAGCTGAGTGGTTCCAGCAGACCTCACACTGTGCATCAGTAAGCAGGGGGCTGTTGAGCAATTACTACTTGATAGCACTGCTGATGACACCTTCCATCGGTTTACTGAAAGTCAAGAGTAGAGTGATGGGGCAGTAATCAGCTGGGTTGATTTCTCCTGCATTTTGTGTACTGGAAATACCTTGGTGATTTTACACATCGTCAGGTAAATGCCAGTATTGTAACTATACTGGAATAGCTTGGCAAGGGGCGCAGCACTCTCTGGAACACAAGTCTTCAGTATTATTGCTGGAGTGTTATCAGGGCCCAGGGACTTTGCCTCCAACTTGTTCCCACTATTACATGGAGCAAACAGAATTTGACTGGCATCTGTGATACTAGGGATCTCTGAAGTAGATCAAGATGGATTATTCACTCAGAACTTCTGCCTGAAGATTGCTGCAAATGCTTCAATCTTAAGTTCTGTATTGTAGTGCTGGCTTCCCCATAAACAAAGATGGGTTTTTGGAATCTCTTCCTGCATTAAGTTGTTTAATTGTCCACCACCATTCACAACTAGAAGGGACAGGACTGCAAGGTTTAGATCTGATCTGTTGGTTGTGAAATCATTTGGCTCTGTTTATCATTTACTGCTTATGCTGCTTGGCACACAAGCAGTCCTGTTTTGTGGTTACCCCAGGCTGACACCTATTTTTAGGTACGCCCGGTGCTGCTCTTGGCTTTCCGTGCTGCAGACTTGGTTGAACTGGGATTGGATGCTGGTAATGGTAGATTAGGGAAGATGCACATACCATGAGGTTACAGATTGGATTGATTTGGCTGCTGCTGATGGCCCACAGCACCTCATGGATGCCCAATTGAGAGCTACTAGATCTGCGCAAAGTCTGTCTGATTTACCACTGTGTTTGTGCCACACAACACCATGGAAGGTATTCTCAACGTGAAGTCGGAATTTAGAATCATAGAATCATAGAATCCCTACAGTGGGGAAACAGGCCCTTCGGCCCAACAAGTCCACACCGAACCTCAGAGAATCCCACCCAGACCCCCCCCAACAACCCACCTAACCTACACCTCCCTGAACACTACGGGCAATTTAGCATGGCCAATCCACCTAACCTGCACATCTTTGGACTGTGGGAGGAAACCGGAGCACCCGGAGGAAACCCACGTAGACACGGGGAGAATGTGCAAACTCCACACAGACAGACAGACGCCCGAGGCTGGAATCGAACCCGGGTCCCTGGCGCTGTGAGGCAGCAGTGCTAACCACTGAGCCACCGAGCCGCCCCATTTAGTCTCCACAAGGACTATGCAGTGTTCACTTTTAACAGTACTGTCATGGATAGCTGCATGTTCAATTGGTAAGGATGAGGTAAAATATGTTTTTCGCTCTTGTTCATTCCCTCACTATCTCTTGCAGACCAAGTCAAGCAGCTATGACATTTGAGATTCAACCAGCTTGATTAGTGGTGGTGCTGCTGAGCCACACTTGTGGTGAACATTGAAGTCCTCCACCCAAAGTGCATTGTGTGTCCTTGCTAACCCCAGTGCTTTTTCCTGGAGTCACACTGAGACCAGACCAGGTAATGATGGAAGTTTTCTGGAAACCACATGGGTCTTTCCCACAATCAACAATGCTTTCATGGTCATCATTAGATCAGATTTTTCTACCAACCGCAGATGAACTCAAGTCCCCAGCACATTACCTGGGTCTCTGAATTACTAGCCCGGCGACATTATCTCCCCTGATGGAACAGTGACATAGATACTTAGAGACTGAGTGGCACCAAACTCTTCCAGTTAAGAAAATTCTGCTTAATGACAGCCCAACCGTTATAAAGTTACAGTTATTGCAAAACTGTAAATGCAAGGGCAGCAGAGACATCAAAAGCTTGCAAAGTAAAAACATCTCTCCATGTGTCTAAGGAAAGAGACAAGAAAGCACGACAAAAAAGACATGAAACCAATAAAGTTTAAAAGAATAATTCTAGCAAGAAAAGACCAAGGTCTGTCAGATCAATTGTTAAAGTGAAGCACAACGATTGGTTTAGAGACAGCAGCATATCATCAGTTCTAAAATTGAAGAGGTCAAACAGACAATTTAACACATCCTTTAAATCTGGAATTTTGATGTTAGTAAATTTGCTTACCAGATCTTTCTTCAAGCATAGTATGTATTAAATTGCCTCCCTTTGTTCTGTCTTTATCATGAATTAGTGTCTCTCTCTGAGTTTTTTTTTAAGGACAGGGTTGCAAACTTGTTCTGCTCTGGAGTGCGTTCGCAAGTCAATTTGTACGCAAGTTGGAAACACAATGTAGGACAATATAAAGTAAGTATAGGAAATGTTTGTATGTTGAATCTTTAAAATTATACCACTATATGACATCGCGTTCCTAAGTCCAAGCATTCATAAGTCATACGTTCATAAATTGAGGACCCAGTATAGTTTAAATCATATATTAATAGATTATAAAACCTTTTATTCTCTGAAAGTTGTTAAAGTGTTACAATAAATTGTGTTATTTTCTGTTGATGATGAAAGGTGGTATGAATTGCTTTTATGCTAATTGATCATCTTGGTGATGTAATTAGGATTTTATACCTTTCGTGACAGCTTGTGGAACAGTGAGGCAAAGTTACTGACACATTCTTTCCAGTTAAGTTGTGATACAGCTAACAAGTTAAATCCAACACAGAGCTCTCTTTCATTGACAGTGGTTGTTTTCAAAGTTGATTTCTGATTTCTGCTGCTTCTGAGTCAGATTTAAATATTCAGACATTGCTACAACTTCTACTTTCTTCCACTTTCACACAATTTAACTAAAGTGTTAAGCTCCTATCATTTATTCATCAGTGAAATAACTCAAACCGCTACCGCCAAGGAACACAGAATATATATGTACGTTCTCAAAAGTAATGAAGTCATAAAATGACTATGTGCTTCTGATTTTCTGCTTGTTGATAGCGTGATCTTACAGTGAGTAAGCAGTGGATGAGAGAGGCGAGATGTTATTGCTCAAGACCAAACAATAAATATTCAATGTATCGGGAGTGATGTACAAATTGCAAAGCTAAAGTTGGAAAAATCGGGCACGATCATTATGTGCTAACGATGTGATAACACAAGGTGGCAGCACCACTACAATTGGTGAAAATATATCCCATTTATCACTCAGTATTTGGATTCCATGAAAAACTTGAGACTACTGTTTAATTTCACAAATAGGGTCAAATAATGTTTCCAAACCTGATTTCTGATATAGCAAATAATCAGGAAAGTTACAGTAGAATAAGGCTTGTATCAGAGATAAAAGGTACTGCAGATGCTGGAGAATCCGAGATAACAAGCATGGGGCTGGATGAACACAGCAGGTCAAGCAGCATC
>JAHRHZ010000012.1:51767459-51842749 GCA_024137785.1 Ginglymostoma cirratum
GATGCTGCTTGACCTGCTGTGTTCATCCAGCCCCATGCTTGTTATCTAAGTAGAATAAGGCTTTCAGCTTTGATGGGCCCACACCAAAAGTACTGTGTAGAGTTTTAGTATCATTACTTAAGAAAAGATGTACAAAGAAGGCCTCTACATAGGTTCCTGATATGAGGAGAGTTTTAATAAAATGTTTCTGTATTTATCAAGTTTTGTAAGAATGACAGGTGAACTCATGGAAACAGACAAGATTCTGAGCAGATAAAATAAACAAAGAACTGCAGATGCTGGAAATTTGAAACAAAAACTGAAATTACCGGAGAAACTCAGCAGGTCTGGCAGCATTTGTGGAGAGAAAGCAGTGTAAACATTTCTGGTCCAGTGGCCCTTCTTTAGAACTAAAATTCAGATTCAAGGTCTTTACCATGGCAGGGAGGTCTAGAACTAGAGACCACTGCAAGAACCAAAGTGAAGAGACATTTTCACATTTTCAAAGTTATGAATGTTTGGAATTCTCTTGTGCAGTGGGTTGCAGTTGCCTAATCAATGAACGTATTTAAGACTAAGACTGAAATATCATTGGCGACTAAGGCATGAAAGTGAAGGGTCACTGGATCTGAAACATTAATCCTGCTTTGTCTCCACAGAAGCTGCCAGACCTGCTAAGCTTTTCTTTCCAGCAATTCTGTTTTTGTTTGTTGTTGAAGGCAGTAAAGTGGTTTGGAAATTGGGCGGACTTGATGTAAAAGTTCAGGCTTCATCACAATCTGATTGATTGCATGACAGAGTAGGCTAGATAATTTGCTTGGATTACTTCTGCTCCTATTTTTCACAAACAATAATGACAAAATTGATCAATAACTACCTGTATTACTGTATCCTCCTTGTTGAATATTTGTATAGTTGTTCATATGTGATGGAAGCACATGAAGGTATTTCTCTATATCAATGGTGTATATTAGTGCAAATAAATGGAGAACTGCTACATGTGGCAAATAGGGAGAGTGGCTATGTATGTTGCACAGCAGATCCTGAATGCCAATAGTATGTCAAACAAATTTTTGAACTTAGAAATCAGGTTTGAACCTAATTTTAGAAGGGAAATTTCAGAAATAAAATCAAGCTGAACCCCAAAATAACAATGCTTAACAATTCAATGGCCGTTTACTAGAATTGTCGCAAGATTAAAAAGAAAATGTTGTTCCAAATACCACTACTTACATTTTCCTTCAACCACTTGTCACAGTTTAAATGAACTTACATGATGAAATGCACCTGTATGCAGAACCTTAACTTCCCATTCATAATTGCAGCACTGTATAATTCAAGTTTGATAGTATAAAACTTGAATATTTATTGATAGATACTAACTTACTGAGCGATATTAACTCTGGCTTCACTCAGAAATAACCAGCTCCCAAAATGTAGAAAAACTGAACCAGATTCAATGTTCCAGAATAAAGCATTTTTATTTCTGCAAGGAATTCATGAATAGATGTGGCGTGGTAGTACTTGAAACATAAATTCCCTCTTTACAATGGAACCACTGAAGACTGATTTTGCCAGAAAAGACACATGAAATATGGCAGTTTCTTTTCCTTAAACCACCCTTAACAAGCTTAATTTTTTTAATATTAATTTGTGGGATGTGGGCATCACTGGTTGGCCAACATTTCTTGCCCATCCCTAGTTCCATTTGTGAAGGTGGTGGTGAGCTGCCTTCATGAACCAGTACAGTCATCTGCTGTGGGTTTTCCCACAATGCCATTAAGGAGGGAATTCCAGTATTTTGACCCAGCAACAGTGAAGGAACGGCGATATGTTTCCAAGACAGGACAGTGAGTGGCTTGGAGGTGAACTTGGAGGTGGTAGCGTTCCCATATGCCTGCTGCCCTTGTCCTTCTAGGCCGAAGTGGTCATGGATTTGGAAGGTGCTGTTTAAGGATCCTTGGTGGATTTTTGCAGTGCATCTTGTAGATAATACACACTGCTGCTACTGAGCATCAATGGTGGAGGGAGTGGATGCTTATGGATGTAATGCCGATCGAGCGGGCTGTTTTGTCCTGGATGGTGTCAAGCTTCTTGAGTGCTGCTGGGGCTGTGCTCATTCAGGCAAGTGGGGAGTATTCCATCACACTCCTGACTTGTGTATTGTAGATGGTGGACAGGCTTTGAGGAGTCAGGAGGTGAATTATTTGCTGCAGTATTCCTAGTCTCTGACCTGACCATTGAATGTCAAGGGGTGGTGGCTAGATTGTCTCGTATTGGTGATAGTCATAGCCTGGCATTTGTGTGGCACGAATGTTTCTTGCCACTTGTCAGCCCAAGCCTGGATATTGTCCAGATCTTGTTGCATTTGACTGTTTCAGCATCTGAGAAGTTGTTGAAGTGCAATCATCAGCGAACATCCCTACTTCTAACATTATGATGGAGGGAAGGCCATTGATGAAGCAGCTAAAGATGGTTGGGCCAAGGACACTACCCCGAGGAACTCCTGAAGAGATGTCTTACAGCTGAGATGATTGGCTTCCAACAACCACAACCATCTTCCTTTGTGTCAGATATGACTCCAACCACCGGAGAGTTTGCCCCCGATACCCACTGATTCCAGTTTTGCTAGGGCTCCTTGACGCCACACTAGGTCGAATGCAGCCTTGATCTCAAGGACTGTCACTCTCACCTTACCTCTGGAATTCATCTCCTTTGTCCATGTTTGAACCAAGCCTGTAATGAGGTTAGGAGCCAAGTGGCCCTAGCGGATCGCAAACTGGGTATCACTGAGCAGGTGAATATGATGCTCTCAATTATGTATTATTATTCATGTTCCTCACAGATAACAAAACAAAATTCAGGTTTCCCTCAAATGAAGAAGACTTCTGTTATCTCTAAGTGAGTTTGTTTTGAACACTTTATCACTTTTATTTCCCCTCCAGACTCCAAGTTGTCCTCACAGTTGAGTAAATCCTGTGTTAATATGACAGCATAATCTCTATAAATCAAGTACATTGTAAAGAATATCTTGTTCATCCCACATATATATTTCGTTTTATTTATCATCTCCAACACATTTCAAGTTTTAACTTCCTGAACTGCTTGGCAACTTTATACTTCGGTTTTTTTTTCAATGAAATTAGTCAATTATTGAAATGTAAATTAAAGCTGAATAACAGTGATAATGATTTACTGTGCAGTAAACCAGCAAATCATCACTATAATCAATTAATATGAAATAGCAAAAGACCTACTTTATAAAATCTGTAGGTAAACAATTTTAAGATACTTCATTGATTATAAAGCAGATTCTATTCACTGTTCCTAGTACAAGGCCATAAATTGAAATATGTGAACATGGTCTAAATTATTTGCTTTTACTCCAAGAACACTGTTTGTCGAGAAAATATATGCAAACAATTCAAGCTCCTGGACCTCACTTCTTCACAACACAACTACATAAAGACAGACTTCCAGGCAATTAAGAAATGAGGGAGGAGATCACAATTCTTTGACACAAACTCCTATAAACCCCAAGCAATAACCAGCTGATCTGCAGAAGTATTTTTTAATGTTTGCTTCAGTTCAAATGAATAATAGAATGAACATGCATTTTGGCTAGAGAACAATTCATTATACAAAGCCCTTTTCAGTGACTTAAGACAAAAATCTTGATACATAATTGCAAAAATTAAAACTACAGCTGAGTGGAACATGCACAGTAATAAAATCTATCATAACCACAAGCAATTTTACTGAAGAATATGTTACTTTTCAATAAACGATATTGCGTCAAAATATTGACCATCAGTTAAAAGATAAGATTGTAACCAGCAAAATAATAAATATAATTGCTGAAATGTTAGTGTGGCGATCTTGAAATATTGACATACCAGTTTGTTCTCTTGCATGTAGATTCTCTGCAGCCTTGGACAGCCCTGTGCCAATGCCATCATGCCTTCATCTGTTATCTTGTAACATTGACCAAAATGGATATCCAAAACGTCTGGACATTTCTCTCCCAGCTGTAACAAAAAAGTACGGAAATTGTTTTTTCTTCTTAGTACCTCACGTCATAAATTCGCTTTCCCTAAATCAAACTGTACCTCCTTGACTCACTCTCCACCTTGAACAATCTACTTAAAAAACATCTCATTGACCAAATTCTAGATAAGTTTTCATGTTGATCCAGTTCCATTTTGTCTGATCACATGAATACAAAGCATCCCCGAATATTCTTCTTGCATTTAAGTATTATTCATAGATACTATAATTTATACAAGTTGTTCTTGAAAAAAGTAATATTAAACAATGGTAAATAACATTTAAAATATGTTAATGTATTTAACTGACACTTTCAAAAGAACGAATATCATCAAGCAGCATTGCTACTGTCTTAAAACTACCTGATAAGAACCAAAAATATGATATTTTGGGGCTGAATCAAAGAGCATCCTTTATTTCAAAGGAATTTACCTGAAGGATCTCTGATCTCTCCAAATGATAATACATTTGCCTGGTCTATTTGTTCTTTCTAATTCAGAACACAACATATGTTCAAATTAAGTTACCAAGTCCTTATGATTCTGGAATTACATGACTTGGCGAATCCAGTATGTTAACGGTAACCAAGGGCACGAAATGCAAGCATTAACGCCTGACCACTACTAGGGTTTGGGGTATTTGCTCAGGGCCGAAAATGAACTTGGCAGTGGTAGGGGGAGCATCTAAAGGGCACAGTCCATGTAGGACTGACAACGTAAGCTGAATGCAGAAAGAGGTTCTGCGTAGAAATATGAGGAGCTAGGTATTAAATTGAAAACAAAAACCTCAAAACCTATAATATCTGGATTGCTCTAGGAAAGTAACAGCCTAGTGGTATTATCTCTGGACTACTAATCCAGAGACCCAGACAACATTCTGGGGATCTGCTCAAAGGAAAACCGGGTTGCTTTTATAAGTGTATTAAGCGTAAGAGGATTACCAGGGAAAGAGTGGGACCTATCAGAGATCCAAGAGGCAATCTGTGCATAGAAATGGCTGGGGTCTTAAATGAATACTTCTCATCTGTATGCACAGAGGAGAAAGACATTGCAGCTGGAGATGTCACTTGGGATGGTGAAGTTCCAGAATATGTTAAGATTAATAAAGAAGTAGTATTGGATGTTTTAGCAGGCATAAAGATGCATAAATCCCCAGGTCCTGATGAGATGTATTCCAGGCTGCTACGCAAGAAAGGGAGGAGATTGCTGGAGTCTGGCAGAGGTATTTAATGCTTCTCTGGCCACGGGTGTAGCGCCACATAATGAGAGGATAGCTAATGTAATTCCATTGTTCAAGAAGGGCAGCAGGGATAAGCCAGGTAATTTAAGGTTTTAACAAAGATTCGTAGCTCGGGTTGTGGATGAGGTTGTTGACTTGCTCACCAATCTGGGTTGTTTTTGTTCAAACATTTCGTCACCATGCTGGGTAACATCATCAGTGAGGCCTCCAATGAAGTGATTTTGTTCTCGTCCACTTGGAATTTATACTATCCAGTTCATTATGGTGAGGAGTGTCATTTCTGGTTTTGTTCTGTATGGGTTTGTATATGGGGTCCAATTCTGTATGTTTGTTGAGTGCATTATGAGTTGAGAACCATGCCTCTAGGAATTCCCATGTATGTCTATGTTTGGCTTGGGCTATGGTTACGTTCTCCCAGTTAAACTGACGGTCTTCACTGTCCAAGTGTACTGATATTAAGGAAAGTTTGTTGTGTTGTTTTGCTGCTAGAACAACATCGCTTCATCAGAGGCCTCACTGATGATGTTACCAAGCACAGTGACAAAACGTCTGAACAAAAATAAGCCAGCTCGGCGAGCATGTCAACAACACAGGGCCAGCTAATTACAGACCAGTTAGTTTTATGTCAATGATAGGGAAATTATTGGAAAAAAATTCTGAGAAGCAGCATTAATCAATACTTGGAAAGGCAGGGATTGATGAGGGACAGTCAGCACCAGGAAGATCCTGTCTTAAAAACCGATCTGATTTTTTTGAAAAGGTGGCGAAATATAATGATCAGGGTAGCGCAGTTGACATGGCTCACACCAAACCTCAGAGAGGCCCTGGACAAGGTCTCACATGGAAGGCTCATTCAAAAGCTGAGACACCATGGGATCGAAGGCAAGTTGAAAAACTTGATCCAAAACTGGTTTTCAAATAGGAGGTAAAGGGTAATGGTGGAGGTTTGTCTTTGTGTTTGGGAGCCTGTGACCAACGGCGTACCATGAGGTTTGGTGCTGGCACCCTTGAAGTTTGCTTTGCACATTAACGACTTACATGTGAATATAGATGGTTTAATTAGTGCGCCTGCAGATGAATTGGTACTGTTGTTGATACTGAGGAGGATGTCTCAGGCTGCAGTTTGATATTGTTCAGTTAGTAAACTGGGCAGAATAACGGCAGATGTAATTTAATTCTGACAAGTAAGAGATGATGCATTTTGGCAGGTACAATAAGTGAAGATTATGCACAATGGATGACAGGTACCCAAGGAGCACTGAGGAACAAAGGAACCTTGGTGTCAGCACAGGAAGACAAGGTGGTGAACAAGGATAGTTGCCTTCATTAGCCAGAACACAGAGCGTAGGAGCAAGGAACTCTTGTTACAATTTTATAAAGCATTGGTTAGGTCACACTTGGAAAACAGTGTGCACGTCTGGTCACCACATTCTCAAAGGGAAATGATTGCACAGGTGAGAGTGCACAGGAGATTTATCAGGATGTTACCTGGGATGAAAAGTCTCAGTTATGTGCAGAGACTGGATAGGCATGGTTTGTTTTCCTTGGAGCAAAACAGGCTGAGTGGGGAAAATAATTGAGTTGTACAAAATTATGAAAGGCCACAGACGGAGTGGATCATGAGAATCTTTTCCCCATGATAGACGTGTCTAATACCAGATGGAATAACTTTAAAGGTGAGGAATAAGTGGTTTAGAAGAGATCTGAGTAAGAACTTTTTCACCCAGAGAGTGTTAGATATAGGCAAGGTGCTGCCTGGGAGGGTGGTGGTGGCAGACACTCTTGCAACATTTGTGAAGCATCTGGACAAGCACTTAAAATGCCAGGGCATCACAGGTTATGGACAAAGTGCAGGTAAACAGGATTGGCGTTGTTTGGTGTTTGTGGGTCAGCAAAGCTATGGTGGGCCAAAGGGCCTGTTTTTGTGCTGTACGACTCCATGATTCTAAGAAGGAAGCTAAGCACCTCCTTCTTAGAGATAACTGAGAATGGACAATAAATGCTGGCCCAGCTAGCAATGCCCACATCTGATAAATGTATGAGCGTAAATTTTAAAAAATAATCATGGATGATTTGAATCAACATCTAAACTGCAAAACATCAGAATGGCAGTAACAACCTTGGTAAGAAGTTCACAAAATGCTTTTGAAACAGTTTCTCAGAACTGACCAGAAAGCAGATTATACTAGACTTGATATAACGTAATGTGACAGGATGAATTAATGACCTCAGAGTAAAGGCATCCAGTAGTGGCAATGACCACGATATAACTGAATTTTACAGCAGTTTGAAAGGGGAAAGGTTGGTGCTAAGACCAGTATTTTAAATAAGAGCAACTACATTGGCGTGAAAGTTCGCCTTGCTGAAGTGAACAGGCACACGAGCCTAGGGGAAAATCAACAGAAACACTGACAGACATTTGAGGAGATATTTCAGAATACTCAGAATAAACATATTCCTTGAACAAAGAAAAATTCCGAAGGGAGGACTGACCATGCATGGCTAACACAAGAAGTTAGGGAGAGCATTAAACTCTTTCTGCACAAAGATAAGTGGCAGATCAGACAACTGGGTAGAATATAAAGAATTCCAGAAAATAACTGAATAGTTAAGCAGGAGGAAAAAGGTTAGATTTTGAAAGGAAGGTTAAAAACCAAAAGCAGTAAGTAGCTGAGAGTAAATAACATGATTGCTGGTCCTCTAGAGAATAAGCATGTGGAGTTAATATAGTTAATAAGAAAATGGTGGCTAAAATGAACAAATATTTTGCTTCTATTTTCACTATATTAGGAAGGGGACAGGGCCCACTTGTGGGTCAGTGGTAGTGTTGCTGCCCCAGACCAGGAGACACGTGTTCAAGTCCGACCTACTCCAGAGGATTTTAATAGGTTGATTAGAAAAACAGGCTGTATTAAAGAAAAAACAGGATGAGTACTTAACAATATAACAATCATGCGAGGTGTGGACTGACAAGTCTCAGGGCCCAGATGGAATTCATCC
Organism: Ginglymostoma cirratum; assembly: GCA_024137785.1. Taxonomy (NCBI): domain Eukaryota; kingdom Metazoa; phylum Chordata; class Chondrichthyes; order Orectolobiformes; family Ginglymostomatidae; genus Ginglymostoma; species Ginglymostoma cirratum. Next base: position 51,775,725 of record JAHRHZ010000012.1, read on the forward strand.
TCTGGTCTCATACTGTCAGACTCGTACAACATGGAAACAGACCCGTTGACCAATTCATCTATACCTACTGGGTTTCTGAAACTGAACTACTTCCATATGCCTGCATTTGGTCCATCTCCCCATAAGGTTTTATGGTCTATATCCTGTCTAAATATCTTTAGAATGTTGTAATTGTATGCCTCTCTAAAACTTTCTCGGGCAGCTCATTCTACATGTGCATGACCCTCAGGGCCCTTTTAAATCTCTCCCCCTCACCTTAAACCTGTGCCCTATAGCTTTGGACTACCCTACACTGGGAGAAAGGCCTTGGCTATTCACCTTGTCTTATCACCACCCTATTCTGCCCTCATGATTTTATAAATCTTAGAAGGTCACCCCTCAGCATCCTACACTCCAGGGAAAAATGTCACAGCTTATCTAACCTCGCCTCACAAATCAAGTCCTCCACTCTCGGTAACATGCTTCAAAATTTCTTTTGCACCCTTTCCAGTTTAATAACATCCTTCCTATAGCATGGTGACCAGAACTGTACACAGTACTCCAAATGTGACCTTACCAGTGTCTTGTTGAGCTGTAACATAACATCTCACCTCCTGTATTTAATGCTCTGGCAAGTGTGAAGGCAAGTGTTCCAAATGGATTCTTCATCATCCTATCTACCTGTGTTGCCACTTTCAAGGAACTAAAACGAGGCAGCTATTGAGGTACTAGATACCTTGGTGTTAACTTTCAAAAATTCCCTAGATTCATTAAAGGTTCCATCAGGCTGTATTGTAGCAAATATAACAACTCTTTTCAAAAAAGGGAGGGAGGGAGAAAACAGAAAACTATAGGCCTGTTAAACTTGACATCAGTTATAGGAAGGTGTTAGGACCAATCATTTGAGAGATTATAGTTGCGCACTTGTAAAACTTAAAGGGGATCAGGAAAATTTAGCATGGTTCTGTCAAAGGGAATACATGTTTAAGCAATTTATTGCACTTCTTTGTGGGAGTATTCAGTACTGCAGATGAAGCACTACACTCAAATTTCCAAAAATCATTTGATAAGTTACTACATCAAAGGTTATTGTGAAAAAATAAAAGCTAATGGTGTAGGGGGTAACAGCAGCATGAGCCAAAGCTTGGCTGGCTGGTGGAAAGAGTAGGCCTTTCCTTGAATTGCAGCATGTGATGAGTGAAGTAATACAGGCAATTGTTCTGAGGTCTCAGATCTTTAACATTTACATCAGTGATTTAGCTTAGGGAGTGAAGACATGATAGTTAAACTCACAGATGACACTAAGATACACAGGAAAGTATGCTGTGAAGAAGACATACAAGTCTACCTAGGATGAGTGGCTGTACCCAATCGGCCACATTTTTGCTCAATGTGAAAAACGGGGAATTGTTCACTTGGGCAAAAAAAAAAGAGTTTAAAAAATTTATTGCTTAAAGAGAGAACAATTGCAGAATTCTAAGGTGCAGAGGAATTTAGGTGTTCTCCTGCATGGGTCACGAAAACTTAGTGTGCACATACAGAACGTAATCAAGGTGACTAACGGGTTGCCATCCTTTATTTCATGTTAATTTCCTCTCGAAATAAAGGATGTTAATTTTCAGTTGCACAGGGTATTAATAAGACCACATCTCGAATACTGCGTGCATTTTCAGACTCGTTAAGGAAGAATATAAGTGCATTACAGGCAAACGGGGGAGGCTTACGACATTGATACCAGGAATAAGTGGGTTGTTTTGTGAGGGTAGGTTGGATGGGCTAGGTTTGTTTCCATTTGAGTTCAAAAGAGTGAGCAGTGAGTTGACTCCAGTGTATAAGGTGATATTGACAAGGTGGACATGGAAAAGATGTTTCCTGTTGTATGTCAGTGCAGAACTAGAAGGCGCAGTTTTAAAATTAGGGCTCTCTTGTCAAGGACAGATATGAAGATAGTTTCTTTCCAATAAAATTATGCGACTTTGGAACACTGTCTCAAAAGCTTGTAGGGTCACTAAATATTTTTGTTACAGAGGTGGACAGATTCTATACAAGCAGAGGAATCTAGAAGCAGTGGAATTTTAAACATTAACAGATTAACGATGATCTTATTGAATGATGGAGCAGGCTCAAGGGCCCAAATTGTCTATTTCTACTCCTATTTCACCAGTTCATATGTTTCTCTCTCAGGTAAGACCAGAGGTCTCTCAATTTTTATTTTGGCACAACAGTGGAAACAGTGGTATCTAAAACAAAACTTGCTGGAAACAAAAACAGAAATTGCTGGAAAAGCCCAGGAGGTCTGGCAGCATTTATCAACAGAAATCAGAGTTAACGTTTCAGGTCGAGTGACCGTTCCTCAGAACGTTCAAGTCAGAAATAATCTCTGTTTCTCCTTTCTCAGTGACGCTGTATGATGCTTTTCTTTGTATTTCCAGTATTTGGGTCATCCTTTATCCTTCTGCTTAAACTTCATTTGCACTCTTCGAGATAGCCTAAAGGCACAGAATTTAAATGCACAACATCACCATCACCACATGAAACCCATTAACCCTGAGATACAAGTAATCAGAATAAGTCCTTTCTTCAGATCAAACTATTTCATAGATGGATCTGACTTCAATTTGAACAAATGACAGATGTCCAAATTGCTATCGTTTTAGATTGACTTCCAAGAACCTGCACACAATTTAATACTTAGATTTTCTGCTTTTGGCAAGTATTGTAACAACTCTCATGATCATTCATTTGATTTATAAAATGTCATATCCGAAAAGATTGTACTTGTTGTCTTTGGCTTATCATTGTCATGAGATATTGTGAACTTTCGGACAATATAGTTCCCACAATGTCAATAAGGCATCCAAAGTTGAAGAATGAGAAATTCGTGCTTAGGTCGCACTTCGGTCAACCCTCTCAAGAGCCAAATGGATGCTCTCAGTGAAAATGTGAAGCAAAGTGATAAACTGAAGCAAAACTGAAAAGTGTACAAAGTGAAAATGACATTAAAAGAATTCATGAAGAAAAATAAACAAACTTTTTGCTCTCAGTTCAATTTTTTTTTATCAGAGTTGCAAAAACAATTTGCATTTATACAGTACCTTTAATATTGTGCAACACCCAAGGCGCTTCACAGAAGAATTATTCAATAAACTTTGACACAACCCCATTGAGGGAAAAATTATTCTTTAAGAGCTTCTGAGACATTAAATGAGCTGAAAATGATAATATGACGACTGCAAAAAGCTGAACTTTACAAGGGAAATTACCCCAAAGCTATTTCTTTTTAAATAATCAATATTCTGTAATATAATGGATGCACTAATGCATTTTGAATCTGCAGTTATATGGAATGAAAATTATATGCATGAAAAACCCATTAAATTCCTAAGTTTTACTGTTTTCTACTTAATAAACTAGTTGATGTTTCTCTGACAGTACACAAGGGTTAACTAATTATCCTGATAAACCAGTAGTCAGTTAAATTTGTTTATATTCTGTTCTGGGCTATGTATGGGTTAAAAAGGCAAAGTTGCTATATTCCTATCAGACTACAAGGCTGCTCCCTCATTTCAGAGAAACGACAGGTGTTGTCTTAACCCAAGGGTCAACATGCTTCAGTCAAGAGGAGCGGGGTGACAGGAGTCCTTTGTGCTAATCTCAGCCAATGCGGGATTTGAATCCAGTGTTGGCATCACTCTGCATCCCAAATCAGCATTCTAGCTAACTCAGCTAACCAATGTTCAAACAACATAGATAGTACAGTTTTCATTATTCAATGTTTCACTGACCTGCCATTTATCTAAACACAATAGCTTGTAAATGTTGTTGTCTACTTCACTAACAAATAATATTAAAACTTTTCCAAAGAAATATACATAATTCAAAAGAAAATAAATTGCAAATAAACATTTTCAATACCTCATGTTGCCTTCAGTGACTATCATAGTCACAATGATGTAAAGTAGCAGCAGAATAGTACAGCAATTCTCTTATTGACTCGCAACCAGGAAGTCAGAGCTCAAGCTTTATGACAGAAATTGTGAAACTGATTTCACTACATATGTTAATTGTGATGAAGCACAATAAAAGCAACCTCCAGAGCTGATAGTTGTTTTTTCCTTCTTTACCCTTTCAAGGCTATCATAGGTACGTCCATGCTGAATCTGCCCAATCCTGTCACTGCTTTCCAAGCATTCTGCTGGATTCTAGCACTTCTCATACTCCCAATGTCAGCTTTGGGCTAGAGGCACATGGATCAAACCACATAAGATAGTGAATACGCTTCCGCAAAGGATATCAGTCAACCAAATGGATTTTTAATGTCAATTGATGATAGTTAATATCAGCAAGACGATTCATTAACCAAATTCAAATTTCACCAACTACAGGCAGCTCCCGGGTTGCGAACAAGTTCTATTCTGGAGTCTGTTTGCAAATCAATTTGTACAGAAGACAAAAAAATGCAGGACATTATAAAGGAGCCATTCAGAAGTACAGGAAATGTTTTGTATATTGGTCTTTAAAATTACACCCCTGTATGAGATTGCATTGCATTCACAAGCATGAGCATTTATAAGTACAAACATTCATAAATTAAGGACCCCTGTACACGGTGGGATTTGAACCCATTCTCAACAGCATTCTCTACCATGTCTAATTCTGTTAGAATTGCATGGTTTTCACTGAGATCCGCCTTCAAACTTCAAAATTCGAGCAAATATAATCCTAACCGATCTAGCCTCTCATCACAGGTTAGTCCTATTATTCCAGGCATCAGTCTGATAAATCTACATTCCACTTCTTAGATACCTACAGAACATCCTTCTTCAGATAAGGAAACAAAATCTGCTAACAATACTCCAGATGTGGTCTCACCAAGGCCCTGTCCAATTGCAGTAAGACATTCCTGCTCCAGTACTCAAATCTACTGGTTATGAAGAGCAACATGCCATTTGCCTTCTTCATCACCTGCTACAGCTACATGCTTACCTTCAGCAACAGGGGGACAAAGACACCCTGGTCCCACTGCACCTCCCCCTTTCCCAATCTAATGCCATTTGGATAATAGTTTACTTTCTTGTTTTTTGCTTCTGAAGTTGATAAGCTCATATTTATCCACATTATACTTCATCTGCTACAGCTTTACCCACTCAAGTTAACTTGTCTAAATCCCACTAAAACATCTCTGCACCCATCTCACATCAACCCAGCTTTGTGCCATCTGCAAACTCGGGGATATAGTATTTAGTTCCCTGATCTAAATCATTAACATGTATATTATGAATAGCTGGGGTCCAAGCAGTGTTTACTACAGTACCCAATGGTCACTAGCTGTCACTCGGAAAATGGCCCATACATTCCTACTCTTTGTAGGACCAGCTAAGTGGTCCTACATTAAGTGAAGTAAAGATAGTGCGGGATAATGGCATTGAGGAAACGATCAGCTATGATCTAGAATGGTAAAGCACAGTTTATGATTTGAATAGCCTGTTCCTGTTCTAAATCTCAGCTTCTCCCATGTCTCCACACAACTGAACGTCCTCAGCCCTGTGATTATCCTAGTATAAACTTCTCTCTCAACTTTGATATTCTTCCTGAAGTATGGTACTAGAACAATACACTTTATTCACGTGGAGGCCTACCTGATAATTTGTAAACATTGAACACACCTTCCATATTTTTTGTATTCAATGCACTTTTTAAACAAAGCCAAGCAGTTTGTTCTTTTAAAACTACATTATCAACCTGCCCTACCACCTTCATGGATATCAACACAGTCCAGGATGTTTTGCTCTTCCACTTCTCGAAGTGGTGACTTTGAAAGGTGTAACAATACTAACTGGTTGAGGTTGCAAGTTCAAAGGTGCTTTTATAAGCAGCCTTGATGTATTGGTGCAGTGTATTTTATGAAAGGTATATACTACTGCAATTGTGCAGTGATGAATGAATGAGTGAGAGAGAGTGAATACTGAAGGTGGTGGATGGGGTGTCAATCAAACAGGTTGCTTTGTCCTAGTTTGTGTCGAGTTTGAGTGTTGTTGGGGTTGCAGCTATCCGGGCAAATTGGAAATATTCCATTCAAAGTCCTGACTTATGCATTGTGGACAGTGGTAAGGCACTGGGAGGGACTAGGAAATGAGTTACTTGCTGCAGAATCCTTAGGCCTTGACCTGCTCTTGAAGTCATGGAAGTGAATGGGTTGACTATTCCAGATTCTGGTCAACAGTGGCCCCCAGAATATTGATTATGGAGGATTCAGCAATGATAACACCATTGAACATCACAGAAGTGGAGAGATTCTCTCGTTAGAGATGGTCATTGCCTGGTACATGAATATTATTTGCCACCTAGCAGTTCAGCCTGAATGTTGTCCTGGTCTTGCTGAATATGGGCAAGGACTCAATATTTATGGAGTTGCAAATGGTGATGTACAATCACATCATCAAATAGTCTCACTTCTGAGCTTTTCATGGGACGAAGGCAATTGATGAAGCAGCTGAAGGGGGTTTTATTTAATGTTTTGAGAGATGTGGGTCCCCACCAATTCCAGGGATAACAAGGTGTAGAGTTGGATGAACACAGCAGGCCAAGCAGCATCAGAGGAGCAGGAGGCTGACGTTTTGGGCCTAGACCCTTCTTCAGAAAAGACCAACAAGACCACCAAAGGCCAGAAAAGCCCCCCACTAATTGCACTTTGATTTAGTCCCACCCTCTCCCTTCACTTTTTGACGTTGATATTGTCCTTTACTGGCTTTGCTTGTAATTATTCAATTGGCGACACATGTGTTTTCCTGACGGTGGAGAAAATATTTTAGAGATGTCGGTATGAGGCTCTTGAGGCCGAGGTGGTGTCCCTACCCTGAACCAAGAGACCTGGGTTCAAATCCACTTACTACACATGTGTAAAAACATCTGTGAACAGGTTGATTGAAAAGTCAGGGATATGGGTGTCAGTGGCAAGCCACCATTTGTTTCCCATCCTCAATTCCCCTTGAACTGTGACTTGTTAGCCTAGTTGAGATGGTTGTTAATAGTCAAGCATGTTACAATGGATCTGGAGTCATTTGCTGGCCATACCTGGTAACAGGGACAGATTCTAAAGGATAAGAATCAACCTGGTAGCTCTTCAATGCAACAATGGCAGTTTCATGGGACAATTACTATTGCTAGCTTTACATTCCAGATTTTTATTAATTCAATTAAGTTCCACCACCTGCCGTGGTGGAATTTGAACCAATGTTCTCAGAGCATTACTCAGGCTTCTGCGTTTCTAACTCAAAGATTTCATACCACCCTGACCTAGATTGAGCTGGAGAAATCCTGCAATGAGGTACCAGGACTGAGATGATGAACCTCCAACAACTATAATCATCTTCCTTTACACAAATGACTACAAAGATTAAAGAATGTTCCCCTTAAATATCAATGACTCTAATTTTGTCACAATTCATTTGTGCCAAACTTAACTAAATGCTAGCTAATATCAACAGCCAATATCAACAACCCTCAAGTTCAGATCTTGTGTCTTGCTTGGACTAAGTCCAAGGTCAGGAACTGACTGACTTGGCAAACCCCAAATTATGAGTCAGCGAGCAGGATGTTGATGAGAAACGTTATATGATGGCACTGTAAATGACACATTCCATAACTGGGCAGATGATCAAGAATAGATTGATTGGAGCAGCCTTTAGTTGGGTTGCATTTGTCCTGATTTTTGTGGACAGGACAAAATTGGGCAATTTTCCCTATTGCTGATTGGAGATGCCCGTATTGTTGATACAGAGGAACATTTTGGATGGAGGCACAGCTAGTTCTCTGGCACATGTCTGCAGTACTATTGCTGGAATACTGTCAAGATCTAGAACCTAAAAAGTTTCAAATTCATTTAACTATGTCTTTTTGATATCACAGAGTGTATCATATTGGCTGAGCACTGGCCTTTGTGGTTCTACAAAGCTCCCAAGGACACCCTGGTGGATCATCCATGCTAAAGATGAAGGCAAATGCTTCAGCATGGTCTTTTGTACTGATCTGCTAGGATTTCTCATCATTCAGGATGGAGATATTTATGGACTGTCCTCTTCCTCTTCCTCTAATGAGTTATTTAATTGTCCACCAATATCCATGGTTGGACGATGTAGGTCTACAGAGCCTAGATCTGATCCATTACTTATTAACTGCCTATCACATGCTGCTCAAAGTGTGAGGCATGGATGTAAACTGTATTGCAGCTCTGCCAGGTCAATGCCTCATTAGGCATTCCATGGCAATGCTAACGGCTTGCTGTCCCACACTCTTCATTGAACCAGGGTTGATTCCCCAGTTTGATGGTAAGGATAAGAGTGAGGGATGTCACAGAGTCATTACAGCACAAAAGGAGACCATCCCAGCCCACTAGGTCCGTGCCATTTTCCTTCCTACATGCAGTAAGCCAGTTCACTATTCCCTTTCAAGTAACTGTCTAATTTGTATCTGAAACTCACATTTAAACCTGTCTCCACCACAATCTATAACAGGCTCTAACCACTGGTTGTTTGAAAAGGTTTTCCATCATGACACTTTTAGTAATTAATTTACAGATCATGAAGTTACAGAATGTGGTTGAATAAAACTCTGCTACTGCTGATGGGCTGCAGGACCTCCTGGATGCCTAGCTGTGAGTTGGTAGGTCTATTCACAACCTATCCCCTTTAGGCACCATGATAACAAGGTGTAGAGCTGGATGAACACAGCAGGCCAAGCAGCATCATAGGAGCAGGAAAGCTTGACGTTTCGGGCCTAGACCCTGCATCAGAATTTCTTTCTCCTGCCAATATTGTGTTGGACAAATGTATTCATGAAGGGTAGATTTCAGAGATCAAGGTCAAGTAAATTTTTCCCTCAACACCTGCCACATGCCTAGCCTAGCAGTTATACCATTCATTTGAGTTAAGTAGAGTAGAATCAGTTTTATTGTCACGTGTGTTCAATAAGTATAATGAAAGGTTTATATGTCTCCACTTACAGCACTATCTTAGCTACAAAAGGTACCTGGGTACAATCCTTAATTACAGAATAAAGAAATGGAGGAAAAGACAGTTACATTACAGCAATACACAGTACAACCAAATGTCAGAAAAAACAAGCAGCAAAAAGTTTTTAAAAAAAAAGACAAACATCTCAGTTTCTCTCCAAAGGCTCTCTTCAGCACACCAATGCAGGGGGTCTCCATGTGATCTGAATGCTGGCTGCCGCCATACTCCCCCCCTCTGGGCCTCTGGCGTCCCACTGACCCTGCTTTGGAAGCCAGGAGTCAGAGGCCAGGGACAGATGCCCAAGGCCAAGAGAAGGGAGAGAATAGAGGAGAGACGGAAAAAAAAAAAAGATGGAAAAGAACAAGCGGAGCAGAGGAGCTCCGGCTGCAGCATCCTACTCTGCCACCATCTCACCAGATAGGATGTGGCTGCATCCTCTACCGAGCTATCCTTGGTGACAAGAGATTGAAGATCCCTGCTAGAGGAATTCTGATAAAGCCCCCAGGTGTGCACTAGGAGGACTTTGCAGAATCAAAAGGCCTGAGTTTGCAGTTATTGTTTCCATGTCAAGGTTGACACCGGGTGTTCCATCCTATCTTATTGCTTATTGACATATCTGCAGTAGTTTCATACCACTGAGTGGCTTGCTAGGCTACTTGTTATGATCACAGCTGATGGTAATACAGGATAAAATAGATCTTAGAATGAAATCTGCCTTTATTTTTGCAACTTGGTTACTTGGAAGTCACTGAACATACGCACAAGCTGTCAATGTACTCTGAACAAAAGAACATCAATTTATTATGCAAAAGAATGGGGAAGGAAACAAAGCCATTACGATCCCAGCTTATGCCGTTACTGGACAAGTCAGATCCCAAACTGAAATCTGGCTTGATGGATCATACTTTATTTTTATTTTGTATTAATGAGTGATCTCTCATTGAAACATAAGCATACAATATTGCAGCTTCGAGCTTAGCAATAAAACAGAAGTTTATTGTGCAAAAGAAATGAAGATAAAATTGAACAAACCTAACTATTTTACGTACAATACAAATTTAAAGATTTGGAAGCATCTGGTAAGACACAATCACATGTTACAAAAATCACGTTTTCAGATTTCAAAACATCCTTTCATGTACTCACAACGACTGAGTTGATAAGCCAATCTAAAGGCTTAACAGCCCTGATCAGTCACAAGGCCTAGATAAGGTAGTGATAAGTTTTCACAATTTTTACAGAATTTACTAAGTTCATTAAAACAAGTATGAAGGAAATTAAACAAAATAAAAGCAATGGTTTCCAGTTAACCCACTTCAGGACTCCATTTCCCAAAAGTGGTTGACTTGGCACATATTTCTTCTCTTCTGTTAAGTGAAGTTTCCCCTCATTTTTTATTTCTTCTCTTTCTGAAAGCCAAACCACTTGGAATCACCACTTATTAACTCTTGCTATGTACTGCCCCAGTGAATGAGACACATCCCGAACTCTAAATGAGCAGCACACAATTATTCAATCTCAGACTAGTAAAACTGTCTATTCAGAATTCCTAATTGGTTTCTTCAAAAGTAATGGTCATAATCCCTACAGTGCAGAAACAGGCCATTCAGTCCATCGTGTCTGCACTTCATTCAGAAAAGATTTATGAGCACGTTACCAGGGTTGGAGGGTTTTGGTTATAGGGAGAGGCTGAATAAGCTGGAGCTATTTTCCCAGGAGAGTCACAGGCTGAGGGGTGACCTTATAAAGGTTTATAAAATCATGAGGGGCACGGATAGGGTACATAGGAAAGATCTTTTCACCAGGGTGGGAGAGTCCAAAACTAGAGAGCACAGTTTTAAGGTGAGAGGGGAAAGATATAAAAGATATAAGGGCCAGCTTTTTCACACAGAGGGTGGTGCATGTATACAATGAGCTGCTACAGGAAGCGGTGGAGGCTGGTACAATTACAACCTTTAAAAGGCATCTGGATAAGTATGTGAATAGAAAGAGTTTAGAGGGATGTGGGCCAAATGTGGCAAATAGGACAAGATTTATATATTAGATCTGGTTGGCATGGATGAGTTGGACCAAATGGTCTGTTTCTGTGCTGTATATCTCTATGACTATATGTCCCACTGAACACCATCCCACCCAGGCCACCTTGGTAACCACGTATTACCATGACTAACCATCTTAACCTGTATTTGTCCACAGCTATCAGACTAATCAAGAATATCGTATGCTTTCTTAACAGACTTAAAGATTTAAACGCAGCTTCAATGATTTGTGTACATATCCACCCAGGTCTCTCTGCTCACAGTCATAATGGTGCAACAGGAGGCTATTCATCTCTGTTGATCAATTCAGTTCAGTCCAACTCCCACATACTATCCTTGAATCTAGGATAATTTACATTCTTCAAGTGCCTATCAAATTTTCCTTTTGGAATCATTGATCATCCACAATTCAATTAGTCCCAGATGGGAGAGCACTCCAAGTAACTATCACACGTTGTATGATAAATATTCTTTCGCACATCTCCCCTCAAATCGGTTGCCCAAAGCCCTAAATTAGTCTTCTCTAGTCCCATCAGCTTCAATGAAGAGATTTTCTTTTTCTACCTTACCTAAACTTATACACCTCAATCAGAGAATGTCCCCTAATGTTCTTTGCCCTAGGGTGATGAACCCCAGCTTCTCTGACCTAATCTTGTAGCTAGATCCCCTTGAAAGATTCTGACAAATTTCCGATGCGGCCTCACATCATTTCTAAAATGCAGTAACTAGAACTGGATGCCATGCTCTAGATGTGGCCAAAGACAGCGGTTTATAATAAACATTAACTTTCCTACTTTTGTATACAGTATCTCTTCAATGAAGCACCAAGATCCATATGCATTGTTAACTATTCCCTCAATATGTCCTTCCACCAAAGAACTTGCACAAGAACCATCTTTTCCCTCTGATCTTACATACTCACTATATTGTCACTTCCTAACGCTTCTGTCAAAATGCATGCTTGATTTTCTTGGTATTAAATTTCATCACCACAATCTGCCAACTCTCCAGGTTTCAGCAAATTTTGAAATTTGACTGTTTTAATGTCCAAGGTGGTTATAAACTGTGACCCTAGTACTTGTCCATGGTGCAAACCACTGCCTACCATCCTTTGGTTTGAATTGAGTTAGCTCAACTCAATGCTTTGTCCTTAAGCCAACGTTTTCCTCATAGTTGACACTGACCCATGAACCACTTTTTTAAAATCAGCTTTTCATGTAATACTATGTCAAACCCTCTCACAAAGTATTTAGACAATACCCACAGTGTTCCTCTCAACCTTCTCTCCTACTTCAACAAGAAATGTAATCAATGATACATAATATTCCTTTTAAAGAGCCACAGGGCTCTCTCTTAATTAACTCAAACCTTTCCAAATGCCTCATTAACTTTTTCTTAGATTATCATTTATAAAACCGTACCAAACATCCACATGCACTTCAATGCTTTATTGAGGAGGGGTGTCATATTTGGCACTTTCACATCCTCTGATTCCCAGGAACACAAGGAGTTAGGTTACTGTTCTTCAACTTCATCTTCCTTAGCAACCTAGGATTCAAGCTAGAAATACCAGCCAACTTTATCCCCTCTAAGCAATTCCCTCCCATAGAAATACATCCTGCCCATCAATTTTCACCTCATATTAGCTCTACTATCTCCCATTCAAACATTATTTTTGACATCCTCTTAGTAAACACTAATATAAAGTACACAGTAAATATCTTGCCTTGATCGGTATCTATAGGCACAAAGCAGATTCTTTATCTCTAATTAGTCCCACCCACCTCTTATTACCCACGAACAATTTAGATGGAGACACATTGCTGGATTCTCTTTTATACGGATGAAAATCAAAGATCTGAAAACTTAGTGACAAGGAGTCACATTGCTTCAAAGTGACTGCAGTGTGATGAATCAGAAATTGTCACACCTTTTATGATCTGTAGTGAGTGCAAATTATCCCAGGCTACTTCAAATGTGCCGAATTATTTGACTTCAAGTGGATTGAAATATTAATTTCCCCTTGTTTACCTTCTATTATCAAGATTGTGGACTAATGTATCTGTATTAACTCACCAATGTCACCACAGCATTTCAGAAGTCAATTCAGTTACGGCATTAAGGAGAAGTCCATGAAAACAAGAGAGAACATAAACTTGCTGATTATTCATATGAAACAAAGGGGCTGTACAGTAGGGAAAGTAGTACATTTCAAAAGTCAGAATTCCAAATACAAAAATCTGAACTCTGCCCAAAAGTTGAAATTTCTCACCCTATATTATCCACCATTCTGTTCTTCTCTATCTGCCAGTCTTTCTCACTTTGTCATTTCTGCTCTCAACTTATAATATTTGGCCTAGCTCTTGCTTGAAGTATTCATCTGACATGCACCGCAAACTTTTTTTGTATCTTCAGATTTTCTACCTCCATCATCCTGCACTTCCTTTAAAATTGTACCATTAAATTTTTACTGTCATGTGTCTGCCCATTTTATCAGCTTATCTAGGTCCTCCTGAAGCTTGTTCCTATTCTTCTCAAATGTTTACTACATATTGAAATTTTCACATCTACATGCAAGCTAAAATTATTACCTGTATACCCGTGTCTAGGTCATTAATTTAAGTCACAAAGATCAGTGGTCTTAATATCAATGTCTGGAATACTTTAACATATATGTTTCCAGTCAATCTCTGCTTCCTGTCCTTAGCCAAATACTGCAACCATACTGCCACTATCCACTTATTACATTTAACAGTGCACAAGTCGAGTTCATATAAAAGCCAACCCATGAATTTTGGTTTATAAAACTGTGCAGTTGATCAGAGGGTTCATATATATGTTGACACAAAGTCCATCGTTTGTACTGATGGTCCTCCTTTCCCATGAATTCCAGGTCAAAACAAAACAAAAACAAACCAAGAGCCAGTGCTGACGAAAGCCCTGCCATCAATCCACTTGTCTGCCAGGAGCTGCACGCACTGATGCTATGGTAATGCCACCTTCACAGACAACGTAAATTACAGTGCACCTGAGGAGGCACAACCACAATTGAACAATCTGCTGCTCTCAGCCCACCCGCCCAAGCTCAAACTAAACAGCACAACCAACACAACTGCATCTGACTGGTCCTCGCCCAGGGTACACTCATCCATGTCATATCAACAGGCTATGGACAAGTGGACAACTAATAGCTTGAACTAATTAAGCACTCCATCCACAGAACACTAAGAGTGCCCCAATCAAGCACTCATGTAATCACCTCAAAAATGTTACTCATGTAAAGTCAACCCTTAACTTTTCACACAAAAATTCTCAAACATAGTCCTATATAATTGTATATACAGTAGTGCCCTTGGCTTTAATATTGTTTAAAAATCTATTTGCTACATTGTCAAATGCCTTTTTGATGCCCATATATACATCATCAACCACATTCCACCACTGGACACTCTCTATTACTTCCAAGAAATCAATCAGGTCAGTCAAACACAATTTGCCTTCAACAATTCATAATAACTTTCCTTAACGCCAAGTAATTTTGCCTCAGTATTTCCCCAACTCTACCATTAGGTTGCCTGCATTTATTTTGGTCAAAAGATATAAACATTTGCAGCCCTTCAGCGCTCTGGCATAATCTCCATATTCAGGCTGAATTAAAAGATTGCGACCTCTGCAACTTCTATCCTTACTCGAATCAGTAACCCAGGATGCATCCCAACTGAACCATGTGACATTTTGTTTTGAATATTCTATAAGCAGACAAAGTGTTTGTGTGTATTGTGTATGTGTGTAGGACATGCTTTTTGTGGAGCCCTACTGGAGTTTTTTGATGTGGAGTGTGATACTCCAAGTGATTGTCATTACCTGAGTTGATTAGGCTAATTAAAATTCAGCTACCATAATCCTCAAAATAAAGGGTTAGCAAAACCCATTTGGCTTTATTGGGGCTTGCCAAAGGGGAATGTGATACACCAACCGATCACCATGACTTCCTACCATAAATCTCCCAATTAAAAAGAATCCTCATTACATCATTTTTTTTCATACTGTATTAGACATTATATACAACATTTGGAACAGTGCCACATGCAGGAACGGTTTAGGGGAGCAAAAATCAAAATTATTGAAGGCAGAAAGCTGGGAAAGGAGTGCAACACTTGCTTCTCCCAATTGAGGGCTCTTTTCAATCAACATGTGAACAAAGTCGAGCATATTTCTTTTTCCAAGCATTTAAGAAGAAAAATTAAGAAGGTGGAAGAATATCTGTGACAACATAATAGGACTGTACAGCATTGCTGCTACTTCTACTGCATCACCTGATTTTCCTGTTACAAGTCTGGATAATTTGGCATTTTTTTAAACCGGCCCATACTTTGCTAGCTAAGCAAGTAATCCTTGGCAGTTGATTTAGAAATTGTACATGAAAAGTTACAACGTAGACCAAAGTACACAACAATCTGACTAAAGTACGATTACTTTGCATTGTTTTTGTGAGGCGTCTTGCAAGGAATGATGGACAGGCTATACTACTTACGCAGAGACAAGAGGCCAAATGAGCAAATTTCACAGCTGGGGGGCAGTGAGGCATCTCCTGCACAATACCTGACCAACAGAGACTGGCATGAGTGTATGTACCTGGCCGAAGTACACCAGGGGGAGGTGAAAAGCAAGCTAATGCTCAACCAATAAAAAAAAAGGCAGGTATGCTACAAGCCCATGAACAACTATATGAAACATACATGTAGGATGGTGTGGTATTTATAAGACCTAGAGCTGATGAGACAGAACAGAAAAGGAAGGTAAGGTGATCTCCAAAGGAAGTGCGAGGCTGCCAGACAGACAGAGGCAGCAACACAGCAGTCTCAAGCAGGAGAAGCAGGATGCTTTATGGGTACGTGTTAATAGATCTCTTTCAACGTGAAAATCTACACTTAAACTTTGATCTAGTGGACCAACAGGCCACAGATGCACTTTTAAGCATTTCCTCCTTATTTGTTATCATCCTTTCCAACACTGCTACTTCTCTTTTAGAGCCACACTGGCTGCATTCTCTCTTTTATCGAAGACCGACATAAATTACTAACCTAATATCTGAGCCTGCAAATGTTTCCCGAAGTAACGGATGCAGCTGTTTGTATTTTTTTTTTAAAAATCGGGAACAGCATGGGCCACATTTGATGTCCACCCTGACTTTCTGGTCAGCTGTCTTTTCAGCAACATAGCTTGTGAATCCAGGAAGCATTAAGAGATGATGGTACGTATAGGTTAAACTATGTAGCACTATCAGATTCATCATTGCATTGCATCCCCACCCCGAACAATCCGGCTATTGCCAAACTCACTTTCAAAATCACACGGAACCCAGCTAGGATTTTGGAATTTCGTGGTAAATCATTTTTAAACACATAGCTCACATATTGTATCACTGAACGTTATGGTAAATGAGGCCCCCAGTCAGCCCAAAGTGAAGAGAGACATGAAGTACTTGTTTAACACCTACCAATGTCCTCCAGCTCCATGACTTCACTTTCTATTGTCTCCATATTCATTCTTTGACATGCCAATCTCTTTGTAAGATCACTGCTTTTGTGACAACTTATCCCTGTTAGTTTTATAGATGGCATCATCTGAACAGAAATGATGTAGGCTAAGGAACCGGGAGAATGAGATGGAATCCTTCCAGGATGTGGGGTGTGAAGAGCTGTGGTGAAGGTAGTTATAGGAGTAAGTGCCTTTGTAGTGGATGGCAGTGGATAGGTTATTCCCTCAAATGGGGACAGAAAGGTCCGAGAAAGGAAGGGAAGTGTTGGAAATGGACGATGTGAAAGTTACAGACAGGTGTAAATTGAAGGTAAAATTAACAAATGTTTCAAGGTCCAGGCGCTGAAACTGTTGTCAATGAACTGAGAAAAAAAAGAGTTGTGGGAGGGGGCCAGTGTAGGACTGGAACAAGGACTTTTCCACATACCCCGTGAACATGCAGGCATAACTGGGACGTGTGTGGATGCCCATAGCCACTCCTTTGACTTGGCAAGTGGCTGATGAATTAGAGGAGAAATTGTTCAGCGACAGAACACGTTTAGCCAAGAGGAGGAGAGTGGTGGCGGATGGAGATTATTCAGGCCTCTAGTCAAGGAAGAAGCTAACAGTTCTCAGACCATCCTGGTGGGATCTGGAGGTATAGAGGGATTGGACATCCGTCGTGAACAGCAAGCAGTTAGGAACTGGAAATTGCCAATATGGCAGAAGGCAGAGGAATCACAGATGTCGGTGGTCAGGATCTGGACAAGAGTAGAGAGAATAAAGTCAAGGCAGAAGGAAGTAGAAGCGGGCTGTCTGGGATTGGGAAACTATAAGGTTGGAGGCAGTGGGAGAAAAATGTCCAGAGGTAATGAGGTCAGTGATAGTCCTGGCAACAATAGCTTGATGTTCGAATGTGGGGGCATGGTCCAGGGAAGGTAGGAATAAGTGTCCAAGAGTTGGCATTGAGCCTCTGCAAGGTAAAGATCAGTGCACCAGATACCAATGGCACCATCTTTGTCGACAGCTTTGATAAAAAGTTAGGGTCGGACCTGAGAGAACAAAGCGCAACAATTTCAGAAGGGGACAGGTCAGAGTGGGTGAGACCAGCAGAGAAATTGAGACATCTGATATCATGCTGACGGTTTTCAATGAAAAGATTGAGGGCAGCTAAGAGACCGGAGGAAGGGATCCAAGTGCAGAGTAAATATTGGAAGCGGGTGAAGGGATCAAGCGAGAGAGAGAATGCAAGAAAATTCCTGCCCAAAGAAGTGAGTGTGGAGACAGAGGCGGCGAAATAAGGATAGTTCAGCATCATGGCAAGCCAGAGATTCATTAAGGTGGGGGCATAACGGTATAAAGCAGAGTCCTTTGCTGAGGATAGTACATTCAGCCTCAGAGGGGAAGCTCAGGAGGTATGGTGAAAATACGGCAATGGGGTTGGGGCGAGTGACCTCTGGGGGACAGAAAGGGATGGGTGCTAAAGGACTGTAAGCGATCGGCTCAGTTATGGGAGAGAATCGGAGAGATGGAAAGGGGAGGGCTCAGGATGGGTGTTGAGAGTCCATAACTTGCAGGGGCTTGTACGCCTTGATGCCTGAAAGAAAAAGACAGAAAGCATTTTGTTGAGGCGACGGATGAGACAAAGAATGAAGTGAAACTGGACAGCGGCACAGCTTTGAGGGAGGGGGTGTCAATGTTGCTACAGAGTGGAATCAAGTGTGCGCATATGACAGCACTTGGCATTGACCATGGATCGCAGGCATCCTCTGCATCCTCTCCTGGGCAATCACATCCATCCTCTAGTGCAACCTGAACTGCACACAGCAGTCCAGCTGTGGCCTAACCAAAATTCTGAGGAAGGGTCACCTGGTACGAAATGTTAACTCTGATTTTTCTTCACAGATGATGCCAGAGCTGCTGAGCTTTTCCACCAACTTCTGGTTTTGTTCCAAAGTTTTGTATAGTTCAGACATAACCTCCCTGCTCTTCCCAATCTCTGCCATGAGTGATCAAGGCTAGTGACTCATACCCCTTCTTAAATCATGCTATTAACCTGTCCTGCAGCTTTCAGGGATTTGTGGGTAAGCAGCCCAAGATCCCTCAGATCCTTTGAGCTTCTTCGTGTCCTGCCATTCACAGAGTACTCACTTGTTTTGTTACCTCTTCCAAAAACAGCTCACAGTTTTCAGGGTTTAAATTTAATCTACCACTGATCTGCCCATCTGACTAACTGTATGTTCTTGTAGCACAAGACCTTCTTCCTCGCTATTAACCACCCAGCCATTCTTCATGTCAACCATGAACTTATTTATCACTTCCCCTACATTCTCATCTATATTATTTATATATATTATGAATAATAAGGAACCCAGCACTGTACACTGATCACTTTTGCACAAAGAGCACTCTACCACCACTCTCTGTCTCCTACCACTAAGCCAACAGTCTAAATGATCAGCCTGTCATCCTGAGACAGTGCCCCTTGTTAACAAATCCCCAAACACCTTTATATCACTGAACACTTTGATGAGCTTGTCCCTCATCAACCTAAGATCCAGACAATAGACCCAAAATTACCCAGCCTCTCATCGCTGGTCAATCCTTTCATCAACTAAACTTTCACTGTACTCCCTCCAATGCAAGCATATCCATCCTTAAACATGAAGGCCAAAACTCTACACAGTATTCTAAGTGCAATCTCATCAAAGCCCAGTACAATTTTAGCAAGACTCTTAATCTTGTATTATAACCCCCTTAGAATAAAGGCCAAGGTGCCATTTTCTTTCCTAATTGCTTGATGTACCTGCATGCTAACTTTGTGTCCTTGCATGAGTATACCCCAAAAATCATGTAGATTTTCTCCATGTGTTTTTGAGAGTTGTTCATACACTGCTACCCTGTCATACTGAATTCTGTGTGGTCGAGGAGTGAAGCTGTCACCAATCCTCCCATCTATGCTGAGTCTAGTGGCCTGCATAATAGGAACAGATCATTTATGAACCTTAACAGGTGGAGGATTACTGCAATGATTGCAACAGGCACAAGGTATGCTGACTAGTTAGACATAACTATTTAAGATTATCAGGAACCGAGATTACACTTCTGACTCCATCAGGATCTCATGCAAAGCTACCTAATTCACTACCCAAACACTGAGACATCATGTGATTCACTACACCAACTAAAGTGTTACACAGGTTTAACTTAATTTGTTAATTTCTCAATTGTATCCCTCCAGAAATAAACTCTCGAACTTGACTGTCCCAAAGCGTCCTTTTCCACGCAAACTAACTTGCTTGGTAATACAGAACTTAAACATTGCTAAAACAAGATGAGAAGTCAAAGCTTTTTATCCTGTACTTATCAGGATTAGGGTGTGAGAAACAGGCTTGGCAAAAAAGACCGTTGGTTTATACATGAAGAAGTGGGTGCAGACTGATTGGTCCATGATTACCACAGAGATGCAGCAGAAACAGTTAATTATCAATCTTAGACATCAAACTAAGCAGATAGACTCTGACTGGTCAGGGTGTTGTGACAGGAATGCAAGAGACTGGCACTCTTCATGACTCCTTTCCTTCATAAAAAGGTGCAATGTAAGTACGACTTCTGTAGTGATTGGAACGAGGTCACCCAGTGGACATCATAGAACAAGTTCTCTGACTGGGCCAGATAAACAGTCTCAATCTGTACTCCAGGGTTCCCTGATAAGTGTCAGGCATCCTGTTCACTCACAGCTGGCTGAGGGAGCTGGATCAGCGTCAAGGAATCTCCACGTATAAATAAAAGATACAGGATACCAGCCTCGGTAAGGTTATTTCAACTTATTTTTGTTACATAAAACAGACTTGTATTAACATACATAAACTTTTAGCACATGCAAATGTATGACACTGCAAGTCCAACTAAGGATCTTGAATTAGCTTCCAACATAACTCTTCACACATGCCAGATTATTTAATAAATGATTTCCAACAGCAGAATCATATCTAATTTTGGGCACAATTTTCAAGGGTGTTAGCACAGGATGGTTAAACACAATTGGCACGCTGCCCCCCCTCCCCCATAAATGGTCAATGGGGTGTGTTGTTACAATCCACCAGACACTGAGATATTGTATCAGACAGTGTACGTACCACAACACAGAAAATCACGTACAATGTTACTGGTTTGTCTGATTAGCTTGATAGTAATTGGCTGTTATTGGATAAAAACAGTCACAAAGTAGCAGTGTCAGACAGCTAACTTCACCGGTTGTTCAAATTTCTAAGACTAGATTACCCCAGAGAGAAAAGCTAAGTTGAATCGGGAGGAGGGGTTCTGCTCAAGACCAAAGGAGTGGACATAGGCCCTTTCTTGAGTTTTGGCAACGTATCACGAGTGATGACGTGCACCCATTAACATGCAGGATACTTTTAATAAGCTCTATTTCAACTTCAAGGACGCATTGTTAGCAGATGGCTAGGGCTCTATTCAGGACATTGCTGCTGAGATTGATCTCGTACTGCATGAAACTATAGGAGCCCCAATGCATATGTTGGCCATTAGACTCTCTGAGGTGGTACGGAAATCTTTGGCAGATTTCTCAACGAAACACTTTAAATTAAGGGAAACTTTCCTAAAAAAAGTTACTTTTTTAAAACAATTTCTCTCTCTCTATAGAGAATTATGTTCTATTTCAATTCTGGTTCTTTGACAATACAATTCCATAGGTCTGCTTGCCTTCCCACTTTTTGACTTTTCATTCAGATTTTATTGTTAGTACCTCCTCTACATTTTTTTCAATTCACTGATCTTGCATTTTTCTCAAGTCACAACATTTGAATCAATCACAACAAAAATCTCTTCATTAATTTCTTCCTCAAAAGGAAGAGGAAAGTGCCACCTTGTGCCCCTCGAAGAGTTTCTCTTTCCTACCGAGGAAAATTATTGGAAAAAGTTCTTATATTCAGCTGGATATGCACAGATCTCACAATAAGTGTATACCATGACCAAACATTTTATTGTTCATCTTCAATAGAACCCAATATAATTACAAGTAAAACCAGTATGAAGCGCTGCTGGGAAGACCTGAATCTGTTTAATATTTTTCCTTTGCAGCCTTTTAAGAAATAATAGCTTGCAATCACCTTCCAGACACACTGTAGCTGATGAATAGTGCATCACATCGCATTATGCATCACAGCACTTTCGTCAAGTTTCAAAAGTCACAAAGCAAGCAATTGTTTTTGAAACAAAATAAAATGCAACACTAACCGATCTATAAACTGGCAACCTGCCTGTTCTCAATGTAAGCAACTGCCTCTTACATGATCAACTACACAATTATAATTCCAGGGATGCAGCACCTTGTGTAGGTCTGAAACCTCTTAGGCAAATGAAAAAAACTCATAATACAGACATCGCCTCTACAGAATTGCTAAGAGTTACTACAGAAAGGTATCACGATGTGGGTGTATGTCTATATGCAAGCATGGGAAAGCAATAAAAGGTCTTTAAAATAAGTCATCAATGGTTAAAGAAGTAATAAAGTGAATACATTGTATTTAATTTACAAACAATAAGGAAATAATATTTACAGAGATAGTAGGAACTGCCGATGCTGGGGAATCTGAGATAAAACGTTGTGAAGCTGGATAAATACAGCAGGCCAAGCAGCATCAGAGGAGCAGGAAAGCTGACGTTTCGGGTCGAGACCCTTCTTCAGAAATGGGGGAGGGGAAGGGGATTCTGAAATAAATAGGGAGAGTGGGGGAGGCGGATAGAAGTTGGGTAAAGGAGAAGATAGGTGCAGAGGAGACAGACAGGTCAAAGAGGCGGGGTTGGAGCAAGTAAAAGGTGAATGTAGGTGGGGAGTTAGGGAGGGGATAGGTCGGTCCGGTGAGGACAGACAGGTCAAGGAGGCGGGATGAGGTCAATGGGTAGGAGATGGGGGTGGGGCTTGAGGTGGTCTCCTCTGCACCTATCTTCTCCTTTACCCACCCTCTATCCGCCTCCCCCTCCTCTCCCTATTTATTTCAGAATCCCCTTCCCCTCCCCCATTTCTGAAGGGTGGGTCTCGACCCGAAACGTCAGCTTTCCTTCTCCTCTGATGCTGCTTGGCCTGCTGTGTTCATCCAGCTCCACAACGTTTTATCAAGGAAATAAATATTTTTGGCTTTCCCAGCGGAAAGTGGAACAGAACCAGAAAGATCAGTAAATATCATATATTCAAGGTCAGCATATGCAAAGGTAAATAGTCCCAGCCAGTGACAAGGATACTATAATTAGCCGAATAAGGCTAAAAGGAAAGATTGGCTCAACAAGTGCACACTCCTCTCAAATACGGAGGTCTATGGAAATGAAAATTAGTAGTCAACAACGGGGCAAAGGATCAACATCACCAGTTCCACACTATCTGCTAAAGTCAACATTTCTCCCATGTACTTGCCATAGAATTTTAATCATTTAGCAAGTTCATAGATTTGTTCATAGAACCCCAACAGTGTGGAAACAGGCCCTTCGGCCCAACAAGCCCACACCAACCGCCAGAGCATCCCACCGAGACTCATCCCCCTATAACCCAGCTAATCTACACATCCCTGAACACTATCGGCAATTTAGCATGGCCAATCCACCTAGCCTGCACATCTTTGGACTGCAGGAGGAAACCGGAGCATCTGGAGGAAACCCAAGGAGACGTTGGGGGGGGGGGGGTGGAATGCGCAAACTCCACACAGACAGACAGTCACCCAAGGGTGGAATCGAACCCGGGTCCCTGGCGCTGTGAGGCAACAGTGCTAACCACTGAGCCACCATGCCAACTGGTGATTACATGAGAGAAATTCCAACAAAAATACCATTGGTGGAAAGAAAAAGCACAAACCAAATTTAAAAAGGTTGGAAATGTCCATCAATTCATTAAATCTTGCTCAGTTCCAAAAACAATTTGGGGAAGTATGCTGCAAAATGCCCTAGACTTTCAAATCATATCAAATTGCTTCCCAACTCACTTGATTTTTGTACCTAGATCAACCTTGCACCAAAACTGAAAGCTGAAATTTGATATAATACTTTCATTTATAAATAAATTCTCAGTGAACATGGGCAAAATCCTGTTGGTAATCGGAGCCTTCTGGTAAACTGATTGCATAAACGTGCAAAGATCACCATTGGTCAGATGAGCAGTCACAGCCAGACATTCACTGGTTATACAATCTTGTTTTTCCCTTTAGTCATTCATGGGATATGGACATCACTGGTTGGGCCAACATTTATTCCTATCCCCAAATGTCCTTTAGAAGTTATTGGTGAGCTGCCTTCTTGAACCACTGCAATCCATTTGCTGTATGTAGACCCACAATGCTGTCAGGAAGGGAATTACAAGATTTTGACCCAGCAACCACCAAGGAAGGGTAATACATTTTCAAGTCAGGGTGGTGTGAGTCTTGGAAGGGAACTTGCACATACTGCATTCCCATGTATCTGCTGCCCTAGTCCTTCTAGACTGTACTGGTCATGGGTTTGGAAGGTGATGTCTAGGGAGTCTTAGGGAATTTCTACAGTGCATCTTGTCAATGGTACACATTGCTGAAAAATCAGTGGTGCAAGAACTGAATATTTGTGGATGTGGCGCCAGTCAAGAGGACTGCTTTGTCCTGAATGATGTTAAGTTTCTTTTGTGTTGTTGGAACTGCACTCATCCAGGCAAGCGGGGAGAATTCCATCACACTCCTGACTTGCTTCTTGTAGATGGCTGACAGACTTTGGGGAGTCAAGAGGTAAATTACTCACTGAAGAGTTCTTAGCCTCTGGCCTGCTCGTGTAGCTACAATACTTGTATGACATCAGTTTCTGGTCACTGGTAACCTCCAGCATGTTGACAATGGGAGATCCAGTAATGGTAATTCCAGTGAATTTCAAGGGGTGATATGGTTAGGTTCTCTCCCATTAAAAATGGTCATTGTATGGCATTTGTATGGGGCAAATGTTATTTGCCACTTGTTCACCCAAAGCTGGAAATTGTCCAGGTCTTTCTGCATTTGAACATGGAATATTTCAGTGTCGAAGGAGTGGCAAATGGTGTTAAAATCCTCACTTCTAATCTTGTAATGGTCAGAAGGTTGGCAAAGCAGATGGTTGGGCCTAAGATGGTACCTTGGGGAACTCGTTCAGGGATGTCCTGACACTGAGATCATTGACCTCCAATAACCATGACCATCTTCCTTTGCGCCAAGTGTGATACCAAAGAGGAGAGAGTTTTTCCCAATTACAACCAACTCTTATTTTGTTAGGGCTCTTTGATGGCACACTTGGTTAAATGTGGCCTTGATGTCAACAGCATCTACTCTTCCTCAACTCCAACTCACGGGTTTTTTGTTTAAAAGAAACAGTACACGAACATCACCTGACTGACTCTGTTTTTGTATTTAATCAACCATGAAAATATTAGCAGGTCTATATTAAAACTCGTCACCCACAACTCCCAACTGCTCCATGCCCTCTGTCAACCAATACTTCCCATTCATCCCCAAGGCCTTTTATAGCTCCTAATCATTTGTTATATCAAACTACATTATCATCACAGACCTAATCACTTAAAGACAAGTGACCACTTCATGAAAGGGAGAATTTTAGGGGTCCAGATTTAATCATCGAACTGTTTTCTGACTCAGCAAAAGTTATATTTGTTTAAAATACCCACCAACTGTTCACCAAATTGCAAACTGGGCTCACAGATTTATCAAAATTTGTACGATATCTGGAGAGGAAAAATAATCAGCTCCTGCACTTTGTGCTTATTCAAACAGCGCGAACAAATAATTTATTGATGGAAGCAGTGATTAAAAGGGTTTCAAGTGTAACAGAAAGACAATTACAATTCTGTGCCTCCATAAAGTGGATTTTTGCTGGTTCATCAGCACACTTACTGCCATGATCAACTTGGAATTTATCACCATTAGATAAAGCAATCACAGTCCAAACATTCACTGATGAATAAAATAAAAACATCGAGATAACATGAATGTTACCAACAACACTGCAATGTAATCAGAAAAGATTTATATTTCTGAACATTTACTTTCCTTTCCTCAGAAATGTTGTATTAGTAATTAAAAAAAGGAACTAGCATTTAACATTAACTTTTATTCATATGGGTTTTTTTAGGTGGCAAAGGCATGAATGGTCTAAGCCTTTAGTATATCAAAAAACAAGTACCTCAGCTTCCTTATGCTGTCACACAAGTGGGGAAGGAGAGAGTGATACAATACTGGCATTGCTGCTGGATGAGTAATCTAGTGACCAAGGTGGATGGGTCACTAGGAACACGGGTTTGAAACACACCATGACAGATGGTGAAATTTGAATTCAGTGAATTATAAATCTGCAATCAAACCAGAGTCTGCTGGTGACTATAAAACCATTGCTGATTATCATAAAAACCCAATTGGTTTACTCATGTACTTCAGGGAAGGAAAATCTACCATCCTCACCTGGGCTGGCCTACATGTGGCTCCAGATCCACAGAAATATGGTTGACTCTTGTTTTTTCTTTAAGAAATGAGATAAATGATTTCCACTAGTTGGGGATTCTAGAACTAGGAGGCACAATCAAAAATTAGGGTCCAACTGTTCAGGAGAAACATCAGGAAGCACTTCTACACACAAAAGAGGTTTGGCAATCTCAAAAATGACACTTGTTGCAAGATCAAATGTTAATCTTAAATCAGAGATGGATAAATTTTTGTTAAGTAAAAAGTATCAAAGGTTATGGACCAAAAGGCAAGTATATAGAGTTAGGCCACAGATCAGCCATAAGCTCACTGAATGGTAGAACATGCTCGAGGGCCTGAAAGCCTAGTCCTGTTCCTGTATTCCTATGCGAGTACCTCACCCATTAGTGGGAAAAAAATGTGTAAAATTCTACACTGGTAGGATCCAGCAGGAGCCTTATGATGCATGATAGATGAATTAGATGTAAGAAACAGGGGTTTGAACTTCATTTAATGGAATGTATAAAAAAGGAATCATGCCACCAAGTTAGCAGAAAGAAGGGAGCTCAGAACAACAACCCAGCACCTCATAGCCCCCCAAAAAATAAGGCACCATTTAGCAAAGATGAAAGGGACTTCTATCTGTATCAGACAGACTCCTCGCCAGAGATAAAGTCACAATGGATGACAATGGATGGGGAACAGGCTAGTGAATCAACTATAAGTTCTTTGAGGAAGTGACCAAGTTGATAGATGAAGGAAGGACTGTAGATGTCATCTACATGGACTTTACTAAGGCGTTTGATAAGATTCCCCATCGTAAACTAATGGAGAAAGTGAAGTCACATGGTGTACAGGGTGTTCTAGCTAGGTGGATAAAGAACTGGTTGAGCAACAGGAGACAGAGAGTAGTAGTTGAAGGGAGTTTCTCGGAATGGAGAAAGGTGACCAGTGGTGTTCCACAGGGATCAGTGCTGGGGCCACTGTTGTTTGTGATATACATAAATGATCTGGAAGAGGGCATAAGTGGTCTGATCAGTAAGTTTGCAGATGACACGAAGATTGGGGGAGTAGCAGAAAGCACAGGGGATTGTCAAAGAATACAGGAGAATATAGATAGACTGGAGAGTTGGGCGGAGAAGTGGCAGATGGGGTTCAATCCAGGCAAGTGTGAGGTGATGCATTTTGGGAGGTCTAATTCTAGAGCAAACTATACTGTAAACGGAAGAGCCTTGGGAAAAGTTGATGAGCAGAGAGATCTGGGAGTTCAGGTCCATTGTATCCTGAAGGTGGCTGCACAGGTGGATAGAGTGGTCAAGAAGGCATATGGTATGCTTGCCTTCATCGGACGGGGTATTGAGTATAAGAGCTGGCAGGTCATGTTAAAATTGTACAAGACTTTGGTTCGGCCGCATTTAGAATACTGTGTACAGTTCTGGTCGCCACATTACCAAAAGGATGTGGAAGCTTTGGAGAGGGTACAGAGAAGGTTTACGAGGATGTTGCCTGGGATGGAAGGTGCTAGCTATGAAGAGAGGTCGAGTAGGTTAGGATTGTTTTCATTAGAAAAAAGGAGATGGAGGGGGGACCTGATTGAGGTCTTCAAAATCATGAAGGGTATAGACAGGGTTGATAGAGATAAGCTTTTTCCCAGGGTGAGGGATTCAATAACGAGGGGTCACGCGTTCAAGGTGAGAGGAGAAAAGTTTAAGGGGGATACACGCGGAAAGTACTTTACACAGAGGGTGGTAGGTGCCTGGAACGTGTTGCCAGCAGAGGTAGTAGAGGCAGGCACGGTAGATTCATTTAAGGTGCGTTTGGACAGATGCATGAGTAGGTGGGGAGCAGAGGGATACAGATCCTTAGGAATTGGGCGATAGGTTTAGACAGTGGATTTGGATCGGCACAGGCTTGGAAGGCCGAAGGGCCTGTTCCTGGGCTGTAAGTTTTCTTTTCTTTTTCTTTGTTCTTTGTTCTTTGTTCTTTTAACTCCTCTACCAGTTCTTTACAACCAGGTGGAGTGTTAAATCTCCCGAATTTCAACTAAACAGTTATTATAACACAATGAAATCAAGAAGGTCAGTAAAACAATTATTTCATTTGACATAGGAAGTATGGCTCCTGAGCACCACTGTTCTAATTTTAGGAGCAAGTCACAGAGAAAGGCTAGATTTTACAAGACATATTATTTAAAGTTCAGAGGGGCCATTCCCAATGGACAGCAAATTTATTCAGGTGATAACTGAGCCAGACCTTTAAAAGGCCCCAAGTTTAATCATATATGTTTCCTGAATTAGCTGATTTCAGGCACTTATTGATAGAGATGCCATTTATAATTCATAGAAGTGAAAAATTCGCAGAAGTGGATAAAAAAGCCCTGGTGGCAACTCCTGGTTATTGAGCTGTGTGGCTATGAAGAGGAAACATGGTTGGGTTTGGTTGTGTCACACTCCAGTGTAGCGCAACAGGCCATCTACATTGTCAAAACTCATATGAATAATGGTGTTACCAGAGAGTGAATAGCACAAGAAAAAGTGTCCTCTAAAAAGAAATTAACAGATCCAGAAATGGCACGAGATAAACAAAAAGGCAAAAAAAAAAAGGGAAAACAAAAACTGGATTCATGACATGCATACCTGCACTTCCCCAGCCAAAAAAAAGTAAATGTTTTCATACTGGAAAGCTAACTCCCAGTCCCACAACTGTAAGATTACTTGATTTATAATTGCTGAACAGTTTCTGCAAGGACAAGACAAACTTTAAAAGAATAATCAGTAAAGATATGAGCACGAGGCCAATCTGACCTCATGAATTCCCTCCTGCCTAGAAGAAACCTTGATCTGTTATCAGAATAGAGGATTGCTCAATAAGAGAAAATCGACAAGTGTACATTGGAATTGCTATCAGATATTTGAAGAACATTTAAAAGGTGACCAGTAACCTGAATTCAGGATTTCTCTTGGACCACATTTTTGCTCTAGCAATACACATCAAACTCAGTTCAGCAGACAGTCAAATGCAAGTTAATTTTCTGACAGATGTGTGTTTCCTTACGATGCAGGACAAGAATGTTTCAATTGACATATTCAGTAACATAGACTGCGAGCAGTAATCTGTTCAAACCCATCTCCAGAGACCACAAACAAAACTGGGTATCAAGGTATACCACTCTGTCAATAAAAGATAGGTAATGATGAGACTTAGGAATATTGTCTTAAGTAGGCAAGCTTTGAGGTGTGTTCTCATGATGTGCAATATCAATGATGATTCTACTGCTTTTAGACTGGGAGATGCATCTCCATGAAAGGTGTACATTATCGATCTCTGTCCAAGAAAATGAAAATACAAATACTGATTCTGAATGCTATCCAATGTTTCAGTGTATCTGACCATCCCTAATCTAATAGTATTATCCAAGTTCTGTGGCCTAAATAGATCAAGCCTTTTAAATGTAACTAACCCAGCATCATTTTTTCAATTTATTGGCAAATGCTAGTTCAATCCTTATGCATTTAGTTCGTAGTTACTTCTCCACTCAGATACTAAAATGTCAACTTTATTCTATGCTTCCAATCAAAATAGAAGATATAGAGGACAATTTAAAACTCAACATTGCTCGTGATATTTTGTCCACAAATAATTTTTACATTATTTGACTGGAAATTAACATAATTACAGACTGCTGCTTTTGATGCATTTTGTGGCCATAATAATGTACATAAAGCAGACAAATACATTTCCCAGGTAATTCTGTACCTACTATAGTCAATTTTTCAGTACAATATTAAAGCCCCTAAGATGGTAAAAGGACATTGCATATATTCATTTAAAAAAAAATCTCTAAGTAAATTTTCTAACAGTAACTGTCTGATTTTAATTTATTTGTAAAACCAGATTTACTGACACCATAAACCCCGCAGAGATCACTACTGCAGTGGCCAAAATACATAACTCTGCTACTTTGCAGGTTCCTTATCAAGACAAATAAAGGACTTGGATTATTTAGGATCTTGTACAAACCTCAACATGTCCCAAAACATTAAACAGTCCGTGAGTATATTTCAAGTGCAGCCATGGTAACTTAGGCAAACATGGTAGACAAGCAAGAATCTACAACAGCAATGGCATAAATGCAGGCTAACCTGAACTTTAGCACTGTTGGTTCAGATTAAAATAACATTTATCACCTTGTATTAAATTATCTCTTTTTGTCATTGCCAACATGACCCTACACAAAATTGTGACTCAGCCTGTTGTGTGCTCAAATCCTTGGAATGGTGCATAAAACAATGATCTTGAGATTTAAGTGAATCAATGGATTATGGTAACATGGCTGTAACACTGAGTTAGAAGTTAGATATCACCTTACTGGATGGCAGAGTAGACTCGAGGGACTAGTCAACTAAGTCCTGGTTCCTATTTTGTCTGTTATATTCAATGGCAGGACAGTGTTACTATAAGTCAACTCTAATAAATTCATATGGATTAGTCTCAAGTAATATGCTCTAGTATAAATGCCATTGCGCAGGAGGTAACAAAGATAGAAATTAAGATAAAGCAAAGAAAGTGGGCTTATGATAGGGGTCATTTGAAAAAAAAAATTGTGAATCAACAGGAATACAGGAGGTTCAGAGGAAAGGTGTAAAAGCATATTGGGGGAACCAAGAGGAATTATGAGAAAAGACTGGTTTTATTTCAAGAGGACTAGAATACAAGGACAGAGTTGTACTGCCGAGACTATATAAGGCTCTTGTCAGACTGCATTTGGAACATCAAGAGCAATTCTTGGCCCCATTATCTGAAGAAGAATGAGCTAGCATTGGAGGGATTCCAAAGGAGGCTTACAAGAATGATCCTGGGGATGAAGGGCTTGTCATATGATAAACAGTTGAGGATTCTGGGACCGTACTTGAAGTTTAGGGGATGGGGGATCTGATTGAAATTTATAGAATACTGAGAGGCCCGAACAGACTGGACGTAGAGAAGATGTTTTCATTAGTAGGAGAGACGAGCTCCTGAGGAAACAGCTTCAGAGTGAAGGGACGACCCTTTAGAAGAGAGAGAAGGAGGAGGCATTTCTTCAGCCAGAGGGTGGTGAATCTGTGGAACTCATTGCCACAGTGGGCTGTGGAAGTCAGGTCATTAAGTGTATTTGAGACGGAGACAAATATCTTCCTGGTGAGTAAGGGGATCAAGAGTTAAGAGAAGGAGGCAAGAGAATGGGATTGAGAAACATATCAGCCATGATCAGCAGAGCAGACCC
Organism: Ginglymostoma cirratum; assembly: GCA_024137785.1. Classification (NCBI taxonomy): domain Eukaryota; kingdom Metazoa; phylum Chordata; class Chondrichthyes; order Orectolobiformes; family Ginglymostomatidae; genus Ginglymostoma; species Ginglymostoma cirratum. Next base: position 51,807,013 of record JAHRHZ010000012.1, read on the forward strand.
GACCCGATAAACCAACGGCCTAATTCTGCTTCTATACTTTATGATCTTAAGCAGATCAGTACAACTGTCAATCTTGTCTTCTCATACCAAGGTTTTCACAAGAATGATTTTCCAACTTTTCCACCCAGTTCAGCTGCTGGAGTAACAGCTGGTGTTTCATCCATGTTGAATGTAATTTGGTCTTTTATTCCAACAGTGGGTATTCTCATTCAATAATGAGACAATTCAACCAACAAACTGTTGTTCTGCAATCTTTGCCATACTCAAGGACTGATTTCACTCACTTGAGTACGTTTCTGGGGACAAGGTAAGAATTCTGACTATCTGAGGACCAAATCTGATACATACTTCTGAAGATCAGTCTAGTGGCTGGTCCCTGTTCTCATGGCTCAATTGATTCCGAGCATCGTCTCCAGGACAGATTCCTTCTTCTGCAAATCTTGGACCAACTTTTCACCAACACGAAATTCCACCTTTCCAAGACAGTCACTGGTCAAGTTAGCAAACATCACAATGTCAAGCTTGAAACTGGCCTTGTGTATGATTATTTCTGCCAGATGATACATTTCTGCTTATTACTCACACCACCATCTATGGTCTGCTCTACGCATGTGTCTAAGATTCCCATGCATACTGTAACATATCCCATTTCAAACGCTTGATCCTGTGTGCAGACTGCTAAAGTGAATAAAACATGCAATTCTGAGGTGGAAGTTCAAAGCTGTTTCCTAAATTGAGCACAGCATTTCTTAGCAAAAACAAAAAGGGAATCAAGCTACACACAGACTATACGCCTTCACATGAATTTTGGTATGAAAAGGCTTTAGGTTATTTTATAATCACAATCTGCAGCATATTGACTCCCTATTATTCAGTGGCACAAATGAAAGTTCTGCCAGCACCTTGCCACTTCTGATCACTTGTCTAAATCTATAAGCCAAACAACCGTTGACTTCACCCTCCTCGTTTCCCTCTTTTAACCCCATCTTGGCAACAATGTATTCCTGTCAGGCACGCTAAAAATTCCAACTCTTCAGCCAAGAATTGTGTACTTCTACTCCAAATATCTTTTAGTTCTATAGTTGCTTTTGTCACTCCACTGAACCATGTCAAATGTAGGAAATACCAACAATTCCATCTTACAGACTATTTACTTTACTGATGTATTGGTTAGAATATCAAACTTGGATCCTTCCTCATCCCGAGATCACACTCTATAGCGTACTTACCTTCTCTCTGGAATTTAATAGCCACAATAAAAATGATAACTGCCAAGTTTAGGAAAGTAAATTAATAGTGAAACGACAAACCAAACCAAACCAAACCATCAAACGTTGAACTTTCATTCAAGTTCCATATATATACACACAAAATATATATATGACAAGTACTAAGTTAAGGAATTTCTTTATTAGCAAAAATCTACTCTGCAAATACGATAAAGATTCCCCAAGTATTTTTGAAGTTTATCACTTTGGAACAAAAAAAAATAAAGTTTCGTACTTCATATCTTAATGACGAAATGATACTAAGAAAAAAAAATGTTTTGACCTTGCCATCCTGGAGCACAATGTACTCCATCCTTTGCAAAAGCAATCTTTTCAATCTTGACTAATCACCCCTCAACTCTTTTATATTCAAGACCAGGTTAGACTATACAATGCCATCGCAGACGTGGAACATTGATCCCATCATGTATGCTCTGTCATTCCATGAGAACACGGATGGAATCTGATAACACAATTTCACTTTCCTGACTTCTCCCCATAACCCTCAATTCCCTGACTGGTTAAAAATCTGTCTGTCCATCTCAGCCTTGAACATACACAATGACCTAGCGTCAACTGCCATCTGTGGTAAATAATCCCACAGATTCATAACCCTCAGAAGAAATTTCTCCTTCTTTCTGTCTTAAGTATGCAACGCCTGATTATGCCCTCTGGTCCTCAACTCTTACATAAGGTGGGGGATCATGGACACCTCTCCACACCTACCCTGTCAGGTCCCCCAACATTCTTCTAAGTTTCAGTAGCATCGCCCTCATTGTTCTAAACTCCAATCGAGTGCAGGCCCAACCCACTCAACCTCTTCTCTTAAGAAGACCACTCCTTACCCAGGATCAACTTCAGGAACTTTCTCCAATATCAGTATACGTTTCTTTAAATAATGGGCCCAAAACTGTGAACAGTGCTCCAGCTGTGGTCTGATTAGTACCTTGTACAGTTTTACAAAGACCTCCTTATTTTCATTTCAAAGGAAATGGAGGATAAAGAATGGCATTCCATTTGCTTTCCCTATGACCTACTGAACATATACGCTAGCTTTTTGTGATATATGCATTTGTATTTCCAAATCCCTCTGTTCTGTACGTTTGTGCAGTCTTTCTCTGTTTAAATAACATTCAATTCCTTTATTCTTCCTGACAAATTGCTTAACCTCACATTTTCTGACTTTATATTATACCTGTCAAGTTTCTGCCCGCATATTTAACCCGTCTACATCCTTCTGCAGACTCCTTAGGTCAGGTTAATAGCAACTGCAAAGGTTAAATACTCATGTTCTTGTTCTATCCTCTCCTAAGCAGAGGGATTCAGCAGCTAGATCCTTACTCTAAAATAAGATTCCACAGTACAACAGACACAATTTATTTTTGTACTTTATTTTTCAGGGGACTGTCAGAAAGCCATACTGACCTAAAGGCTTCTATCTTGCCAAATTCTCTGCTCAATATCAGAGGAAATAAAGCAACCTTCCAAGAATTCCTGTTATTAATGGCTCTTTCACATCATATATGCACTGACCTACCAAAGCACTAAGAAGTCTGCTAAAAAACCCATGAAGAAAAAACTGTCCATTTTAAACTGCTCTTTAAAAAGTAATTAGGAACAGAAGAAAATAAATGAAAATATTCTGGGTCTGCAGCAGTAGGTTTCAAGTTAAAAAATATGATATCTGAAACTGTAAGGAGCCAAGTTAAGCCATAATCGCTACAGCATCAAATGAAGAGACAAGGCATCTGGAAAAAATGGAGTGAAAATAAGAAAATAAAAACAAAACACATGTGCCTCCCTTCCCTTCTAATGTAGCACTGGGTGGACCGAAAGCACGTTACCATCCCACTTGCTTATAAACTCAATATATTCATTTTTACTTCAAACATTTACACAATATGTTTTCTAATTCATGGAAAAGCTTGCCAGTAATCCTTCTATGGTCTAATAAATTAAACAAGTAAGAAACAACTCATCCAATACTAAATGTTTAAAGGATCTTGTAATTTCTAATCAATCTGCAAGACATTACAAGCTTATTCTGTGAATTTTGCAGCTCTAAAATGTCATTTTGATTGTCGAAACGTGATCGCGGAAAACACTGTTCTAAATAAGTTCAAAAAGCTGTCAAATGAAAGCTTGAAATATAATATTAACAAGTAATAAAGTGAAAACCTGCTGCAAGGATTCATCTGTAAGCTTATCCTGGTTTCCCACATGTACTTTCTGAAGAAAAGGGCAATGGCAAGCAATTGCAATGAGAGAAATGTCACTGAGCTGTTTGCATCGATATGCAATGTATTTTTGCAGTCCTGGACTTTGCGACGCAATGGAACTCACTCCTGTATCAGAAATACTCCGACAATCAGAAACATTAATTTGGATTGTGTTTCGATTCTTTGAGGCTATTCGTGTAAGCACATCATCGGTGATCTGCCAAGAAACAAGACAATAAATGATTTATTTTTAGCACAATGCATTCAAAAAATTAATCCAATCACCATTAGTGTTTAAATATCATGCCAAAAAACAGCTTGTTCAATTTCCAGAGATAAAAGGTACTGCAGATGCTGGAGAATCCGAGATAACAAGCATGGGGCTGGATGAACACAGCAGGTCAAGCAGCATCATAGGAGCAGGAAAACTTGACGTTTCGGGCCTAGACCCTTCATCAGAAATGGGGGAGGGGAAGAGGGTTCTGAAACAAATAGGGAGAGAGGGGGCGGCGGATAGAGGAGAGGATAGGTGGAGAGGAGGCAGACAAGTCGAAGAGGCGGGGATGGAGCCAGTAAAGGTGAGCGTAGGTGGGGGGGGATAGGGAGGAGATAGGTCAGTCCAGGGAGGATGGACAGGTCAAGGGGGCGGGATGATGTTAGTAGATAGGAGATGGGGGTGTGGCTTGAGGTGAGAGGAAAAACAGGTTAGGGAGGTGGTGGAGATGAGCTAGGCTGGTTTTGGGATGCGGTTGGGGGAGGGGAGATTTTGAAACTTGTGAAATCCACAGTGATGCCATTGGGCTGCAGGGTTCCCAGGCTGAATATGATTTGCTGTTCCTGCAGCCTTCGGGTGGCATCACTGTGGCATTGCAGGAGGCCCAGGATGGACATGTCGTCTGAGGAATGGGAGGGGGAGTTGAAATGGTTCGCGACTGGGAGGTGCAGTTGTTTGTTGCGAACTGAGCGCAGGTGTTCTGCAAAGCGGTCCCCAAGCCTACGCTTGGTTTCCCTGATGTAGAGGAAGCCACAACGGGTACAGCGGATGCAGTATACCACATTGGCAGATGTGCAGGTGAACATCTGCCTGATGTGGAAAGTCTTCTTGGGGCCTGGGATTGGGGTGAGGGAGGAGGTGTGGGGATCCTCTCCTCTATCCGCCTCCCCCTCTCTCCCTGTTTATTTCAGAACCCTCTTCCCCTCCCCCATTTCTGATGAAGGGTCTAGGCCCGAAACGTCAAGTTTTCCCGCTCCTATGATGCTGCTTGACCTGCTGTGTTCATCCAGCCCCATGCTTGTTCAATTTCCATCTGAGGATTTATACTTTCTATGACTGATAGAAAATACTTCTTGCAGGCAATGATCACATCAGAAAATCTAGTAAGATCATAAATCCTCTCACGTTCACCGTCTGCTCTTGTTATCAAGTATGAATGTATGAGAATGCCTCATCTCGCAAGATATGGTAAACAAAATATTACATCTTGGAACAAAAAGGACACCTAATATTCAGTGCCAACATTAAACACCCATAATAACAGGTGTAACACAAGCAGAACAATGCAACAAAATGAAAAGTCTCCTCCACTTTGGCCCATCAAGCTGTGTAAAGGCAATAATTAGCTAATTCCCCAGGACTAAAATAACCCTTTTAAAGTGACAGCACCATCACAACTCCAAGTGCTGTCTCATCAAGACACTCTATAACTGCATGACACATATCTATTATTTGAAATCCAAACCTTAAACTAAACTGGATATATTCTTTCAGGGATGTGAGCAAAATAGGCAAGGCTAGAATCTTTTGATGATCCCTAATCCTACTTGAGGCGAGTGGGTTACGAAGGCAATTTCAGAAGGCAGTTAAGAGTCACTCACATCTTTAGGGATGTGGACTCACTTGTAGGCCAGGTTTCCTAAGGATGGCAGGTTTCTATCCCAGAGGGTCTTTGGTGACTCAGTATTAGTATTCATGACAAATCAATGTCCAGGAATGGTGACCATGAAATGAGCAATCTTTCAATTCCAGATCTCCAAAGTTGGAAATAGTGTAGGTGAAAACAATGAGTAACTCCATGCTGTAAAACAGAGATGTTATGCTCAGGATGACAATACTTGTAGAATAATTAATAGCCTGCTTTAAAAGAAAACGCCAAATTTCTATTCAACTTGTAAAGTCCACCATCTGAAACTGCTTCAGTCATTTGTTCCAGGCTCAAATTCAGCACTACAATAAATCTCCTAATGTTCTGTAAAGATTGAATGTTAAATAAAAATTGCTACTTCATTCAATGAGGAAACGACTTCTCAAATTAATTTGCCAGCTATGTTAGGAAACTTATGTACACTATTTTGGGCTGCCCTAAATGGTAAATTATTAAATGAGGTACAATATTATTCCACATTAAGTGAATGCATGCATTTTTGAAAACCATGAGGCTAAAGTAACGAATTTTATGGATTCAAATTCACAGTGACAAGTTTTGATTTCCCATTTTGCACAACTAATTAAAATTTACAGCTGCAATTTTTTAACATGGCATTCTTTTTTAAAATGGACTCTGAGGAACTGTAAATGGCTAGTAACAGGACACATAGCTTTAAAGTTGTGTAAGTTAACTATGCTTTTGGAAACTTTCAAACATGATCATAATGGGCATCTCAACACTGTACAGCACACTTCTGCAGAACTCCACACCTGATATTGTCAAGGTTTATTCAAGAACATCGAATTTCGAACCTTACTGTCCCTGAGTCCAGGTTTATACGCGAAAAAGATGGCTATTGAGACAAACTATCCTCAATTGAGTGCTAAATAAATCCATCTTTTGTACATTTACATAGTAAAATGCACATCGATGCTACATTGTTTCAGTGAAAAATTACTAATTACCTTTCACTGGGTGTCAATGCTCATGCATCATTTGATCGAAACTACTCTGCTTTTGAAATACTTGCTTTTCCTGAGGCAATCTGCAAATTAGCATTAGCAACATGACAACCGCACAGAAAAGGCTACATTATTTCGGCCTGGGAAGAACTGCAAAGCATAACATCTTTTAAAAGTCTCTTTGAACCTAATCTAAAAACTCTGAGCTCATCTGCAAAGAAATTTGACCTCTCGTCACAAAAGTCATCAAGGCCTGCCCATACAACTGATAAACAGTTGTACTGCAAAAATAATTCTACAATTCATACTGATTAGGCTCCCTGCCTCTGTGCTTATCTGAATTTTAGTACTTGTTTCACTAGATTCTTCAAGGACACATGAGCTGCTAACTCACATTTGGTTTCTTATTATGTCCAGAAATGCACTACCTTCTTTAATGGGGTTTTTTGGGCATATGGCATGTGTTTGACATAGCAATAGACTTCCCTGCTGAGAGCACGTGTGAACAAATAATTCTCAGGTCCGAATCCATAAAAATCTGTTGCTGTTGACTTTTCTGACTTTGGGCACAAAAAGATCTTGTCCTAGCAAAACTAAAACTGTTGGTAACAGGGAAACAGAAGGACCATCGCAACCAGGTCTGAAACCTACCTGGACCCAACGAGGCCAGATCACCGTGGACGATATTACAATGAGGAGCAAGGGGAGTTGTCCCAAGTAAAGTGTGCCACTAGATACTGGCCAAACTCCACCAGGAGCATCCAGGTGTTTCCAAAATGAAGATGCTAGCAAGACATTATGGCTGGTGGCCAAGGGTGGATGCCTTCATAGCTGCATTGGTGGGGCATTGCCCAGGGTGCCAACAAGAACAAAAATTGCCACCAGCAGTGGCCTCAGAATCATGGGAATTACCAGCTAAAGCCTGGACTCAGTTACATGTCGACTATGCCAATCCTTTCATGTGCTGAATTTTTCTGGTCATTGTGGATATCCATTCAAAGTGGTTAGACATGCATAAAGCCCATTCAGCAAGCTCAGGGATGACAACTGAGAAGCTGCAAGCACTGTTCGCGGTACACGATCTCCCAGGAATTTTGGTCACAGACAATGGAACGTCATTTACCAGCACAGACTTGGAACGTCATTTACCAGCACAGACTTGGAGTATTTCCTTAAGTCAAAAGGCATTGGAGTACCTAAGGACAACTCCATACCATCCATTATTCAATGGTCTGGCAGAAAGAGCAGTCCAAACGTTGAAGACAGGCTTAAAGAAGCAGCCTGCAGCATCACTTGATACCAAACTGTCTCGGTTCCCGTTCAAGTATAGGACCATCCCACATGCAACAACAGGGATAGCCTCAGCAGAGTTGCTGATGGGCAGAAGACGCCACACCAAGTTAAATCTGATATTTCCAGACCCTTGGGCAGGGCAGTGCAGGGGATGCCAATGCCAGCCGTATGGCTCCTCCAAGGAAGAAAGAGGAACTAATTTGGGAAACGAAGTTTGGTGCTGGGGCCATTGAATTAGCCCTGTATGGGTGCGAAGTGAGGTTGGGTCCCATGATTTACGAAGTTTGGGCAGGTAAGGCAGCTGTGCATAAATATGTGAATCATCTGAAAGTTGTTACCTCACAAACAGGGCAGGAACTAAACATAGCTGACTCTTCAGAGCAGCCTGAAGGCCTCTCAGAGACATTAGGTTCTCTCCCTCTGGCTAGTATGGAGGAAGCTTTAGAATAAAAGATTGATGCTGCCTCAATATCATTACCACAGGAAGATGAAGAAGAAACTCTCCTGAGACAGTCTGGTTCATGCTGCAAGTGTCAGAATCTGACTCAAAGGAACCAGACGTGGGGCAAAAACATCACAGGAAAAGCTACAAGAGAAAGACCAGGCCTACTCCTCCGGACTCAGGGGAAGAGATGTAGTGACTGGAGCCACCTGGACCTCGTGGACTACAGTGTCCTTGATTGGCCTAGGTTAACAGCCCCAATCAGAAAGGCCTGGCTGACCAATATAAACAGGGGATTTGCCTGACAACTGATTAACTACATCACATAGAAACTTGTTTCCTGGTCTGTAATTTGTGCAAAGTAGTGCTGCATGTAGCAAAATCTATTACCCGTGCATCGAGAGTGGATTCACAAAATAATCTGTGAATAGAAACAAAATTAAGTAAAAACGTTTCTGTCATTTTAAAAAAAACCATGGATTTAGAATCTCCTTAGTTCAGGAGACCGACTCCTAGCTGGCTGGCCACGGTGTACTGTGTACAAGTAAATAAAGGGTGATTTGGTGACTGGATACCAGCCTCTGTGCAGTTATTTCATAGATACTAAGAGAATGTGCACTGATTAAATGGCTGCATATGTTTGGGCCCTGAATCTAGTTTATATTTTACAATATAAACATGTTCAATCAAATAACTACATCACATGCAGAACCAAATAACAACCTAATGAAATAGTATTAGCCTCATCCACAAATTATTCTGCAGCAGATCAACTGCTGTTAGGGTGAAAAATTTGTGAAGGGAAAAACCTCAAATCTCAACAAAAGAGCTCAAAACTGTTCAAGGTAACCTTTTTGAAATATAAAATTGCAAAGCAAGAATACAGAGAAAAGCCATGGAGTATTTTCCATTAAACAGCAGAAAACCTCAAATTATTACATTTTTTAGCCACAATGAAACTAACCATTGTTTAAAAAGAAACAGACCAAACTCCTGTTTGTGGAAACATTTTGCGACCGTCCATCCATAGACACCACGTAGAACTCAAGTCACTCAGCCTCCATTATCCTGAATTCATAATTTGTCACAAGTTTCTGAGCCTTTTCATATAAATATTCTTCAAGTCTGAAATTATCTTTATGTATTGTTTTTCAGCCCACCTAGGGATTCATTTCATCGCATACAGAAGTCATAAATTTTGTGTTAGTTATCTCTCATTTGGCAGGACATGTTTCTCAAGACTTTTCTTGAAAGTTTTAGAGCGTAATTATTTCAGAATATCTTTTGAAGTTCCTTTCATCCTCAGTTTGAATTATATTTATACTGTTTGTAAGTTAATTGATAGAAATGCCAAAGACAAGCTAAGAAGAACATTTTTACCCTGCAAAATATCCGAGATGCACTACATGAAAAGGATGAAACAAAGTAAGATTCAATAGGGAACTGGATGAATACTTGAAGAGAAGAAATTTGCAAGGAAATAAACTGAACTGCATAGCTCTTTCAAAAGCATGATTATCAAAAACAGCCTTGTGCTATGTTGGCAGAACCTATTAAATTGTAGTATTGGCACATCTCCTTATGACTTGGAGTGATTAAATATTATTAACCTTTTGTAAATTGAGACATCCTCCAACTATTGCTATAAGCTGCAATTATAAAACTAACTTTAAAACGGAAATTGACCACGACAGCACATTTATAGATGAAATAATTAACTGCTTCACAGCGAAGCCAAATCAGAGATTTTGAGCTGATCCCCAAACCAGAGGCCTCTGATATTACTGACACTCAGGATAAAATATCTCCTTAAATATTAATTCTAATTAGGAGTGGAGAATGAAGGACCAATGCAGAATGATGTATAATCAACATCAGCAGTTTTATTTGGTGGACTAACAATTACAGTCAAGAAATAAATGACCACTAAAGGTAACAGAATAGGGAGTTTTATTAAATGCATTAGTTTAACAGAAAGCTCATTGGTGATAAAAAAATCAGTCAACATCAACTAATAAAGGAAAAAAAACCAAAAGAACTGGAGATGCCGGAAATCAGAAACAAAAACAGAAGTTGCTGGAAAAGCTCAGTAGCTCTGGTAGCATCTTTGGAGCAAAAACAGAGTTAATATTTCAAGTCCAGTGACTCTTCAGGGTCACTGGACCTGAAACATGAACTCTTTTTCTCTCCACAGATGCTGCCAGACCTGCAGAGGTTTTTCCACCAGCTATTCCTGAGGGTTGATTAGTAGTTTCTCCTTTATTTTACAAAACTTGGGTGTTACCATAAATTATGAAACAACGCTGATGGTTACTTGGCAAAGAAGGAAAGAAAACAATGCAACAATTCTGAATTTGAAGGTTTTGTTCAATCAATTTTAGAGCTGATGTCAAAACTGCTACATGTTTCCACAACAACAATTGGCATTACATACAATGTGTCATTAAATATATAGAACTATTCTGGCAACAAACTGTGCTATTCACAGGATACACAGCACCAACACACCATGTCTTCTTCAACAACATCTCACAAATCCATGACCTTCATCTAGAAGGACAGGACAGCAATGCACAAGAAAATCATTATTTCCCAATCTCTCACCATCCTGACGCGAATTATATCACCATTCCTTCATTATCTTTCATTCAAAATTCAGCAATTCCCACCTAACAGCACTGTAGAATTGCCTACATTAGAAAGGTTCCAGCAGTTCCAGAAAGCAGCACACCAGTGCCTTAGTAAATTTTGGCCTTGGCAAAACGCAGACAACCCTCAAGCCTTTAGAAAGCTGATAAAATTCATACCAAAACAGAAATTAGACAATTTACTCTTTGAACTGAAAAAAAAAACTTGTATGGGGCTTATTAACTTGACTGGACAATAATAGAACACTTAAATAAAAATATTGAAGTATTACATAATTTGCTCAATAATCAAAGTGTTACATCGAAGTGACCTTCTGGCTGGTTTGTAAATACCTGGCAGACATACAGCACATAGAGTGCAAGAGTTGTCTTATGAGGAAAGGTTGGACAAGGGCGACTTAGATCTGCTGGAGGTTAAACGAGTAAGAAGTAACTTGATTGAAAGATACAAGATCCTGAGAGGCCTTGAAAGATGAGATGTGGAGGAGAAGGTTTCTCTTGTAAGATAATGTCAAATTAGGGGCTGTTTCAAATCAGGAATAACCTGTTTAAGTCAGGGCTACGGAAACCTTTTGTTTAGATGGAACTCTCTCCCTGCAAAGGTAGAGGAAGGAGAACTCTTGAAAATTTTTCAGACAGAGGTAAAAACATTTTTACAAGAGGTTGAAGTGTTATCAGGGGTAGGAGGGAATGTAGAATAATCAGGCCAGACATGATCTAATTGAATGCAGCTAAATTGGAGAAGTGACCTACTCCAATTCATGTTTCATTTCCACATATGACAATTTATTATAAAATTATATCAGAATAAAGATTGTATATTTTAGCAGTGCAAATTATTTAACTATTCTGTCCTTCTCTCAAAATATGTTTACCTAACCATGCAACCTATGAAAGATATTTAAAACAACAACAACAACAACGTGATCTTTCAGAATTCATTTTTCCAAATTCTACCACAAGACAGTGCAATCCATACCTGTTGTCGACCACTGAGATCCAACTGTTTCCAAAATTGAAAATCTAAACCAAGGTCACGCCAGTATTTGCAAACCAAAGATGCTGAAAGGCATCGCTCCTTTAAAGTTAAATGAGCAAAGACCTGAAATGGAAAATAAATAATCAAAATTTTGCAATCAATTACATTGCTGCATGTGGCTTACCAAACTGCTTACTAATCTCTGCAGAATAATTAACAATTTCTGGCAGCAAAGAAGCTAACATTAGTGCTGCCAAATTCTCAAATGCTCAACAACATTGATAATGAAAATGAAAGTTAAAATATAGAGAAGAACAGAGAAAGCATAAGGAGAGGAGTAATAATCTTCCAAGTCAGACAGGAGGAAAGCAATGGCCTTGCAGGGATTTTAAAACTAGTATGAGAAGTTTTACATCAAGAAATTGCTCAAATCAGGAATCAACACAAGTCAGTGAACACAGAGGTCATAGGTGACTGGGACCTATTGCAAATTAAGACACAAGCAGCAGGGCTTTGAATAACCTCAAGTTAAAATTAATGAAATAATAGGAGCAAGATGACAAAGATTACAGCTGCATAACAACTCAGAACTGCAGGCGTAAACTTGCACTTCAAAAAATGTTGAAATAAACATTAAAATAGGGACAGGCACAAAAGAATCCAAGAGAACAGGTCAGAAACCGCTGGTAAAAGGAAAAGTCTACAATAATTTTCACTTTTAAACAACTGACGGGCTAAATGGCTGAAAGGTACCAAAAACCAATATAGTCATAGAGTCATGGAGACACAGCAATGAAACAGACCCTTCACTCCAACTCATCCATGTCAACCAGATATCCTAAATTAACCTAATCCCATTTGCCAATATTTGGCCCATATCCATCTAAACCATTCCTATTCATGTACCCATCCAGATGTCCTTTAAATGTTGTGATTGTACCAGCCTCCACCACTTCCTCTTGAAGCTCATTCCAAACACGCACCACTATCTCTGTGAAAAGGCTGCCCCTCAGGTCCGTTTTAAATCTTTCCCGTCTCACCTTAAACCTATGTCCTCTAGTTTTAGACTCCCCTAATAAAACATTTTGAATTAAATTGTAACATGTATACTGAGAAAGTTACAACGCAGTTTGAAAACATATCTGAAGAGAAAAGTATTTTGGTGAACAAAATCTCAGCTACACCCAGTGGGCAGTTTACGAAATGACAACATGACAAGTTTAACATATCACTTTCATTCTAAACATGGACATAGCGAATCAGAAGAAAACGTGACAAAAGGCACGAACTTAGGTTTTACAGACAAAGTGCAAAATGAAGTATATACAAGTCATTCTGTTCAGAAAATTACAGACCTAATTAAAATCAGCTTATGAGAATGGAGGGCAGGCAAATACATAGAAGCTATTTTTCAAATCAGACAGACAATGATCTGTAATAATTACTTCAATATGATTTATTACCAAACAGCACATTTTACAGGAGGAGTTTTGACAGTTTAATAGAGTCAATTGGAATATAGATTTTTGTTTTGAAGTCCAGATTGCTGCAGTGGACAATAACCTAAATTGCTCCTAAACCAACACCACTTGTATTTTGATGTAAAACTTAAGGAAAAAAAAAAAAGTGTGCCGATGATACAAAAACATATACAGGTATGTCTAGAAATTGTTCAGTTCTCCTGTTCTTCATTGATGTCCAATTTTGAATGGAAATGGAGCTTTCCTCATATATCAAAGATTTTCAATCCTCTCCCCATTATTTAACCTGGAATTTAAGTAATAATTCAGAAGTTCTTTACTCTCATTAAGTGCACAGCTCTATATATTAGGACAGAAAATGAATTTCTTTTCCCATTATAATGTATTAATAAATACATAATAATGCAAGTTCAGACTTGTTGAAACAATGTCAGTCAACATTTCCAACAGGATTGTCTGTTGAAATTACTGATCACTAACATATCAACACAAAAGTCCTTAGGAGGGTAATCATGTCACAGATGTTAAATGTTGCCATTCTTACTGAACTTGTTGTAATTAAGGAAATGAAGTTTGACCTCCTTGCTCTTATACCAGCTGAAGATGAACCAGCAGAAAATCTGTTTCCCCATAGTACCACAAAGTGCACTTTTCAATGAAATCAAATAAATCACTAGATTTTCATGCAGAAACCTCACTTAAAATAAACACCAAATTCTGAAATGCAGAGAACAAACTTTCAAATGGCTTTCACCTTTGACAGTACTCAAATTCTAACAGCAGGAGATCACAAAGCATTATAATCAATCAATCAATCTGTCTGACTTATTGCTTCAACAATTTTGCAAACTGTAGACCCATACTGATACATTGTGGCTTGCATGTATCAGTGAGTGGAGCCAACAAGTCCTGCATTAGGATTGAAACCCAGGACCTTTCAGCTCACAGGAAGCAGGCTCCTAACCGTGCCAGTCATTAACGTTCAAAGTTATTGACCCAATAGGTTAATGCTGTCTCTCTCTCTCTCTCTTTAGAATGCTGCTTGACCAAAGCATTTCCAGTATTTTCCATTCTTATTTCAAATTTAACAAACTTGATTGACTTTTTTGATCAATGTCATGCAGTTCATCTAATGTTGATGGACTTTTTAAAATGATTACCAGCGGACTTGAAGTTCAAGTAATAAATGGACAGTGGCAGCACCAATCTATAATTGGTTCAGTGATAGTGAACAGTTGCTTTTTGGACTGAAGGAAGGCATACAATGTGATTTCCCATGGGTCAAGTCTTAGGAGTACTGCTTTTTCTGATATATTTCAGGGGCCTGCGATTGGATACTATGAGTCCACTGGAAAAAAAATTGCAAAATGACACAAAACTTAAACAGAAATGAGGAAATCTTTCTACTTCAAGAGGGCCTAAACATTCACAGAGGCACATTTTGGTAAGATCACCAAGAAAGGTATTCAATCTAAAGGGTTTCACGGTGGAGAAACAAAGACAGATGGAAGTATGTGAACACAAATCATTGAAGCTGGCAGGTCAATTTGAAAAAGCCATCAAGAAGGCAGAAACTCCAAGTTGGTGAACTGTTATAAATCACTCTTTTGGCCTCAACTGGAGAATTGTGAACAATTCTAGATGTCAAACTTTAGAAAGAACATGAAAGCATTGGAGTGCATGCATAAAAGATTTACAAGAATGGTTTCAGGGATGAAGGACTTCAGATAAATGGGTAAATTGGAGAAGATGGAGCAGAGGGAGCATTACGAAGAGTTGATGCCCAGAGTATAAACATAGTGGATAGGAAGAAACTGTTCCAATTGGCAGCACAGTGAAAAATCCAACGAGCATGATTTGAAGTTCGTCAGCAAAAGAAGACAAAGACAAGGGAAACCTTTCACACAATGGGTGGCTACAATCTGGATATCCATTGAATTCACAGAACCCCTACAGTGTGGAAGCAGGACATTTGGCCCATAGAGTCCACACCAACCCTCCGAAGAGCATTCCACCCAGACCCACCCCCTACCTTATCCCTACATTTCCCACCTAGACACTATGGGCACATAGCTATCCACCTAACCCGCACATCTTTGGACTGAGAGAGAAGACCAGAACGTCCAGAGGAAACCCACGCAGACATGGGGAGAATGTCCAAACTCCACAGTCACCAGAAACTGAAATCTGGGTCTCTGGCGCTGTGAGGCAGCAGCGCTAACCACTGAGCCGCTGTGCCTCAGTGCCTAAAACAATGGCGAAGAAAGTTTCAACTGTAACTTTCAAAGCACGTTAGCAAAATAATTGCAGGCCTACCGGTAGAAGACAGAGGAATAGATCTATCTAAACTGTTCTTGCAAGGGGCTGGCACGAGTTTGATAGGAAAAACTTCCTGCACTGAAATCATTCCAGACTTAAAGATGTTAAAAAGCAATTTTTTTTGACCACCTTACTATTAATTTATATACAAAACCACTATTTTCTAGGCTACATAAAGCTGAGTTGAGTTGGACTGAAGGGTCTGTTTCCATGCTGTATGGCTCTATATGTCTACATTTGGAAAACTATTACAGTTTTGGTTCATTCCTGATTAAGAACATTTCAGGCTATAGGAAAGGTGGCCAAAACAATACATCAAATATCAGGATTATTTACTTGGGAGCAGCGTAGACTTAGAAGGGATGCAATGGCAATTTTTAAAACGATGATGTGATTATTGGTAGGGAATTGTTTGGAAATGAAGAGAGATGGCAAGAGTGATTTCATTTTATTATGACATTTTGATGAATAGCTAAAGAAATGACACAAATGATACAAAGGTGATACCTAACAACTCCAAAAGAGCCTACAGCAGAAAACGATTTATTCACACAACTAGTTCAGTTTGTTCTTAATTCAAGATAGACAGTATGGAATAATTTCACAATTTAAGGCCATCTCAGGCATTCAGCAGAGTACACTAGCTTACAACATTCCAGCCTTTACACTGCATAACAGAGTCTTATTAAGACTGCAAATGATAAAGGGCAGGAACAGTGGCTAGCACTGCTGCCTCACAGCACCAGGGACCCAGGTTTGATTCCAGCCTTGTCGGTGTGGAGTTTGCACACACTCCCCTTGTCTGTATGGGTTTCCTCTGGGTGCTCTGGTTTCTTCCCACAGTCCATAGATGTACAGATTAGGTGGATTGGCTAGACTAAATTGCCCCATAGTGTCCAGGGATGTGCTGGCTAGGTAGATTAGGCATGGCAGGTTACGGGGCTAGGGCTGCGTGGGTTGTTCTTCAGTGGGTCAGTGGAGACTTGATGAGCCAGATGGTCTCTTTCTGCACCGTGGGGATTCTATGACATTTTATGAAATTATTCTGCTGGTGTAATATTGCAGGAATATTAATTATTTTAAATAGACGTTTTGCCACCCGCTCCCCTCCCCACCCCTGGAACCAAGACTGAAGACAGAGCATACCAAATATGAGCAAAGCTGGAAAGGTTTAAGTATGGAGTAAATGGGGGTCAAGAAATACAATGGTATATTTTCTATAAATATAGTTTCCAGCTTCTCTGGAAAAAAAAACACACATTTTGAAGATGTTTAATTTGAATAATCCAGAACTGATTACAACATATTAGAAAAAAATTAAAATAATAAATACATCATGCATAGTTAAGAGCCTCACCTTCAGAAGTATTGAGGAAGGAAGTTGATTTATATTCGGCGGTTCAGATTCCATTCTTAAGTTATCATGGGGGAGAAGTTCATTGTCTTCAGGTCCCAAAGGGGACACCGGACATTGTAGCAGAGAAGAGCAGTCACCCATGTTCCCCTGAAGACCCACACTAGTGCATTCTGCTGTGGAAGCTGGCAAAGTACATACAGGTACTGGATGCTCTGCTACGTCATTATTTAAACCAGTGTCAGGAACTCCCTCCAATGCAGAACGAGGCAGTTTATGAGGTGTACACGTTTGCACTCCAGCACATTTACGTTTGCAAACTGGCATGTCCAAATAATCTGATGAGACTGTTCTAAACAGAGGTGGCCCAATCAGTTTGGTTGGAACACTGGAAAGTAAACTCTTGCCTTGTTCTTCCCAGATTGCAAGTTCCTTGGGAGAAAGAAGAAACTTAGCACATTCCTCTGTCGTGGTCAGTGCAGCGTATCTTTCAGCTAGTTTGGATGCACTTTCAAACTGATCCTCATCAAGAGAAGTATTGTGAACTATGAAGCACAACATACAAGGTCCACGGAGAAGGCAGTTCTTTTTAACTTTCCGTCTTCTCTTCTTCACACGCTTTCCATTTTTTGAAAGAAAATGGCCCATATAGAAGACTCAAGCTTCTCTAATATGTTTCTACAGAAGAAAAATAGTGAAAAGCACTAAAATTCCAGATACAATTATATTTACAACATATTCATCATTCACTACCTTTGGAACTTCAAATTAAAAATCACAAAATCCTATTGTAGGATATACAGCAGAAAAGCGGATCATTTAGCCTAAATGGTCTATGGCAGCATTTATGTTCCACTTGAACCTCTGCCCATACTTTACTTATCTAAATGCATCATTCTATATCTTGACCCTGATGTGCCTATCTGACCTCCCCTGAAATGCATCTATACTGTTCACTATCACCAGAGGGATTAGTTGAAGTTATGGTAACTTAGCACATTCCAGTGTCAAGGATTGTGTGGGGTACAGTCTGCTAATTTATTAAAAGTTATTGCATTTGTACAAGCAATATTTTCTGCTCCGTACTTATCAAATTCCTGTGCAACTTACAAATTTCATGCAAATCCACTACCTGCATAGTGCTATCCCCTAAATTGTGTTCCAATTCCAAGAAAGGTATAGATGGGCATTTCTCAGACTCGAGACAAATTAATTGAAAATGGTGTTCTCCAGGGATTGGTGTTGGGACCCTTGCTTTTTTGAGTTGTATAAACGACTTAGAGATTGATGTTGAGGGAAAGATCTCTAGCTTCGTATCATCTGAAAATTTAGAGGGAATAATGAATATTAAGGATGATGCTGAGCAACTTGCTGAGGACATTCACAAGTTAGCCAAATGGACAGACACCTGGCACTTGAGTTTCAATGCAGAGAAATGTGAGGTAATGAATTTTGGCAGAAGAAACAAGGAGGGACATTACAAACTCAGTGATATCACTTTGTGGGGAGTACAACAGCAGAGGGACCTTGGGGTTCACATGCATGCATGAAGGTGCCCAGGCACACTAAAACAGTTGTTAAGGCTTACAGAATCCTTGGGTGTACAAGTAGAGGCATAAGAGTATAAAAGCAAAGAAGTGATGCTATAACTCTACAAATCTTTGGTCAGATCACATTTGGAGTATTGCATTCAGTCTGGGCACCTTATTTAAGGAAGGGCGTTAAAGGATACGCTGCCAGGGAGGATGGTGGAGGCAGATTCTATTGGAGGTTTCAAAAGAGAGCTAGATACATGTTTGAAAGTAATTAAGTTTAAGAGCTATGAGATATGACTGGAGAATAGGACTAGCTGTGTAGCTCTTCCAGAAACTGGCAAGATACACTATGCGTTGAATGCCCTCCTTCTGAACCGTAAAATTCTATGATTCGATGATTCCAAAACAGAACTTTAAGAACCCTGACATACAGAAGT
Organism: Ginglymostoma cirratum; assembly: GCA_024137785.1. NCBI lineage: Eukaryota > Metazoa > Chordata > Chondrichthyes > Orectolobiformes > Ginglymostomatidae > Ginglymostoma > Ginglymostoma cirratum. The sequence continues at coordinate 51,825,875 of JAHRHZ010000012.1, forward strand.
AACATGACTGCAGCTCCCCAAAAATCATTAAATCATACTCCCCAAGCTTGTCTCTTCCAAAATAGTTCACTGTATTGCTAACTGATGCTAGCTTCATTTCTATTTCCGTTAACATGGTTTTCAAATGACAATTCCACATTGCTGCTTTATTACAACACAGTACATTTCAGATGCACTATCATTTTAGTAATTAGTGACCAAACTCCAAATGCACTGGTGTCACATAGTTGCAAATTTAAACTGTTTCAACACAAACAGACTTCCCTAGACCACCAAGTCCTTCTGCTCAAATCATGCAAGTCATGCTCTCCTTTCCAGTTCAAAGAAAACTTCTGTCCAGATACATTACTGAGACAGAATACTGATATTAGCAAAATTTGCTCGTGCACATTTCAAAATTTAAAACTTGTCAGAAATAGCAGGAACTGCAGATGCTGGAGAATCTGAGATAACAAGGTGTAGAGCTGCTTGGCTTGCTGTGTTCATCCAGCTCTACCCCTTGTTGTCTCTTTAAAACTTGTCAATTCATTTTCAAGATGTAACTGCATTCATAGAACCTGATATCATTCCATTTCAAATGAACGTTCTAAACAATAAAGATTTGCTTTGCTGTACAATTCTGTACCTACAATAATGCAAATTTAAGCTTCCATTGAAGTATGATGCCAGTGGTGGTTGCAGTGGCAAGTAATGAGAACCAGGAAGCACCAAGTGCAAGCCAACTAGTTCCCAAACAAGAAAGGGAGGACAAAATGAAAGAAACCTTTTCTAAAGACTTGCTCACCTCCGAGCATCGATACTGAAGAGCAGCACTGACAGAGACCTGAGAGAAGGTAATATACCCAGTTTTTCAGTGAGGAAACGATGGAAGGCATGACCTAGAGGGAGAAGAAAATGTAAAAGTAAATTACAATTTTAAAAGTAGAGACTTGGGCAATTCTTCACTAATAGTTGATCAAATTCATGCTTGTTCCATAGATGTCACATTATAATACATGATGATCCAAAAAAAAAAGCTATATTCCTTCTCAAGCCTTCTGCAACTTGTTATACACTTTCAAGTTTCCAGTCTGCTCAATATGATGGTTCCATTACATACCATTCAAGAAAGCTATCGCACATACATTCAATGAACTCCTCCTCAAGGCTGCCTTGACCAACCTGATTCAACCAATTGACATGTAGATTGAAATCTTGCAAGATAATTGCCATACCATTTTTACAGGATTTAGTTATTTCTTTGTTTATTGCCCGTCCCAGAGTGATGTTATTATATACTGGCCCATAGACTACGCCTATCAGTGACTTTTTCTTCTCAGAATTTCTAATTTCCACCTAAATGGATTCAACCTTATTCTCCATAGAACCTATATCATCTCTCACTACCACCTCCCTTACCTTTCTGTCCATCCTTCCGAATAGTCTGATACCCCTGGATATTTAATTCCCAGTTGTGAGCATCCTGCAAACATGTCTCTGTAATAGCTACTAAATCATACCCATGCACAGCAGTTTGTGCCATTAACTCATCTACCTTGTTACCTAAATGCTTGGAGCATTCAAAAAATGCCTTTATGCTAGCTTTTTGAATTTTAACATCGCCACTAAGAATGTCTCCCGAGTTTTCGTTCCTCTTAACATTTATGCAGGAGGGTTTAACTACATTGAGGACTATGAAGGAAGTTAAATCGGTTTCCTTTTCTATTTACCATTATATTGTTTGTCGTTTTCCCCTTCCCTTCCTCCCATTTCACTAGTTTAAAGTCCTAGTGACCATCTTATTTATACTTTTCACTAAAACACTGGTTCCAGACTGCTTCAGATGGAGACTGCCCCAAATGGTACAAAGCACTCCTGTTTCAAAACTGATGTCAATGCCCCATGAAATGGAACCCCTCTTTCCTACACCACTCCGTCAGCCACATGTTTACTTCCCTAATTTTCTTATCCCAATGCCAACGCGCATGTGGCTTGGGTAGTAATCCGGAGATTATAACCCTTGAGGACCTGTTCCTCAATTTCATTCCTAGTGCTTGATAATCCCCAAATAGGTTCTCCTTCCTAGCCTTGACAATGTTGTTTATCCCAACATGGACTACAACAACTGGATCCTCCTGCTCCAATATTCTTTCAAGCCAGTCAGAGATGTCCCTCACCCAGACACCAGGTAGGCAGGCACACTATGCGAGACTCTCGATTCTGCTCGCAAAAAATCCCCCTACTTCTACAGTCCCTACAACTACCACTGGTCTTTTTTCTGCCGTCTCTTGAATGGCCTCCCGTACTATGGTGCAACTGTCAGTTGGCTCATCATCCCAATAGCCCTTTTCCTCATCCTCACAGGGAGAAAGTACGTCATACCTGTTAGACAAGGTCAAGAGCGGAGACTCCTCCGTTCCTAAATTCAGGACCCCCTTATCTGCCTCACTTGCTATCACAACCTGCTGTACCTGATCACTGACTGAATTTGAAGTACTTAATCTACCAGGTGCCACCACCTCCTGAAACAAAGCGACCAGGTATTTCTCCCCCTCCCAGATGTACCACAGTGTTTCAAGCTCAGAGTCCTGTTCATCAATTCTGAGCCGAAGTTCATCCAGCAACCAACACTTGCTGCAGATGTAATTACTGCAGCTCGCAATGGGATCTGCCAGCTCCCACATCATACAGCTCCCGCATCATACAGCTACAGCACATCAACTGTCCAGCCATCTCTACTTAGTTAATTATAAGTTCGTTAATCCCAGTTGGTTAATTTATTTAATAGTTCTGGAGAGTCCTTTCTAAATTCAGGACACATTTCCTACCAGCCAATCAGCTCACAGCTCTCCCGTGATGGATTTGATTGATTGATTTTATTGTCACATGTACCGAAATACAGTGACAAGCTTTGTTTATGAGCGGTACAGGCAGATCACACCAAGCAAAGGATGTACAGATCAAAAAGACTTAGAAGCATATAGGTTACATTGCAGATTACGTTATTTGAGGCGAGAGTCCATTCAACAGTCCGATCACGGCCAGAAAGAAGCTGTTCCTGAACCTGTTTGCAGGTGTGTTCAAACTTCTGTATCTTCTGCCTGATGGGAGAGGTTGTAAGAGATCATTACCGGGGTGTGATAGGTCTTTGATGATGCTGGCCCCCTTTCTGCAGCAGTGAGCCATGTAAATAGAGTCCAAGGATGGAAGCTTGACTTCTGTGATGGTCTGGGCTGTGCACACCACCTTCTGTAGTTTCTTACGGTCCTGGCCAGAGTAGTTGCCATGCCAGGCCATTATGCACCCGAACAGTATGCTTTCAGTCCACCTGTAGACGTGGCATCACCTTCCCAGTTAGGTTTCAGTTACTCCGGCTACTCCTCCCTCTGACTCTGCTCCGGGAAACAAGGCCACGAATCCCAGAGATAAGTTGAATTTATATTACCGTGCTCCAGCTGCTCCTCCCTCCGACCCTGCTCCTCGAAACAAAGCCAGAGTCTCACCCGCAGGACAGACCCAGCAGAGGTGGTGGCACAGTGGCGTACAGTCAGGAGGGAGTTGCTCTGGGAGTCCCCAACATTGACTCCAGACCCCATGGGGTCTCATGGCTTCAGGTTAACCATACCTCCTGCTGATCACCATATACCATATACCATGCTTCCTCAGCTGATGAATCAGTAATCCTCCATCTTGAACAACACTTGGAGGAAGCACTGAGGATGGCAAGCCATAAAATATACTCTGGGTGGGGGATTTCAATATCCAAATCACCAAGAGTGGCTCGGCAGGAGTACTACAAAGTGAGCTGGTCAGGTCCTTAAGGACATACTGCTAGACTGGGTCTCCGGTAGTTAGTTCCATCACCACCAAGAGGGAAAAACATACTTGACCTCATCCTTACCAATCTGCCAGCTGCAGATCCATCTGTCCATGAAATTATCTGCAACAGTGGCTACCACACAGTCCTTGTGGAGACAAAGTCCCATGTTTACATTCCCATCAACTAACAGATCAGATCCAAGCTCTGCAGTCCTGCCACATTCAGTCATGAATGGTGGTGGACAATTAAAACAAATCATTGGAGGAGAAGGTCCACAAATATCCCCATCTTCAATGATGGAAGAGCCCAGTAAGTCAGTGCAAAAGATAAGGCTGAAACTCTCACAGCAATCTTCAGCCAGAAGTGCCAGGTGGATGATCCAACTTAGCCTCCTCTAGTGGTCCCAGCATTACAGAAACCAGTCTTCAGCCAATTAGATTCACTCCATATGATACGAATAAACGATTGCAAAAGCTACAGGCCCCAACAACATTCTGGCAATAGTACTGAAAAAATTGTGCTCCAAAGCTTGCCACTCGCCTAGCCAAGCTCCTCCAATACAGTTACAACACTGGCATCTACCCAACAATGTGGAAAATTGCCCAGCTATGTCCTGCACATTAAAAGAACAAAATCCAACTCGGCCAATTACCACCCCATTAATCTACTATGGAACATCAGTAAAGTGATGGAAGGTATCGTCAACAGTGCTATCAAGCAGCACCTGCTCAGCAGTAACTTGCTCAGTGATGCCCAATTTGGGTTCCGCCAGGGCAACTCAGCTCCTGATCTCAGTACAGCCTTGGTTCAAACATGGACAAAAGAGCTGAATTCTAGAGGTGAGGCGAGAGTGACAGCCCTTGACATCAAGGCTGCATTCAACCAAGCATGGTGTCAAGGAGCCCTTGCAAAACTGGAATCAATGGGTATTGGGGGCAAACTTTCCAGTGGTTAGAGCCATACCTGACATGTTGGAAAAAGGTCGCGCTGTTGGAGTTCAGTCATCTCAGCTCCAGGACATCTCTGCAGGAGTTCCTCAGGGTAGTGTCCTCAGCCCAACCATCTTCAGCTGTGTCATTAATGACCTTTCCTCCATTATAAGGTCAGAAGTGGGGATGTTCACTGATGATTGTACAATATCCAGCACCATTTACAACTTCTCAGACACTGAAGCAGTCAGTGTCCAAATGCAACAAGATCTGGACAATATCCAGGCTTGGGCTGACAAATGGCAAATAATATTTGCACCACACAAATGCCAGGCTATGACCATTACCAATAAGAGACAATCTAACCACCATCCCTTGACATTCAATGGTGTTACCTTCACTGAATGCCCCACTATCAACATCCTGGGTGTTATCATTGACCAAAAACACAATTGGACACACCATATAAATACAGTGACTACAAGAGCAAGTCAGAGGCTAGAAATACTGCAGCAAGTAACTCACCTCCTGACTCCCCAAAGCCAGTCTACCATCTACAAGGCACAAGTCAGGAGTGTGATGATATACCTCCCACTCGCCTGGATGACTGCAGCCCCAACAATATTCAAGAAGCTTGACACCTTCCAGAACAAAGCAGCCCGCTTGATTGGCACTACGTTCACAAGCATCCACTCCCTCCACCCCCAATGCTCAGTACCATCAGTGTTTACTATCTACAAGATGCACTGCAGAAATTCACCAAAGATCCTCAGACAGCACCTTCCAAGCCCACAACCATCTTCCATCTAGAAGGACAAGGGCAGCAGATATATGGGAACAACACCACCTTCAAGTTCCCATTGAAGCCTTTCACCATCCTAACTTGGAAATATATTGCCATTCCTTTACTGCCACTGGGTCAATAATCTGGAATTCCCTCCCTAATGGCTTTGTGGGTCAACCCACAGCAGGTGACTGCAGTGGTTCAAGAAGGCAGCTCACCACCACGTTCAAGGGCAATTAGGGAGTGACAATAAATACTGGCCAGCCAGCGATGCCCACATCCCACAAAATGAATTTTTTTAAAAATCATGTGCTTTACAGACCAGAGAAGAAGCTAGGTAAGAATGCTCTTGGGTTCACTTCAGATTTAGACAACTGATTTGTGCGATTTTTAAAATTTTGATACTATTTTGTTGACAAACCTATATCACAACACATGTAAACCACTGATGCCAATATAGCTAGGCAAAGATTAGGATAGCAGGAGGGATACCTGGCATAACCTGTACAAATTCAGACAGAAGTTTTTGAGAAGACTTAGAACTCGGGTTGTGGATGTAAACTTGCTCGCTGAGCCAGCATGACATAGTCACTGCACCTCCATGAAGCACTGCTGTTCTGCCCTTGTGTTATTTAGCAAACCCAGGCATATAAATAACAAGCGGGTAGAACACCAACGCTTCACTAGAGGCGCACTGACGATATTACCTAGCACGGTAACGGAATGTCTGCAATCAAACACACCAGCTCAGCATGCAAGGCTACAACCTCAAATTCAGACAGAATTTAACATTACAAAGGGTAACAGAAGTCAAGAAAAGGAATGGACTGAAACAACTGGTTAAGGTAGGGGTAGCAGTGGACAATGTAACAGAGTAGAATCTTAATCAGAGGGAAGAAAGGGATCAGAAGGTCAGTTCAGAATCGAATACAATGCCAAAACATCAGTAGCATGGATAGATTTTATGGCAAAGACAGGAGATGATGGCTTTAGTCATTGCAATATTTCCACAAATGAATATGCAACCCAACCATTTCTAGAAATCAGACTTATAGAACAACACCACAGAAGCATCAGAGGTGTCAAGTTATTATTAATAATTATTAGTTAGTAGTAAAGAGGTGAGGGGCAGAAGAGAGGCCTTTAAGAAGATATTTAGCAGTAAAGAAATGCAATTTGTATTTCAGTGCTCCAAAATGAGTGATCCATGGATTTGAGAGAGGGAAGTGACAGATGCCTGACCTATTTGTGCAATGTACACACTCAAGCCAACACACTTGAGGAAGACACTTTGAAGCACAATAAAGATCATACTAGGACAAGTGCACAAAGAGAGGATGTGAGGAAGTAGCCGAACAAATAAATAGCTGTAAAGGTATCATAGCTAATAATTTAGGTGGTAAAGAATCTAAAAGTGTATCTTAAACAATTGCCAGTATAACCTGGTCCTTCAGTTTTAAATTTTAATTCTGTCATTTAACAGAAAATACATCATCGTACTTCTGCTCCAATGACAAACATCTTGAAGTGCAATCCATACACATATTAAAATTATGCTCTGCGAGTAGAAAGTGCATTACTCTGAAAAGTTGCAACCAATCCTAATATACTGATGCTGCCTTTTCTAAGAAAATCAATGACAAAAATGGCATAGTGGAACATATCCACGATAACACAACATAACATTCATAAACCACTTCTCCATATAATCTCGTCACCATTATCTAAAGGACAGTCAAGATTCTGTCCTTGGATTATTGTTAAAATGTCATACATAAGCAGCTGTATAAACTAATCAAAATGCTGAAGAAACAGTGGCCTTTATAAGCAGTGAACTGGAATAAAATAAAGGGAGAAGTCGTGTTCCAGCTGTACAAATCCCGGTTTAACCAACTAATACATCAGAATGAACAGTAAACCTTGGAAAGGAAGTACTGGCCTATGGGAGAGTGCTGTTTAGGTTTCAAGACTGATACCTGACATACACAGCTAATTACAAGAAATTGTACAAACTTGCATTGCATAATCTGAAAGGTTAAGTGGTGATTTGATTAAAGATTTTAACATCATATGAAAAACAGAAAGGATAGACAGAAACCATTTCTGCTTGTTGGGAGCCCAAGATTGGAGATTTAGTTTTAAAAATAGAGCCAGGACTTTCTCAACACTGTGTTTATGTTGCTGAGCTAATAATCTGGAAGCTGGACAAACAATCCAGAAATGTGAATTCAATTCCCTCAAATATGTTATTCAGTTAATTATATGACTCTAGAATTTCAAGGAATGCTCCTGGGATGAGAGACTTGTGAATAAATTAGCAAAGTTGAGACTGCTCTCCCAAGCAAAGACCAAGTGAGGAAGAAAAGAGTACAGAGTAGAGACCATCATCCTCTGAAGGTTTTATTCTATCACAGTATATGGGAGCAACTGGCAAGGCTGACATTTGTTGCCATTTCTAATTGTCTGTAAACTTCCTAAGCCATTTCAGAATGCAATTAAGTCTCAACCACACTGTTATGGAACAGACCAGGTAAGGAGAGCAGATTCTACTTCTCCAAAAGGACATCGGTGAACTAAAACACAAAACAAGATATGGGTGTAGTGACAGTCAAAATGGAGGACCATGTTCCAAAGTCGCTGAACTCAAATATCATGTCCTGGAGGTTGTCAAGGGCTAAGCTGAAAATGAGTTGACATTCCTCCAACTTGCACTGAGCTTCACTGGAACGCTAACACAGACGATAGACAGAAATGTTGACATGGGAACAAGATGGTTTATTGAAATGGCAAGCAACTGGACAGTCAGTGTCATTGTTCTGGCCAAAGTGGAGGTGTTCCACAATGCGGTCATCTAATCAGCATTTGATCTCACTATGTAGAGGAGATCCGGACTTATACAGAGTCATAAAGTTTTTATACATTGGAAAAATGTCCTGCTGTGCACGACTACACCAGGAAGTGAGGACCTATCTATTAAAATCCCATTTTTCAGCACTTTGTCCGTAACTTTGCATGCTGTGGCATTTCAAGCGCTCATCTAAATGCGAGTTCAATACCTTGAGAGTTCCTGCATCTATCATCGTTTTATGTTGTCACCTTGCCCACCTCCAAGAATTCTGTTTCAGTTGTTCCAATCTAGTTTTAGTCTAAACACAGCAAAACTAAAATGAATGCACATTTTTTACATGACCAGGATTGTATTTTTTTCCCCAATATGCTCTATGTAGACATCCATGCACCATCTCCTTCCAGAATTTCAACACCATCCAGCTCCCATTACCTATAACAATTATCAGTTGAACATCCACACTGATGACTGTCTCTGCACTATTACTTACAGAATCCCCTTTCATTTCATTCTCGGATTCAGGTTAGTCCATATATCGTCCATTGGTGATGTAATCCACAGATATTCCATCAGCATTCACAGATACACTAATGACACATTTGAGTCATATCTCTCTCCAAGCATGATCAGACTGTGTATCCACCATATTTTCACGGAAACACATACCCTCACTCCAACTAAATAATGGGCAGACTCGAGCCACTTTTCGGCCTGCCACAAACTTCACACCTTCCTTCCTATTTCATGTCCTGACTGCCATTATTTTCGGTTGAACCAGAATCTTCACATCCTTACTGGCCTGTTTGACTGACATTCAGATTTTTCAACCCAGATGGTCTTCATCAGGAAGACTGTCTACTTCTTTTTACTTTTCAATTACATCGTACCTACCTACCTATCATACAAAAAGCACCCCCAGATTTGCAAAAAAGCAGGAGGTGAAAGACCTTAAAACTATCACCATCACTAGAGAAAAAGATATTGACCTGTATCCTAGGGTCATTGAAAAAATGTGGTTGCATAGTTTGTGGATGTGTTGGTTACAGTATTCCAAAATTCCCTAGATTTTGGAAGTGTCCAAGAGGGTTAGAAAGCCACAGATGTAATACTACTATTCAAGGAGGGAGACAGAAGTCAGGAAATCAGGAACTACAGCTGTGTTGCATCCAACATCTGTTGATGTTAAAATACAAGAATCTGTTACTAAGGTAGTCGCAGGACAGTTAGAAAGTCATAATGCAATCAAGTAGAATGACATGGCTTTGTGAAAGGGAGGTCACGTCTGAACAATTTATGCAACCGCTTTGAAAAATTTCATTATTAAGCAAGGTGGAAAAACAGACACCAGTAAACATGATGGATTTTGGTTTCCAAGAGTCACTTAATAGCTTGCCACAAGATAAAAATCCATTTTACTTGGGATGATATATTAATGTTTTTAGCGTATTAGCTAACCAAGATAGATTCTGAAAAATAGGAGTCACTTGCAGGCTGGCAAGCTGTCATGCTGGAGGGCCACAAGGATCAAAGGTGGGACTCAACTGTTTATGAATATTAATGAATTGGATGATGAGGTCAACTATATTATCTGCAAATTTGCTGATAATGCAAAGGATAGGTACCAGAATAAGTTGTGAGAAGGATACAAAGGATCTGCAAAGGGATATATATACACTGATGACATCAGTTAGCAAAATATTTGGCTAGAGAATAGTGTAGTAAAATTTGAGGTTATTCACTTTGGCCAGAAGAGAAATAGTATGTTATTTAAATGGAGAAACACTACAGAATGCTGCACGACAAAGATCTGGGTCATAATCATACCAAGTAGCATAGTAGGTTCAATGGGCAGAAAAGCCTCGACCTACTCCTCTTTCTTAAGACTTATCTGCTATTGAAACCTTGATTTAAGCCTTTATCAGCTCTAGACTTAATTAATTGTGAACTTTCCATCCCAGAAAAGTCTCTAAATCAACACACACCCACAAATTCACTACTTGTACCCAATCATTCACCATGACCAACACACCCATCCTCAATACCAAACACTGACTCCACATCTCCCAATAACCCAAGTTTAACAATTTTATTCAATCTATGAACTTCACCCAGTTCTCGGTTCCTCTGATAATACCTTTTGGTGCTTGTCCTCTTCCTTCATTTGTACAAATATGGTATCCTCCTCCAAGACTCAATATATCTAACCAAGCAGATTGATGCTGTTTCCAAATATCTCCCCCTTGATTTTGCATCTATTTTCTCACTTAATTCTGAAGTGCTTCTGGAGGTTTTTCTTAATTTATAATTCATTTGTATAAATTGTATTTACAAGAATATTAGTTTTATGAACTAATTAGAGCACTATTTGAAAAGGGCATTGATAGAATTATTTACATGAAGTCATCCGTGTAAACATGTATCTATAAACTTTAAAGGTAGTTCTAACCACAATAAAAAAAAAATCAACAAGCCTGACTGACTGACTCAAGCCTTGTGATGTTGCACAGATCTTTCAAAATAAAAATAATTTAGTTCCACTTTCCTGTGTGAAATTACTGATTTTCAGATGGAACAGTACACGGTGAAATGTCAGTGCAACTTCAAATGACACCTCTTATCCATGGAGAACTAAACCATTACACTTTATATAGCTCTGGGCTACTATCATTGCATTTGAAAATAATAATGAAAAATGCAAAATTGGAAACCAACTATAACCCAACAGAACCATTTCACAAAAGTGTATTTAAACCAGAATTTAAAATGTAACTACTGTGCATTGAACAAACACAGTTGCATTGAAAAAATATTTCAAATTGTCCTTTTAGCATTTGATAAAATTCAAAATGCATATATATTATACGTTTAATGTGACTGAGGTTTTCTTTACATCTTGTACATTTTCGCTATTCGCTATTTATATTGCTGAGGAATGTCAGAGGGCATTTTATTTAAATCACAATGGTTATAGATTAAGAGAAGGGTTTAATAAAATAATCTGTGATTATTGACTATAAATTGAATGCGAGATTAAAAACATTATCAATTTTTAATGTCCCCATAATATTTCAGTACTCAAAACCACTTGTACTGCTTCCTGTAAAGAGTTTCCATCCTCTACTATCCCAATGTGGGACTAGGACTACAGCAGTATTTCCGACTTCCTAAATTCCAGCTCCAATATTCAGCTTCACACATACTCATTTCAAACAAGGCCTCAGCTGCCCAGTGTTTGCCTCTCAAACTGTAAATAACAGGAAGAAGCGTGCTGCCTACCGGCGACTATTCCTCCCTACCGCCTTCACACGTTTGCATACTTAAACACAGAGACGTCATCATTCTCGTGTGTGTGTATTTTTTTTTCCTCCCCTAGAAAATATAAACGGTTACTACTTATTGGAAAAAAAAGTGAATATAAACTGATGCAGACCTTCCGGCAGTACAAGGCCTCCTTCTTCAACTGAGAGGCCGGCTCGAGCCGTCCGCGCGCCTCATTGGCGGTGATCAGCGAACGTCACTTGGTGATCCCGCCTTTTGATCAGATCCCAGCCGCACAGTGATCAACCACTGAGCGGGGATCTCGGGGATCTACCCTGAGGCCGTTGTTAGGAATGCCGTGGGACAGGGTTTTAATGATGGTGACCTGCTGCTGTTGTAAGGTGAGAATCTTCGTGCTGGCGACTAAGAGGACCGACAGCTGTTTGTTTTCTGAAATTAGATCAAGACGCTTGACCGACCTTTTTCTCAATCTCTCTCCCTTCTCCTGTTAATATGTTTCTGCGTTTATATTCATCACTCCAGTGACTCTCATCCCATTTTCTCTGCAGAATCTGTCCCTTTTTATATTGTATTTATTGTGTTCATTAGTTTTCGGTCACATTTGTTTTGTCTGATTTTTTTTTCTGTATTTTCAGCATGACGTCTTGAAATATATCATTCACTGATAACTTTTCATGGTCGAATGAAAGCAAAATACTGGAACTTTAGAAGAATCAGAGTGGATTCGAAATAGTAATTCTCTTTCTATCTCCACACATTCTGGCAGACCTGCTGAGATTTTCCGCCGTTTTCTGCCTATTTATACTTATTCAACCTCTCTAATTTTCTCGTGTTCCAGAAAATTTATCTCTTAAAAATTGTACGTCCTGGCCTTTCTGGATATGCTCAACTCCCAAACCATGTTAAACTTAATCGTTTTGTAATCACTCACTGACTGTCTAGATGATAGAAATGTCAGATACTGACAGAGATAGTAGGAACTGCAGATGCGGGAGAATCTGAGATAACAAGGTGTAGAGCTGGATGAACGCAGCAGGCCAAGCAGCATCAGAGGAGCAGGAAAGTTGACGTTTCTGGTCTGGACCCTTTTTCAGAAATGGGGGAAGGGGATTCTGAAATAAATAGAGAGAGAGAGGGGAGGTAGATGGAAAAAGGATAAAGGAGCCGATAGGTGGAGAGGAGATGGACAGGTCAAAAAGGTGAGGTTGAAGCCAGTAAAGGTGAGTGTAGATGGGGAGTTGGGGTGGGGGTTGGTCAATCCAGGGAAGACGGACAGGTGAAGGAGGCGGGGATGAGTCTGGTAGGTAGGAGGTGGAGGTGAGGATTGAGTTGGGAGGAGGGGATAGGTGGGAGGAAGGACAGGTTAGGGAGGCGATGACAAGCTGGGCTGGTTTTGGGATGCGGTCAGGGGTGGGGAGATTTTGAAGCTTGTGAAGTCCACATTGATACCATTGGGCTGCAGGGTTCCCAGGCGAAATATGAGATGCTGTTCCTGCAACCTTCGGGTGGAGACATTGTGGCACTGGAGGAGGCCCAGGATGGACATGCCATCCAAGGAGTGGGAGGGGGAGTTGAAGTGGTTCACGACTGGGAGGTGCAGTTGTTTGTCATGAACTGAACGTAGGTGTTCCACAAAGCGGTCTCCAAGCCTCCGCTTGGTTTCCCCGCTGTAGAGGAGGCCACATTGGGAACAGCAGATACAGTATACCACATTAGCAGATGTGCAGGTGAACATCTGTTTGATGTGGAAGGTTTTCTTGGGGCCTGGGATTGGGGTGAGGCGGGAGGTGTAGGGGCAGTTGTAGCACTTCCTGCGGTTGCAGGGAAAAGTGCTGGGGGTGGTGGGGCTGGTGGGGCATGTGGAGCGGACAAGGGAGTCACAGAGAGAGTGGTCCCTCCAGAAGGCAGATAAGGGTGGGGAGGGAAAAATGTCTTTGGTAGCGGGGTCAGATTGCAGATGGCGGAAGTGCCAGAGGATGATGTGTTGGATTCGGAAGTTGGTGGGGTGGTACGTGAGGACAAGGGGGATTCTGTTTTGGTTGTTATTTGCAGGGAGGGGGTGTGAGGGATGAGTTGCGGGAAACGCGAGAGACACGGTCGATGACGTTTTTGACCACAGTGGAGGGGAAGTTGCAGTCCTTGATAAACAAGGACATCTGGGATGTCCTGGAGTGGAATGCCTCATCTCAGGAGCAGGAATTGGGAATAGGGGGTGGCATTTTTGCAGGAAGGTGGGTGAGAGGAGGAGTCAGGTACTGACAGTTGTTTACAAAGTGCATAATACGTTACAAGCCATTCTTTGCAGAACTTTCAATTACTTCAAAGCAACTGTCTATGCACAGCTGGTGAGAAAACATTGATCTATGAGATATTAGCTGCTAGAAGTTACTTCCTGGAGATCAAACACGAAAATAAGTAAAAACATATTCGGGATAACAAGCTGTGGGGCTGGATGAACACAGCAGGCCAAGCAGCATCATAGGAGCAGGAAAGCTTGACGTTTCGGGCCTAGACCCTTCATCAGAAATTTCTAGATGTGTTCCCTTTCTTTTCCATCAGGTATGGTAGTTTTGGCTAGACAAATAGCCTTGCACAGATTTAGTTAAATAAATTGAAGTGGGTTTTCAATATATGTAGTGGTGAGTCCTTCAAACTGGGCTCTCCCTATCTTCTAATCTGTGTGCAGTTTTGGTCTCCTTATCTGAGAAAGGATGCTGTGGCTTTTGAGGGAGTGCAACTAACAGTAAAGAACTAAGAATGTTTTGAAGAAAGAGTTAGTTATAGCTCTTAGGACTAAAAGGATAAAAGTGTATGGGGAAAAATCAGAAAGAAGATACTAAGTTGAATGATCAATCACGACCATATTGAAAGGAGCAGCAAGCTTGAAGGGCCTCCTCCTATTTTCTGTGTTTTATGGACAATTGTGGGTGGGTTAATCAAGCAGAGTCTACAGGGAAATCATCTTTAACTAATTTATTAGAGTTCTTTTGGGAAAGTAACAAACATTGTAGGTAAAGATGTGTATTTAGATCTCAAAAAATGTCAAATCATATGTTACTGCACAAAATAAGAATTCATGGTGTTCGGAGCGATTGATTGGCATGCACAGAGGATTGTTCAAGGGTAAATAGGTAATTCTTGGCAGGTTGTAACTGGCAGAGTGCCACAGAGATTAGATACAAAAGCAGAAATTGCTGAAAAAGCTCAGCAGGTCTGGCAGCATCTGTGACAAGAAATCAGAGTTAACATTTCAGCGTAAGTGACCCTTCTTCAGAACTTTTTCACAGCATCTTCAATTCGTTTGGTTTTTATTTGCCACAGAGATTAGTGTGGGGCCTCAACTATTTACAATCTACGTTAATGACTTTGGTGAAGGTATTGACTGCATTGTAGTCAAATTTGCTGTTGACAGAAAGATAGGCGAGAGTATTTTGTCAAGGGGACATAAAGAGATGACAATGGATAATAAATTAAATGAAGAGGCAAGTATTTGGCAGATGGTGTATAATATGGAAGAGTGTGAAATTGTCCACTTTAGCAGGAAGAATAAAAGACATATTACTTCATTTAAGAGAGACTGCAGAACTTGACAGTTCTGAGGGATCTGGATATCTTGATTGTGATCGCATGGTATTTGTATGCAGGTGCAGCAAGTGATTAGGAAGGCAAATGGAATGTTAGTTTTTATTACAAGGCAAGCATATGTAAAAGTCAGGAAGTGTTGCTACAGCTGGAGTCCTGTGTACAGTTTTGATTGTGTTACATCAGTAAGGGTAGAATTGCACTAGAAGTAGTTCAGTGAAGGTTCCCTTGACTGATTCCTGGGACAAAGGCATTTCTTTTCTAGGAGACATTGAACAAGTTAGGCAAGAGACTGTGGGGATTTGACAGGGTGGATGATAAGAGCATATTTTCCCCTTTTTGAGGATGTGTGCAGTCCTGGACATAGCTGACAAGTTAGTGGTTTAAGACTGAGATAAGGAAGATTATTTTCTTTGAGGGGATTTTCAGTCTTTGGAGATCTCTTTCTAAAAGAAGACAAAAGGCAATTAATTAAATATAGTCTAAGCTCAGCTACAAACACTCTTGATCCCCAAGAGAATTGAGGGGAACAGACAAGAAATTGGAATTGAGACCATAGTCATAATTTTACTAAATGGAAGAGCAGCAGAGAGATATCTAGTTAATAATTAAAAATGCAGCCCCTTATTACACAAACTATTTTACATAACTGCACAGCTAAATTTTGGGAGATGGCTTGACTGACAAGGTCCTGAATCAGATCTTCCCATCTCCACCATATACCACTCGGAAAACACAAAATGGTGGTCGGGCATTTCCTCATAAAGGAAGAATCACAAATCAAGGGAACATCAACTCTAAACCAGATCACACGCTTTACAGAAGATAATTCGGACTGGCTTCTTTCTTAACTAAATCTTATCAAATTTATTTATTATGCTGTATGAGTTACCTGAATATGACCAATGATGGAACGGATCTGATCATGTTAAAATGTACCACTTCAAGAAATCTTTATTTAAATTTCACTGATAATATTAAATTTCACTGTCATATCTCACCAGGTAAAATAAATTCAGTCTTTCTATGATCCTGCAATTCTAAATCAGCTGTAAATCTTTGTTTCGAATCTTTGTCATGATCGTTTCTTACTTTTATTTTTTATTTCAATTTTTTGATCTTGTATTCACAACAAAATATGTCAGCATTTTTTCCTAATAGAAATAACCCAGGAATTATTGTTAACTGACCTTTTTCATTTTATAAATCAGTTATCATTTTGACGACCATAATTTTAAAATCATTCACAAAAAAACTCTAAGTGCCTTGCAGGGTCAGAAAATTACCTATGAAAAACAGCAGATGCTGCTCAGGCCATAAACCTAAAACATATTCATTTTCCACAAATGATGCCCTGTCCTGCTGAGTGTTTCTGAATCACTTTTAGATGTCCACGATTTGCAGGAGCTGCAGTATTTAGATTGCTGGTGCGGTCAATGGCCACCCCTAGGATATTGATAGCGGGGAATTCAGGGATGTAAATGGCATTGAATATCAGATGGTGATGGTTGAATGTGATGGTTAGATCCTCTTGGTGGAGGTGCTAAATGCAAGAGACAAGTATTACCTGCCATTTAACAAGCATGGGGCTGGACGAACACAGCAGGTCAAGCAGCATCATAGGAGCAGGAAAACTTGACGTTTCGGGCCTAAA